>JBBMOE010000049.1:955849-988058 GCA_037975065.1 Chaetodon trifasciatus
GCGTCTCACCCGTTGGACGTGTTGTGATGAAAAGTGGTTCAGACGTTCATGCTCCGTCAGGATGAGAGTAAGAACTGTGGTGACGCTCTGACTGTTCACCAGTTTAAAGCTTTGATTGGTCAGACGCTTCAGTTTATGATCGGATACCTGCAGAAATAATGACGCTCCGTCAGCCTCAGCCGGGCTTTGTGTTTCCTGCTAAGTATCGAATGTCAGCGTGCTAACATGCTAACATCACCACTTAGTGTTGTCTTTATGAGCATGTTAGCATGCTGATGTTAGCATTTAGCTGCTCAAAGCACTGCAGGGCCTCAGGACGGCCTCACAGATGGATGCACACGTGTTGAGTGTCTGTGTGGCTTCTTTTGGTGAAGTGATGGTGAATTGGACCCCTGCATGATTCAATCAGTGTGTGATCTGACAGTAAATCACTGGTTGGTTGAACTGCTCACAGACAGCTGTCCTTTCAGTCCTTTAATGTGTGCACTGTTATCAGCACAGTTGGACTGAATGTCTCTGAAATGTTTTGTGTCGTTTCACTTTTTATGAGTCTGACAAAGTTTTTGAGCAGATTCTATTAATTTTCAGGACTTTGGAACGACAGATTGTGAGATTCCAGCCGTTCAGAGGGTCAGGAGATAAATGTGCTTGATGATTAACAGGGAGGACAAAAGAAAAAGCCTGTTTCTGCTGCGTTTCATTCGCTCTAAGCTGCAGTCAGACACAGGCTACCTGCTGTGTTTGTTGGTGGAGGCTGCTGTTCGTCAGTAGATGTGGCTGAACGGTTGCTTCTCCTGATGTTGAGTGTTTCTTTCCAGCCTCTGGGCGAGTGAAGAAGTCCTGCGTCATCACACCTGAACGCCGCCGAGGTGTTCAGATGTCCTCCGTGCTTCTCACGTTTCCGTCGTCTTTCCGTCGTTGTGCCGGGCGTCACGCTCGCCTGCTCAGACCAGCTGTTCGCATCGTTAACGACGCTCTGCTCACTCTCAAGGACGCTCTTAATTGTAATCGGTGCAAACAGGAGCGACCGTCGGGGTTCTTCCTGGAAGTGATAAGCTCTGCGGTCGAGCTGTTTGCCTTTCACGTCTCCTTTACTTTTCACATCTCACAAACGACTTTACGCCGTGATTAGAGGAAACGTACAGTGAGTTCAGCCACTCACTGAACCCGACACGTCAAGTCACATGACCCGTTAGGTATACGACTGTCTGCAGCAGACTGACTCAGTCAGTCAGCATTGATTAACCGGGTAATTACTGATTAACAGCGTATAGTTTCAGCATTCATCTAAACATTTGCCTCATTTATTGACTGTGTGTCCTTCTGCTTGTTTTTTCATTTAATCAGAGCGTTTTAATCGTTGTGACGTGAGCAGAAGTGGTCTGTAGTCCTGCATCTGGATCTAATCTGTGTCTGCAAGATGTGCAGTAATTGATGTTTGTACTTTAAACCTGTGAGATGATCATTAGATGGTCTGTCCATCGACACAGAAGTGATAACCAACCCACAAATATTTTTCTGTCCTCTGGAGGCGTGAAAATGTCTCCACAGGTGGAATTTGCTCTCAGCCTGTGACTGCAGCTGTCCTCCCGTCCTAAAGAGGGCAAACCAGGAGTGTTGACCCATCGGCTGGGGGGTTCAGTAAGATCCTCCTTTAAGCTCCAGGCACTCCTAATCACAAACAATCCTCTCAGCCTCTCACCTCGATGCACAGGGCCTGACTGTTCACGAGGAAGCCCTTCAGCAGAGGACGGACGTTTGCTCAAAAGAACAGAGGCGGCAGAGGACGTAGAGGCTGCTGTTATTCGTTCACAGGACGTCTGCACAGAGAAGAGCACGTCCTGGATGTCTACCTGTGTTTTAGCTAATGCTAACTGAGGCTCAGCTAATTCTCACTCCGTCAATGGCTGACTTACCGGCTTTGTAGTGGACCTGAAGACAGCTGAATGGACAGAAGAGACCACATGAGACCAGCGTCTGTACAGGAGTGACGGCTTTGTCTGCTCCTGGCCCGACGTGATCAAAGGTGATTATTGTACCTGCTGGAGGAGGACGGCTCACAGACCAGTCATGACACACAGATGTGAAGTTTGAGGGAAAGTGTTGGTGTGGATGAAGAAACGTCTCGTCTCTGTCACGGTTTGGCAGAAGTCCGATCGATCTGCAGACTGGACCAGCAGCTGCCGGCACGCTTCATTTAACAAAGCAGCTTGTGTTTTTCTGATGTTCTCATGAGGACATTTGGTCATGAGGACATTTGATGATCAACAGGTTGTTTGCAGAAGACGTCGCGTCGCTCTTCTGTTGTGGCGCGAGCTGCAGATGGAGGGCAGGAAGTGATTTTCTGCTCAGGAAGCACTTTAACACTCACTCATAATGCAGATGTTTAACGCCGTCTGCGCTCGCTCAGACCAGTAAAACCAGGAGGAGCTTTTATCGAGGACCAAAAGTTGTTGTTCATTAGAGTGAAAAATGCAAGAAATTGACGGAAAAACACCAGAAAAATGTCTTGTTGACCGGTCGGGAGGAGCTGAGTCGGCTAATGGTGAAAGTGGTATCACATTAGCTATTGGTTTAAAAGTAATGCTCATGTCACCGTGAGGCAGGTTTCAGCTTTTAAAACAGTTTCCTGTTTTTCACAGTAAAGTATCCAAACTGTTTTCTTCTTGGCTGAAGGTGTTTGTTTCAGGTGTTTCAGGTGTATCAGGTGTTTCAGGTGTATCAGCGGGAGAATCCAGAGAGCTTAAAGTGACATGCAGCTGTAACCACAGCTGATAGGAAAGAAAGATAAATGAAAAGACGACAGGCTGTAAAAATGTATTTCATGATTTGAATATCTAAGAGCAGCCTGTTTACTGTCTGCCATGTGTCTGCACTGCTGATGTCTTTGTCTTTGTCTCTGTTCTCACTCCACATCAGAAGAAATGACTGGGTGAAGCCATGTTTGCTGTGTTTTCTGCTGTCTGAGGTGTGGTGGTGAGTCTCTCAGCTGGTCTTCAGTCAGCTGGTGATGTTTGTTGTACCTGCTCTGCAGGTGTGTGTGTGTGTGCAGCCTCTGGTTCTGCTGCTCTTTGCTGTTCTGTCTCTGCGGGTCTTCACAGGTTGTGTTTGACGGTTTAAGCTCTCGTTAAGTTTCAGTCTTTTTTGTGGGACACGGTGAGCAGAAGCTGGACGGAGCAGCTCAGGTTATTACAGTAACCAGGTGCTCGTCTGTCATCACGGTCACGCTGAACTCTTTCCTCTGCTGAGTGCACATTCAGCTGATTCAGTCTGTTGATTGGTCACTTTAGCTGCTGGGTGGGAGCTCACTGTGACCCGCCGTCCAGCAGTGAGAGCTCGTCGGTTCTGGCTGCGGCAGGTTGGACTGTCAGGCAGACCGCTGAGCGTTTGGTCTTAGCTCTCTCTCCTTCTGCAGAAACATTGAAAGTAGATGAGAAATACCTGCAAGTCATTCACCAGTGTAGCCACTCACAGGAATACAGGTGTATTAATGCTCGGCTCAGCGGGCACGGCTTCGGGTTAAAGGGCAAACTGGTGACGGTCCGACCTGAAGCCCACTCCTTTAAAACGATGCTTTTTGTGTCTGAAAGAGAAATACTTGTTGAGCCACGTAGCTGGGGGCTACGTCCTGGTAGGTGGGTTTTTATCCGTGGACTGTGGAAAAGTGAAATAAGGAGTGATGGCAGCTAACGGATGCTGCTTTAATTGACAGAGTTCATCCTGCGTCTGAGTGGATTTCCTGTTGAAGCAGGATGTTGATCTCAGTCATGTGACAGTGAGGAGTCTTCCAGTAGGAGGCGGCAGGTCACTGCGAGGAGGGTGTGGATGAGTTTGAAGATGAAGATGAGCGTGATGAGCTTTGTTTCACTTTAGGTCAACTTGGATCCTTTTCCTTTAGTTGTGATGATTGGTAAGAAGTGCGGGCGGCATGAACTTCCTCAGCTGCTGACGGAGGGCAGGACCAAACGTCCACCGTCAGCGGAGTAGGAAAGTGTGTTTGCTGAGTTCTGAACTGATGTTTGCTTCTGAATGATCTTTTCCTGAGAAGACGACTTCCAGGAAAGCACAATCCCTCTGGCTTTACAAAATGTGAGGAATTTGTTCAGTAGAAGTGGAGCTGAGCTGCTGCTGGTGTGTAACGGCTTGTAGTTTGTGGACAGCCGTGGTTGAACTCTGCAGGCTTTCCTCCAGCGTAACTATTTTTGCAGAAAAAAGGCAGCGATCAGTCAGATTTCAAGCTCTTGCCGAGGATGCTGGGATTTGTTGAATTACAGTCATTCCTGAAATTATGGAGTTTTTTTCATAATTACATCCTGACTTACATCACAAATCAAACACAGCAGCCTGGACAAAGAGCAGTCTTTTAACTTTGAAGTGAACTCCATGAAGTAAACCGACTGTAAACCTTCAGCGGGTGTGTTGAACAGCTCTTCACCCTGACGTGATGAAGGAGCTGACAGGGTGAGGGAAGCTCCTCCTCCTTCGCCGTCGTGAGTGAAAGCGAGACGAGGCTTTGCTCTGTTTTTAAACCCTGTGGGCTTTTTTAACCGAGCTGCAGTCCTTTTGGTGTCTGCTGTCTTTAAACGCTGCCAGGATGCTGTCAGCCTCCTCTGCCTCCCTCTTCCTCTCTGGGCTTGAAGTCTTTGGTCCTCTCCTGCCTGGAAGGAGGAAGTAGTCATCGCGCATGACAATGAGCGTCTGATTATGGAAGCGTGAGCGGTGTTCGGCTGTTGGAAGCAGTTTGATAGACGTTGTTCAGATGAAGATTATTCAAAGCTTTTTCCACTTTTAACAGACCAGGACTGAAAACACCAACTTCACCAACAGAGCTGTTGGGCTGTCCTGATCAATGTTTCTGATCTGAGTCCTGTAATATTGAATATCTGCTGTCAGACTCATTGAAATACAGCAGTAGACAAGCTGCTTGATCCAAACTCTGAAGGATCCTGATTCAAAGCTGTTGAGACAGCTGACGTGACGTGATCGGCTGGTCGAAAGACGTCTCTCTGTTGGACTACAGAAAGTCTCAGTGGTGTCACAGAATGCTTCTCTGACCTCACAGACAGTTGATCTTTGGCAGATGCCATCAACTTTCTCATGGAATAAACATTGATTAGGACAGCTGAGGCGATCTGCCATGGCCGGCGTTTGTCTTTTTGTCTCTGAAGGTGACGGTCAGCGGCGGCTGAACGTGAGAAGCTGCTTCCTGAAAGCTGGAGGTTCAGCTCGGAGAGGTCAAATCAGAGACGCCTGCTGTCCCCCAGTTTCCACGTCAGGTTTTCCTTCATCTCCATGAATTATTCCACACAAACTGACACAGGAACAGTTTGACTGTGTCCAGTAGCAGCAGCTCCACAGCAGCAACAAGTCCTCCTTCTGGATGAGGTGTCAGGGTTTTAAGGTTTTAAGGTAATGATGTAGTGCTGCCTGCTAATCCTATTGTCCAAGTGATGATGCTCCAGCCTTCACTCAGGCTCTCTCTCCTGGGTCCAGATCAACATACAGTTTGATTTGATTTTCTTCTTCTTCTGCTGCCGCGGGTCAGGAAACACAGGCCCGTCTTCAACAGTCTGTCAGCTCATAAAACACCTGAAACGTCGTCCGCTCTGTCCCATCAGCGGCTCGTCTGAAATAATTATTGTCCCCGTGGCCCTCTGTGGTTTTCAGGTAGGCTTAGTGACTGCTGGTCTAAATCCCTGCTGGTGGGAACGGCGGTGTCGCATTGTGCTGCGATAATGCTGCTGCAGAGGTGGATTATGTTTTTAATGTTGACTCTGGTATAAACAGCATTCAGTCATGAGTCACACGTTGATGTGAAGTCTCACGTGGTGCTGAATAACTCAGCTGTCAGCTGTAGACCAGAGGAGGGCGCCGCCATGATCTGACGCCATGAGACCGTGTTTCTCTCCGCGGTCGCTCTCACTTTATTAGCTCTCAGCGTTCGTGCATCGTTAGCGATGCTAGCAGCATGAGTCTGTGGAGGACAGCGTTGGTCTGTCCAGGTCCACCACGTTGATCCAGACTGAGGTATCTTCTCTGTGATGGATTACCATGAAAGTTTGTGCAGGCGGTCGTGGTCCCTACAGGATGAACCCCATTGACTTTAGTAATAAATGGGCCTCCTGTCTAGCGCCGCCATGAGGTTCACATTTGTAGTTTTGAGTGAAATGTCTTTGAGTGAAATGATTAAAATTCTTGACATTCATGTTCAGGGTGGATTGTAGTGAGTTTGTTGATCCTCTGACTTTCCATCCGGTGCCATCAGGTCAACATTTTAACATGGCCGACGCTTTGGTTTATGACCAAACACCAGCGAGACTAACGAGCTTCCCATCAGCCTCAGCGGTGCTTTGTGTTCAGTGCTGATTAACAAACGTTAGTGTCAACATGCTAAACTACGACAGTGAACACGACAAGCGTCGTATCTGCTGAACGTCAGCATGTTAGCATTGTGACTGTGACACGTTAGCAGAGTAACGTTAACATGTAGCTCAAAGCACGGCCGGGTCTCAGCTCCACAGAGCCGCTGAACTTGAATAGTTTGACATTTGATTGTCCTGAAAAGAAGATGAATGAAATAAAAACTTTATTGTGATATGAGATTACAATGAACAGAAGGAAGAATTTTACATGTAGAGCCTGCTGCTGCTGTAAAAAGGACCAGATGCTCACCTGCACATGGATGTGTCCAGACCAATAAGGTTGATTTGGACTCGCACAGTGGACACAGGACTACCTGTACAGCTGTATGTCCTTTGACACGTAAACCTGGGCCCTTAGTGTACTGTGTTCATTTTACTGGAGTTACTGTGTGTGCAAACAAAAGAGGATTTCATTTTTCTAGTCATGAGTTTGACTTGTTGGAAAATGATAAAAACAAGCTGTCGCCGTCGATGTCGTCGTCGATGTTGTCGTTGTCGTCGTCGTTGATGTTGTTGTTGTTGTCGTCGTCGCCGCCGTCGTTGTCGTCGTCATCGTCGTCGTTGAAGCGTCGTCGGGCTCCAGGCTGCTGTCTCCAGTGTCAGAACGGACAGCTCGTCTCTGCTGTAAATGTGCGGATCATCGGTCAGAGTTCAGTTAATGTTGCCTGAGACAAACTGGTCCCGTGTGCTCCTTCGACCTCCTCCACAGGTAAATGTCCTGGATCCCAGTGAAGAGGCGTCTCTTCCTGTGTGCTGGTAAAGGTTTTCTCTGTGTGTTTGTGCTGCAGCTTTCCGAGAGACAACCCTCCAGTGATGATGAGACCATGGTCCCGGTACTAACCTCCAGAAAAGCCAGCGAACTCCCCGTCAACGAAGTAGTGTGTATCCTGCAGGTACGTGTCCTCAGCTGCATCCTGACTAATCTGAGGCTATCCAGCTCACACTGGACACAGGTGACGGAGCAGTGGACCTTCAGGCCTCCAGTCTGCAGGTCTGACTGACAGCTCAGTGCCTCACATGATAATGATGATTATGACAAACACACCAAAGTGATGATTCGATCCAAACTGAGTTAAAAACAAAAGCAGCTGTTGAAGGTTTTGTTTTGCACATGAAGGATTTAGTTCGGTGCATTACAGTGAACACATTTAAAGATGTGCCTTTCAGTTTGTTTGACATATTGTGATTTATAATCATATCAGAAAATATCAATGCCTGGTTGCAAAGAAAGCTCCAGATTGATCTGTTGAACAGCCCGCTGACAGAGCAGCATGTTGAACAGCCCGCTGCTGGTTCGGTGGAGGATGCTCCTCTGAGTCTGACGCTCGGTGAATCTGTTGACACCTGCAGGCACAGCCGGATGTTTTCCTTTCAGAAATGTACAAAGTTTGTGTCCAGCAGTGAAATAAAGCAGCCGTTGTTCTGTGCTGTGTGGCTGCTGACAGGCCGACCTGCAGCTGGGTTTGACCCAGGAGGAGGTGAGCAGGAGGAGAGCCTACCACGGCTGGAACGAGTTCGACATCAGCGAGGAGGAGCCGCTATGGAAGAAGTACATCTCACAGGTAACCGACCACATTGAAGTGTGCGCATACAGGAAGTCTGCGGATTGATTCCAAGGATTTTAAATGTGGCTGTGCTTGCTGTCACGCCACACCAACCCGGCGGTGTGCTCTCACTGCTGTCGGCTCCAGTCAGCGCAGACAAAAGTTTGTCCTCGCCTGCTAATCGGCGTGAAAACAGTTCCAGTTTTAACGCTGCTGACTTATCGGGCGCTGAGTCTCGGGAAGCCTTCACACATCCAGCAGCGGCCTGAATGCAGCTCCAGGATGAAGCCAATATACTATTTTTATCTTGTGCCTGATAAAATGTCTGGAGGCTCCGCGGTGTCATTGTTTGTTCATGGAGATGCATCGACGGTGCACCTGGAAGCAGAGTGCAGTTACCAGAGCAGTGTGTGTCATTATGTCCACATTTCATACACTTAGACTTCATATTCATGAGTGAGGGATTTTCATTTGTGTCCTGCTGCTGAAATGGCTCCACCCACATGCAATTACATAACACACTGACGGTCCAAATGAACGGAGACTGTGAATGCATGTCCCATTTTACACGTTACAGAGTGGAGACCTGCAGCATGAAGCTGCCCAGGCTTCTCTCCACGCGTCCTCTAGAGCATCTGTGAACGAACAGACTGAGATAAAATGGAAAATAACATGAAGGAAGCTTGAATTCTTGCAAAGCGTCCGAGCTTTTACCTCTTTATTGCGTGTTATCATCCAGTGGAAACGTGTGAATACATTAAAAATCATTCAGTTTCTTCTTTTTTAACTCCCTGAACTTCCAGAGAACACCTTCTCTGTCAGTACCACCACCGTCCTCCCTCATGTAATGATTGAAGCCTCTCCTGCTGCAGCTGCC
Organism: Chaetodon trifasciatus; assembly: GCA_037975065.1. Taxonomy (NCBI): domain Eukaryota; kingdom Metazoa; phylum Chordata; class Actinopteri; order Chaetodontiformes; family Chaetodontidae; genus Chaetodon; species Chaetodon trifasciatus. The sequence continues at coordinate 964,693 of JBBMOE010000049.1, forward strand.
TTTTATAGATCTTTAACAATGCGGACAAACAGGACAGACCAGCAGAGGACAGTCATGTGGGACAGAGGTCTCAGTCTGCATTTAAAGCAGGATGTTCACATTTGACCCTTGAAGACTTGAAATAGAGTGAAAGCACACAGATGGTTTTTACATTAGGAAGAGTGACCAGTGGACAGAAGTACCATCCAGTCTGAGGACGCAGTACACCAGGACTCCGTCTCAGTCCGATTTGAGTGGTTAGATAATGGAGGCAGCCTGAGGGAGGTTTGCTGTTGGTCTGTTATGTCCACATGAACTCTGACAAGGACAGAAACTGCCGCTGTTGAGCCGAGCAGCCAGAGGAGAGGAGGGACGGGAGGCCTCAGCCACAGAGCGGAGGTTAAATATAGAGAGCCAATGGGAGAGGAGGAGAGAAAGGGACGATGCAGAGGACAGAGGAAAGGGAAGTGAGGATGAGACAGGATTGTTCACGCAAAAGCTCTTCTGATATGTCCAGCTGTCCATGAAGACAGTGTCCACGTTTGACCTGACGGGCCTGAAAGCAGCTGCAGCGTCTCTGCTGCTGATGGAAGCTGTGCAGGTCCACATGTGCTCAGCTGTGATTGGCCGGCCTGCTGCGTGTCCTCAGACTGCAGGGGACAACACACGCCAGCCGCCTCGATTGATGACCATCATTTGTAGGCAGTAAGCACACACGTTCAGCCTGGAGAGACAGAGAGAGGACACGCTGAGAAGCAGGACAGGGAGACCAAAAGACAACAGATTAGTAACCTTAAAAAGCTGGAAGCGTGTACGCGTTATGAACTCTGACTATGAACAGTGAGGCATGAAGCACAGAGGTCATGGACACCGAGTGTAAGTCTGAACTGCTCACTGGATGAAGACGAAAACGTCACAAATTTGCTTTCAGAAGTGAATGAAATGCTTCTTAGATCAGTTTAAAGAGACAAACACGGAAAACATGATGGAAATATAACATTTCTGTTGGATTCATCTGCGCTCTGTGAAACATGAAGACAGAGTCACAAACAAAACGACGTGCTGACGGCAGTTTCCTGAAGCGTTCGTCTCCTTCATCCAATCACGTGTTCACAAAGTGGTGAACCTGGCTCCTCCTCCTGCTGTCACCTGTTTACACTTATTTTTTTAGGATTTACAGCATTTGTGTTCTTGTTTTGTGCACACATTGAAAGCATCCAGCTCCGTCTGGATCGTCTCCGTTGGCCGTGAAGGAGGCGTCTCTGCTGGACGTTTGAGTGAGGTCTCCGGTTCAGAGGACGGTTGGAACAGTGAAGAGCTGCTTCACGGTTAACTGCACAGTGTGTGATGGAACAAACATGATGGGTGGAGGTCGTCCTCATGTTTGGGGTTTCCCAGTGCTTCATGTACGAGTTCACGCCGCAGCTCCCTGTGGAGGCTCTGAGCCTGTTTTTAAGTCGGCCCGCGTCGCTCTGCTGTCTGTTGTGATGCAGATGGTCACATCCAGCAGGTCGTGGGTTTGGCAGTGAAGAGTTAAAGCTGCTTCCGCCGCGCTCAGTCGTGGCGTTGATGTGGAAACCGGGTCATTTGGATGCTGGAGCTGAAAATAGAGCTGGACCGTTGGCCCGCTTCACATGAGCTCCGCCTTTTCGCTACGGATGACTGACACTTGTTTCAGCTTGTCCATAGATCACAGCAAACACACACACACACACACACACACACACACACACACACACGACTCTAAATCGAAGTGTATACCCTTAAACAGCCCCGTGAGGGTCCGACCATGATGTCCTTACTGATCAGAGCAGGTTTTAAAGAGAGACACGTGGACAAGAAGAAGACAACATCAGATCTGTGAGGACGGTGAGGAGACCGTAACCTTCCTCACAGATCCAGAGAAGCTGGGACGCTCTGTAAAAGACAAACACAACAGGAAGTGATCAGCTGATCTGATCCATAAACTGACCTGAGAACAGCTCAGAGTCCATATATTTAATGTTCTTTGATTGATTTGACTGATTTCTGTAAATATCTCTTATTGTGAATCTGAAGCAGCGACACGTTTCACAGACTGAACGATGTGGAACGCTCCAGAAACACCTGTTTGAATGTTCCACAGGTAAACAGGCTCACAGGTAACAGGTGAGAGGATCATGGTTGGTATGAAAGGGGCGTCCTGGAAAGACTCGATCACAGAGGATGGAGAGAGTTCACCACTTTGTGAACACATGAAGGATGAAGGAGATGAACACATGAAGCCGCTGTCAGTGAACAGTTTGATTATTGACGATTGATCCTGGTTTGGTTGATACTGAGTCCAGCTGATCTGGAATCAGTGTGTATGTGTACTGTGTATGCAGTGGCACTGAAAAGTTTGGGCTGCCCAGTTCAGAATTTCTTTTACTGCGAGTAACAAAGCGAATAAATGACCTGATTTCCAAACAGCTTCAAGTTAAAGACGACTCGTTTCTTTAATAATTCAGCCAAGATCACTTTTTTATTGCCATCTTTTTCGGTTTTAAAATAACATGAATGGAAAAAGGGCCTGAAGCTGAGGTTTTTGCACGCTGCGTGGTCAGTACTTAGTGAAACCCCCTTCAGCATCTGCCACAGCTTGAAAGGCTCGTCGAAGCCCAGTGAGAGTCTTTCAGGTGTTGTTTCTCCTCAGAGGACTCCTGGTCCTGTCAGGTTCTCGGCGTCTTGCTTGCGCTGCTCTTTCCACAGGTTTTTGGTGAAGGTTAGTTCAGGAGACTGAACCGTCAGCTCCTGGTCTAATACTCAGAGCGCACACACACACACACACACACACACACACACACTGCCTCTAACCCTGCTCATGGACGTCATGCCCTCTGTCTCTCTCCCCCCCGTGCAGTTCAAAGACCCTCTCATCCTGCTGCTGCTGGCGTCGGCCGTCATCAGCGTCCTCATGCACCAGTTTGATGACGCCATCAGCATCACTGTGGTGAGTGACACGTCTCCCGACAGCAGCAGCTCCCTCCCTTTGGTTTCTTCTTCTTCTTCTGCCTCCCTGAGACGACGCCCTGAGACCTGCACTTCTTCTAAAGTTATTAATAGAGGTAGTTTATGGCAGCGTCAGCAGTGGAGAAGGTGGAGGCGCGTGCAGGGACTGGGCTGCTGGTGTCTGCCTGGTAGACGTTAGCTTACGGGGGGGGGGGGGTGCAGCAGCAGTGAATAATTGCTTTGATAATGTGCAGGATAAGAGAACAACAGAGGAAAGAGAAAACATTGAAGAGAAGACTGTGTGATGTGAACGTACACAGAAAGACCAGATGAAAGTCCAGAGTCCTGCTGTGTTCCTCACAGCCACAACATGAAACACAGCAAACAAACAAACAAACAAAGACGTGATTTATCTGCTGTTACTAGCAGTGGAGCCTGAAAGGTCAGGGCTCGTCCTGTGGAGAGCACCGACACTGATCTGCTAATGGTTGGTGAGGTTAAGCTGCGCTGGACTGAAGTTTTGGAGCCTGTGTTCAGATTAAAGCTGATGGACAGAACAGGTTTGTGCACCATGTGGATGAAACAAACAGACCAGAGAGGAGTGAGTGGAAGACGTAACAAGGATGATGCTGTTTGTGTCCCAAAGCCGTCAACCTGGACTGGATCCAAGACAAAAGGTTGTGAGTCGAAATCCATGCCGCAGCTGCGGTGGAAGAACAGGATGTGAGGCGGCAGGATGTGGAGCCGCAGAGCAAACAGCATCATCACACTGTTTGCATGGCGTCTTAAAATGGGCGTGGAACAGCTGACTGCTGGTATGGAGGAGACGCTTCAGCCGTGCAGAGACTGTAGAAGTCGTACTGTAGTAGTCTGAATCTTACCAAAACTCTGGAGAGTCACAAGAGTTTAATCCTTCTTTGTATGAAGGTCATCTGTAATCATTTGTCTTTTCTGACTCCTGTCAGCTTCAGCTGGTGCTCTTTGTTGTCTTTTCTTTGTTTTCTTTTCTTTGTTTTCTTTTCTTTGTTTTCTTTTCTTTTGCTTGTTTTTCTTATGTTTTCTTTTCTTTGTTTTCTTTTCTTTGTTGTCTTTTCTTTGTTTTCTTTTCTTTTGCTTGTTTTTCTTATGTTTTCTTTTCTTTGTTTTCTTTGTTTTCTTTTGTTTGGTGTGGGTTCTGATGTGGACTCTTAACCTGCTGTCTGTCTGTCTCTCTGTGTCCTTCACAGGCCATCATAATAGTCGTGACCGTTGCATTTGTCCAGGTGAGTCCTGCCTGTGTGTGTCCGTGGTTACACAGAGAGAGAGAGAGAGAGGGAGAGAGGGAGAGAGAGAGAGAGGTCCACTGGTCCAGACTTGATGATACTGTTTCACTGTGGCAGCTGTCACTGAAGTCATATTCACACCGTGTGTGTCCTGCTGCACAGCCAGCTAACACACACAGTGATAGAAGATTTTGGCCTTATCTCTCAGCTGTCTGTCTGTCTGTCTCTCAGCTGTCTCTCTGTCTCTCAGCTGTCTGTCTCGTCTCCTCTGTCTGTAGGAGTATCGCTCAGAGAAGTCTCTAGAGGAGCTCGGGAAGCTGGTGCCTCCAGAATGTCACTGGTGAGACTTGAATCCATCGTCCTCCTCCTCCTCCTCCTCCTCTTCCTCCTCCTCCTCCTCCTCCTCCTCCTCCTCCTCTTCTAGTTTACAGAGAAAAGTGAAATGAAGCGTTTTGTTTTCAGCTACACTCTTTATTAAAACAGTGATAGCAGCAGGTCTGAACCACAAACTGTTTGTGTCATTGATCAGGTGAAACATCAGAAACACCGTCAGCTGTCACTTCCATTCACTTACTGCTGAAGAATGATTGCAAAGCTTTAGGATCGATCAACGCACACACACATCAGCACCAGCTAACAAATGACCTACGTGTGTTAGAAATAGTAATATTGATCGTAAGAGGAGGGAAAGTGTTGAGATGTGAAACCAAATCTTCTTCTTCTGTCTCTCACTGAGTAAAATAAAACTAAAATAAGTAGAAAATCAACATTAAAAGGACGACGCCTCATTGGAGACACATGTCCTCAGACGTCCATCTGGAGGACGATGCTCCTTCAGAGGAACTCCTCTGGTCATTTACACTTCAAGTAACAGCAGACAGAAGGAACAGCTGGCAGAGCGCTCGCACACACACACACACACACACACACACACACACACACACACACACACACACACACACNGAACAGTCAGCAGCAGATCACAGATCAGCCTTATTTGTTTTTTCTCCACCTTTCTCACACACACACACACACACACACACACACACACACACACACACACCTCTGTCTGTTGAACCAGTTTAGAGAGTGTTTTCCTGTCACTCTGTCGTCATCCTGGCGTCACTGACTGTGGAGAACAGTTTGAGATCTAATGTGAAGTCACTGAGTTTGTGCCGCCTCTTCAGAACTCAAAACCGTCTCAAATAAAACTTTCGTTTTCTGAATCTTTCCTTTTGGTTTCAAATTTCCTCTTTTGTTTCCTGTTTGCTGTTCCTGTCCTTCAGCTTGTTGTCGTCCGTTTCTGATCATATCCAGGTGTTCCGGGTGAGCGGCTCCTCTGTTCAGAGCTCAGAAAGGCGTCTTTACCTCGTCTCTCTTGGCTTTTGTTCTGTGAATTTTGGTGAAATTCGTTCTGCTGGATGTCGATTTGACAACTTTCTCTCTCTCAGTGTCAGAGAGGGAAACCTGGAGCACCTGCTGGCCAGAGAGCTGGTTCCTGGAGACACCGTCTGTCTGTCGGTGGGGGAGAGAGTCCCTGCAGACCTCCGCCTGTTCGAGGTGCACGGCAGCACACACTCAATGATACACACAGAAATGCACACACAGTGATACACACAGTGATACACACAGTGATACACACACAGTCACACACAGCAGTGTTTAAACACCAGCACTGAGGCCTTTATTAGGGCTTGTTTCCACTGGCTTTCCTCTGTTTATGTAGTCCAGGTCCACTGAGCATGAATATATGTTTTTCCAGGATCGAGTGTTTACGCTCACACCGTCCACACAAACCTGGAAGCTGCTCCCTGCAGCCACAGCATTGTTCTTTGATTCATGAGTCCTGTTTGCTTTCTGAGGAACTGACATGTGACTGGAAATTATGCAGCAAAGTGCTGAAAAAGTGTAATAAAGGGGAATAACTCCACTGGTCAGCTGGTACATTCCCAGTTAATGAATTCCAGTGAACCGCTGGTGTGAACGAGTCTTCCCAGCATGCAGCAGGTCGACTGAGCGTCCACCTGTGGACCAACAGCAAAAAGACGTCTGAATGCAGAGACTCTGTCGGTGTTTATTCAGGATTCAGGATTCCTTTATTGATCCCTGAGGGGAAGTTGTTTCTGTAGCAGTGCTGCATACAGATAGAATTATAGTTAGAATGAAATTAGAACAGAAAGAAAGAGAAGGAAATATGTAAAAGCAATATAGAAACCAAAATATTTATACGAAGAATGTATATAGAAAACAAAATATACAACACTTTAAAATATACAACAATAAAACAAAATATAAATACTGAACATTGGATGTGCAAATTAAACATATATCAGAACAGGCAGTGAAAAGTCCACGGGCCATTCAGAGGGAGGAGGCGTACAGGTGGATGGCCACAGGCAGGAATGACTTCCTGTGGCGTTCAGTCCTGACTTTTGGTGGGATGAGCCTCTCACTGATTGACCCCTCGCTGTCTGTCCTCCACCCTCTCAGTCGACCGACCTGTCTGTGGATGAGTCCAGTCTGACGGGGGAGACCACCCCCTGCTCCAAGTACACCTACCACCAGCCGGCAACCACCAACGGAGACATCGCCTCCCGCAGCAACATCGCCTTCATGGGGACTCTGGTGCGCTGCGGCAAAGCCAAGGTACCAGCTGCCCCCTCACAGCTCCTCCTCCTTAAATTATTGTTAGAATATTTTCTTTGTGTTTCTTCAGTCACAAATTTAACCTTAAAACTAACCTGAAACAAGACTAAACAGACAGCCTGTGACAAACACGCACACGCTGTGATGTGTTTGTGTGGTGTTCCTCAGGGCATCGTCATCGGGACCGGAGAGAGCTCAGAGTTTGGGGAGGTGTTCAAGATGATGCAAGCAGAGGAGGTGCGTCTTCCTACATCCTATCTGAATATATGTTTTAAAAACGGCCAACAAGCTGTTTCAGGTCATTGTTTACGTGTTGTCGTTGTTTTCAAATGGAGCTTCGCTGCCAGTTTACAGCGTTCGCTTCACGTTCACAAACACTCGCTGTCACAGGTTACCGTGGCTCGCTCCAGGAGTCTGCTTTCTCAGACGTCCCGTAAACAACAAGCCTGATTGTGAGATTAGAAAAACCCGCTTTGTCCTGAAGAACAAGCAAGTCAGGTTTTTAAAAGTCTGCATGTACACGAAGAAGACGTCAGACAGACAGAGGACGAATCACGGACAGCCGAGATGACGACGTGTGCAGATCCGTCCTGGCATTCAGTCACCTCACTCAGACTGTGATTGAATATTTGACATTTAGTGAAGTTAGGCTGTCCCTCCCTCTCTGAGTCACACAAACACAGAAGCAAAACCGAGTCAGAGCAGCGTATTGTATCACAGTTACAGCCCAAACTAACGTATGACTGAGTGCTGCATGTTGGGTTTACAGTGACCAGCTCACCACAGAGCACGTGAACGTGTCTGACTGAAGCATCGAATGAAGCCGCTGTGACTGAGTCCTGGCTGGCAAAGTATAGACTGCAGATAGATTAGAAGATAAAGATAGACAAAGATAAGAAGCTCCTTTAAAACTCACAGCTCTGCAGCACAGACATCGTCAGGTTTAACTCATGCATCAGTCCGTCAGTCCACACGTCAAAGGTGACGCCGTTTACAGCTGCTCACGCCAAAATGTTCAAACCAGTGAATAAATATAACGACATGAAAGTACCGAAAGGACGAACCACCACCAGTGAACGTCGCTGTCAGCGTCACACCTGAAGGTTTTCCTGTTTGCTCCCCTCAGGCTCCCAAAACACCTTTACAGAAGAGCATGGACCTGCTGGGGAAGCAGCTCTCGCTCTACTCCTTCGGCATCATCGGTTCGTAGCTTTGCTTCTTGGTCCTCCGTCCTCCGTCCTCGTCCTCCGTCCTCTCTGCGTCACGCTCAGTGCTGTCTCTGCTGTCTCTGCTGCCTTTCAGGGGTCATCATGCTGGTGGGCTGGCTGCAGGGGAAGAGGATCATGGACATGTTCACCATCGGTGTCAGGTAGCTGGACTTCACTCGCTGTCTCCTCTCGTGTGGTTGTGTGTGTTTGGTAAATGATTGAACTCTGGCAGCAGCGTTGACAGTCTGCAGGTCTGCTGTCAGATTCCACTAACTGACCTTTGTCATGGCAGACGTTTTGAATGTTGAACACAGGCGTGATGATAAGGCTGCGCTTCCTCCTCTTTCACTTTCCCTTCCTTCACACGCTGCATTAAAAAGCAGTTGGGTTAATGGTTTCATGCCTCACCACATGGAAGTGCAGATGCACTGAGGATGGACCAGGATGCATTATGACCACGCTGAACACGAGTGCTAATGCACCGTCAGTCCACAGACGACAATAAAACCAAGTTATCAGCGTGACCTTCTCCTCCGGCTGTAAGGCCGAGCCAGGTGTGTTCTGGGTAACAGCAGTCGCAGCCTTCTGCAAATAAAGCCTAATGCTTTTACACCCAGTCCACGTCCATAAAGGATAAAGGTCCCCATCAGTGTCCTCTGACTGCGGTCTTGACTGCATTCCCACATCCTGAAGCTTCCTGAAGTCAGACGCTGTCAGTGCGCTCGCCGGCTGCCATCTTGTTTCTGTAACGCGTTTCTTTACGGGGAAACTCAGCATGCTTCAAATGAAAGTGATCAATCATTGTAAGTGACTTTTGAACATAAGTTATGATCTGCTGTGACAGATCTCAGGTCAGCAGACAGCTTGCTTTGAGCTGGTCTGCATCGTCGTCTTGGTCCAGGTAGAAAAGCTCCACCTGATGAGTGGACAGGTGTGGCTGATTGCAGTCACAGAGCAGGTGGAAAAGCCCGTCAGCTGCTGAAACCAGACCAGCACATCTGTCATCTAATCAATCTGATGGCATGATAATATTGATTACTGATCGCCTCTCCTCTCCCTCAGCCTGGCGGTAGCTGCCATCCCTGAGGGTTTGCCCATCGTGGTGACGGTGACGCTGGCGCTCGGTGTGATGCGCATGGTGCAGAAGAGAGCCATCGTCAAGAAGCTTCCCATCGTAGAGACTCTGGGTTTGTTCCTCACCAAAAACTGTCTCATGTCCCATCTGCAGACTCGAGAGAGGCAGCGAACTGTACCAGCTAATACACTTCAGTCAGTGTCAGCTGATGCTTCTCGTGTGTGTGTGTGTGTGTGTGTGTGTGTGTGTGTGTGTGTGTGTGTGTGTGTGTGTGTGTNTGTGTGTGTGTGTGTGTGTGTGTGTGTGTGTGTGTGTGTGTGTGTGTGTGTTACTTCCTGTTAACAGTACGATTCCTGCTGTTGTTTCTCCGTCAGGCTGCTGTAACGTGATCTGCTCAGACAAGACAGGAACTCTGACCAAGAACGAGATGACCGTCACTCAGCTGTTCACGTCAGATGGACTCCACGCTGAGGTCTGAACCCGCCCGTCACTCATCATCATCATCATCATCATCATCACTCAGCAGAGGAAACAGTGGAGTTCATTTGGACACCAGTTCTAAGCTTAATTTGAGCATGTATCAGATATAAAGGAGACAGACGCAGAGGTTTTGTAGTTTCAGAGCTGCAGATCTAGTTTCCATATTTTCAGCAGTAACAGTTCTGAGGTAACAGAAGAAACGAAGATAATCTGTCAGGTTTTTGTAGATTTAGCAGGCAAACGATCTTTGTAAGGCGTGCTGAGGGCAAAGCAAACGCTAACTGTCGCAGTAACATTGACTCTGCTGCTGCTGTAAGGTGGGGTCTGTACCTGAGGACGCTGCAGTCAGTTTCCTGCAGCCCACAGAGGACAGACCGACCCACTTCCCTCCTCTGGAAATCCCAGCTGCCATACTGGGAAAATGGGTCAGGTGACTGAGGACCAGGAGACCTTGTCTGGTTTTAGCTCGATGGCTCCGCAATGACACAGTAATGTGACCTGTGATGTCAGACAGTCAGTGTTTTACTGCAGTACAGTGTAGTAAACCGTGTACTGCATGTGCACCATGACGGTGAACGCTGGTCACGTGTTACACACCTGAACGTACACCAGCAGCAGCAGCGACGAAGATGACGCTTTACAAACTCACTCAGCTCATTTTGTTTTGTGGTGCATCTTATTATTTTGTTCTGTTCACCCCGATTTGGTCTTGCAGGTGACAGGCGTCGGCTACAACGGAGCAGGAGAGGTTTTACTGGACGGGGAGGTCATCCACGGCTTCTCCTGCCCTTCAATCAGCAAGGTGGTGGAGGTGAGTCGACCATCAGCCGCTGCTGCAGCTCCATCACTTCGGTTAAAGTGTCTAAAATCAGGACATTTAAAGTGATTCACAGGGTCAGAAACCCACCTCAGGAAGTCTAGATGACTGAAAACACTGAATGGGCCACCAGGTGTGCAGCCTGCCTGCTGCTGTGGGAGATGGGGTGTTAATCGACTGTGTGTGATGTGCGACAGGTTGGCTGTGTGTGCAACGACTCCGTCATCAGGAACCACACTCTGCTGGGACGGCCGACGGAGGGCGCGCTCATCGCTCTCGCCATGAAGGTAAGAACACACACAAACGGTGCGATGGTCCCGAAGTGAAGTCCTGTGGTGAAGAGTGAGGGATCAGAGGTGAGCCACAGACCTCTGAGACCAGGTGAACCTGGGTCAGAAGATGCCTCTGGACCAGGACTGTCTGCCAAATGTCCATCCGGACTTTCACCACAGTGACTTTCTGCTTTGTGAAATGATCTGTCGAGCGCCGACGCTCAGCACGTGAACTCTGAGCTTCAGCATCCGGTCCTGTTCTGTGACGTGAGGTAAGCTAGTGTTCACCTTTGAGCCAGAAAGTTCTCTGAAAGTGTCGAGCCGAGCGTATATTCAGAAGGAGCCTGACTGGCTGTGTTCCTGAGTTTAAATAAAGGTTGAATGAATGTGGACATCAGGACGGTGGCTGAGCTCTGCTCCTCTAAACACAAACCAGCCTCTGACAGAGGAAACGTCCACCGTGTTGCATCATCTCACGCTGAGGATGAATCTGAGCCTGAGGGATGAAGCACGCTCCTCAAACAGACGCCGTCTTCTTCTTCTTCTTTTCATTTCTCGCAGCCTGCTGCAGAGCGCCGTCCTCCGTCTGGCCTTTACGTTAACAGGAGATGAGTCACACAGCTCGTGTGTGGCTGTGAATGAATGAGCTCAGCACCGATCCTTCAGGTTTCAGTTTACCTTCTAGATTGTGGTGGCTGTGGATGGATCGGCGCGCTCAGGGAGAGGGTCTCAGTGTGTCACATGATCAGGTTTAAATGGGCCAAACTGGTTGATGTGGTGCGTCTCCCACAGCGGACCAGTCAGCATCACCCACAAGTTAGAAGCACGGAACAGAGACTGTGTGTTTATCGCCTGTTAGCAAACGTTAGCATGCTAACATGCATAATACCTGCTAAACTTCAGCATGTTAGCATGTTGAGGTTAGCTGCTAGCCTGCCTGTAGCCTCTCAGTCTGGTTTCTCTCTTCAGGACAAACAGAGGAACGAACCCTGGTGTCCTGGGTCTCGAGCTGTGAGGCAGCAGCAGCTCCTGCTCTGCGTGATCCAGCTGTGATCTCACCCAGCTGTGATCTCACCCAGCTGTGATCTCACCCAGCTGTGATCTCACCCAGCTGTGCCTCTCACCCAGCTGTGCTTCTCACCCAGCTGTGCTCTCACCCAGCTGTGCTTCTCACCCAGCTGTGCTCGTGTCTTGCAGATGGGGCTGGAGAGCCTCCAGCAGGAGTACGTCCGTCTGGAGGAGCATCCGTTCACCTCGGAGCAGAAGTGGATGTCCGTCCGCTGTGTCCACCGCACCCTGCAGGTCTGCATGCTCTCCACCTGTAATCACATGGTCAGGTGCTTTCTGTGTGACGAGCTGTGAGCTCTGCTGAGAGCTCTGTGAGACTCTTATTAAACCCTTTGAATCCATGCTTTACTTTCTCAGCCAGCTGTGATCTGAAAAAGTTTGTGGACAGTTTGTCCCTGCACAGATGAATCAGTGAGGACGCTCTAAAGTCTCAGGGTCATTAAAAACCACAGAATGTTCTAGATTAGTAATGTGAAGGCAGAGATGTGCTGATCGCTCTCTGGTAATGGCTAATAGCCCTAAAATGACTGTAGAGGAGGACACTTAAACCAATCAGCTGACTAATGGACTGAGAGGACGCAGCTCAGAAATGATCGAACCGGCTCGTCCAGCAAAAAGTACACGATGAAGATTTTACAGTCAGACGTGATAAAATCTGCTTTTTGACTGAGTGAAGATTTAGAAAATATCTCTGAACGTGAACTCTGTCCTGAAGGAAGTTCAGCCGTTAAACTCATGAGTCACAGACAGGAGCATGTTGTAGGTTTGTGATGATGAAACGTGATGAAGCACACGTTAAGATTCGTTTGTTAAACTTGTATAAAAGCTCTAAACACAGTCAGGCTGCTCAGTCATGTTATTGATGGGTGTGCACTTCAACCTTTTATCAGAAGTATGAGCTGTCATTAGTTTTATGGCTGCTTGACTCTGTTTGCCTTCATATCAGGTACTTTGAACCGGTTATTGATATCAATGCTGGTATATTATTATTGATTTGGTTGTTTTGTATTAGGATCAGCAGCTTTGTTGTTTTTATTTTGTTTTGTCTGTTTTGGACGTCTCTGACTGTGGAGACGGCTGTGAGGGGACACAGTGAACAGCACTGATCTGTAGTCAAATGCATGAAAGGAAAAGTGTCCAACGTTTACCTGGTTACGTCCTCTGCTGTGAGCCTCACGATGCTCGTCTCTGCCCCCCCGTCCAGGACAAGCCTGGGGTTTACTTCATGAAGGGAGCCTACGAGCAGGTGATCCGCCTCTGCAGCTCCTACAACAGCCGAGGAAGCGCACTGTCCCTGAACCACCAGCAGAGGGAGCTCTACCAGCAGCAGATCAGCTACATGGGCAGCGCCGGTCTGAGAGGTGAAGCCCTGAAGATCCACTCAATGCTCACTTTGAACAAACGGTGACGCTGACAGCATGTCCGTCTCCTCCTCAGTCCTGGCCTTCGCGTCCGGCTCCGAGATGGGCAGCCTGACCTTCCTGGGTCTGGTGGGCATCATCGACCCGCCCAGGTCAGGGGTCAAAGAAGCCGTGGCGACGCTCATCAACTCCGGCGTCGCCATCAAGATGATCACTGGAGACTCTCAGGAGACGGCCATGTCCATAGGTTAACACACTTCACTCCTCACACAGTCAGTAGATGAAGAGTTTAAGAGTTCAGCTGGTCTGAACTGGTCTGAACTGGTCTGTCCTGGTCCAGCTCGTCTGGACGGAGCTGGAGGAAGGAGAGACTTGTCTCCTCATAAACATCATCAGTAAACACCCTCCACTTCCTGTGATGACGTGTTTCCACAAGAGCCTTCCCAGTTTGATTTGCGTACATTGAATAAATACAATATTTCATAGATTTTGTATTTCGTAATACAAAGAAAGACGTGAACCGGAGCAGCCGAACGTCTCAGTTAAGACGAGTTACCACGTTTGATCACACAGCTGCAGCATCAGCACACATCCACAAAGACACACACAGAAAGTTCTGAAAATGAACATTAATCTAGTCCTTTTAACCATCTGTCCCTCTGTCCGTCCGTCCCTCTGTCCATCTGTCCATCTGTCCATCTGTCCCTGCAGCCAGTCGTCTGGGTCTGTACTCTAAAGGCCGTCAGTGTTTGTCTGGAGACGAGGTGGATCAGCTCGACCTGCAGCAGCTGTCTCACATGGTCCCCAGAGTGAGACGCACACACACACACACACACACACACACACACACACACACACACACACACACACACACAACTATGAGCTGCTTGTTTCACTTTGGTGCTTTCTGCTCGAGCAGCTGACCACAGATCAGATTCTGACTCTCCCAGAATTCAGAGGCTCAGTGTGAACAAACAGACGGCTGGAGAAAACGACCGGAGTCTGCTGCGTCCTCACACTCACCACTGATTGGTCGCTCATATCTGAACATCACCTTCGCAGCTCTGAGTAGACTCACCTGGTAGTCAAACTTGAAGCTGCGCCCGCTCATTGTGGACGCTGTGTCTTCTGTCTCCTCAGGTGTCCGTGTTTTATCGAGCCAGTCCAAGACACAAGCTGAAGATCGTCAAGGTGAGCCGGCTGCACAGACGGTTCGATCGTCTCGTGGAGCACAAACGCCGTGATTGTCTTCACACGTTAAAACAGAGAACTGACCGTTTGTCCTTTAAGGATCAGCTCTCTGGAGACCATCAGGAGCTCGTCCTGCCGCTCTGAGACAAACGCGCTCAGCGGCCCGTTTTAAAGATGGTGCTGTATGAAGTAACCGATGAGCCGCTCAGATCTCTTTTCATTTCACTGCTCCACATGAACGACCTCACAAACACTGAAGCTCTAAACGCTGCTGGTGTGTTAAAGTCAGAGTCTCTCTGCAGTCCCTCCAGAACATCGGCGCCGTGGTGGCCATGACGGGCGACGGGGTGAACGACGCCGTGGCTCTGAAGGCCGCCGACATCGGCGTGGCGATGGGCCAGACGGGCACCGACGTCTGCAAAGAGGCGGCCGACATGATCCTGGTGGACGACGACTTCCAGACCATCATGTGAGTGGACGGCGTGGGCGCGTCTGACCCCGCGGCGAGACTTTTAAGAAATGTTGAGTTAAGTTTGTTCTCTGCTTCCAGGTCGGCCATCGAGGAAGGAAAAGGAATTTACAACAACATTAAGAACTTTGTGCGCTTCCAGCTCAGCACGTGAGTAAAGAACTCATTCTAAATCTTTGCATTTAGCACCAGTCACCTGTTTTGACCTACCAGCAGTCTCCTGTGTGTCTCCAGTCTGTTAACGAACCTTTGAGACATTAAATGTCCTCTGACGGTCAGCAGCTTTAACCCCTGACGCTTCCTCCCTCTGCTGGTGTGCAGGAGTATTGCAGCACTGACGCTCATCTCTTTGGCTACGCTGATGAACTTCCCCAACCCGCTGAACGCCATGCAGATCCTGTGGATCAACATCATCATGGACGGGCCTCCCGCTCAGAGGTACAGAGGCATCATGGGAAATGTAGTTTAGAGGCAGACAGAACTGCCCTGCAGCCTGAGTGGAGGTAACACGTTCTCCGGTTACAAACACACGACGGACGCTTTGATCGTGTTCAGATCGTTGATTTCAAGGCAGCAGCTGCTTTTTTTCTAGAGGAATTTCTTTGAAATCAAATGTGCAGAAAATGTATCTGAGCCGTCAACGTGATAATTAAAGCACAGAAAGCTCAAATTTTGAGGTTTTGGAAACTTGACATATTTAAACATCCCGTTTTTGAGGTTTAAACTGTGGAATTCCTTTAGCATAGATAAACAGTGGAATGTTTGACGGCGTCAGCGCGCCGCTCGTGACTGACTGTGAGTGTCTCGTTGTTAGTTTGGGCGTGGAGCCCGTCGACCGGGACGTGATCAGAAAGCCTCCTCGAAACGTGAGAGACAGCATCATCACCCGCAGCCTCATCGTCAAAGTCCTGGTGTCGGCGCTCATCATCGTCTGCGGGACGCTGTTCGTCTTCTGGAGAGAGGTGGACCATCGGACGTCCCGTCACGTCCTTCTCCTGGTTTATCATTGTGGAAATGAAGTCTGAGCTGATCCAGCTTGTTCAGTGTGACAGCAGAGTTTCAGAGCTGAGGTTTTAGTACGTAAACTGCTCGTGCATGTTGTCTGCAGCCGCACAGGAAGTTCAGACCTGTTTTATTTTTAGTCCAGACACACGACATGTTTTGCTGCTTCCTGCTGCAGACTCAGACTTTACTGCACAGGAAGAAATGAGGTGGTAATAAAACAGGAAAGTAGGATTAGATGGCAGCAGAGGAGGGACAGAAAGGTGTCTCAGACACCCGCAGTAATGTACGCATACACAGAGGCAGCAGATCCAGCTGAGTCAGCGGACGGAGGGACGGTCCAGCTCGTCACTAACGTTTGTGTCTTCCGCTCCAGTTGCAGGACAACGTGATCACTCCTCGAGACACCACCATGACCTTCACCTGCTTCGTCTTCTTCGACATGTTCAACGCGCTGAGCTCTCGCTCTCAGGTAAACGTCCCAGTCATCCCAGTTTCTGATGGTGAGGCTGAGGTCTGCCTTTAAGGTTTGTCACGTGACGTCAGGCTGGGACTGACGGAGGTCCACCTGTGAGGGTTTGATCTGTGTCTTGCTCCTCAGACCCGGATGGTCCATGAGATGGGTCTGTGCAGCAACAGGACCTTCTGTTACGCCGTCCTGGCCTCCATCATGGGCCAGCTCCTCGTCATCTACTTCCCTCCTCTGCAGAACGTCTTCCAGACGGAGAGCCTCAGCGTCTTCGGTAAGAGACGAATGTCCAAACCCAGAGTCTGCGTTTAGAGACGTGTAGCTTTAAGAACGACGTGAGGGAGCGAGCTGCAGGGCCACAGGTGTGCACAGGTGTGAGGTGTGACGAGTATGAACTGTACTCTGACTGTCCTCTGATCTTCCTCCAGACCTGCTGTTCCTGGTGACCCTCACCTCCTCGGTGTGCGTGGTGTCTGAGGCCATCAAGATGGTGGAGAGGTGGAGGGGAGGTGAGAGGAGCCCACCTGTCGACTGCTTCCAGGTGGTATGACACCCCCCCCTCCCCCCCCGCGCTATCCCGGCTGAAGGACTCTGAGGTTTGGAGGAAGAGGAGGAGGAGGAGGAGGAGGATGAGTGTGATGCGTTTTTGGATCTCGCAGCCGATGGCACTGACTAATTAAGACTGCGAGGACTTTTCCTGTGAGCTCCTCAGGAGGGAGGAGAAACTCCGGTCTGGGACTGGAAGCTCCTGGCCTCAGGGGGGACGGAGGAGGCGAGTTAGCGGACTGGACTTTGATTGAACTGGGAGGAAAAGATGGCTGCTGGGAGATCTGACCCCGTAGTCTGCGGTTGGTCCAGCAGAGGGCTTTGAAAGCGGTCCACAGGCCGACCACGGCGTCCTCCGTGGACCGGCTCCTGTCTGCTCCTCCTTATTTAGGACGTCCTCTAAGATAACCCTCTGAAGATTAGAGACGTGTCGTGTCTTCTTTTCTATTCTGTCGTGTAGAAGGTGTTGACCACTGTTCGGTTTGCGTCTGGGCTCCTCTGGAGGCGGTTTGCGGTTCACGGTGGAGGTGTAGCGGTGCACGAATCACAGTTTTACTTAGTGAAGGTAAACGGAGGCTTTACTGATCCTGAATCTGCTGTAAAGATGAGCACTGAGACGTTTTCGTGGCGTCCGTTATTCAAAGAGAAGTCTGTATGTCGGTGTTGCTGCAGGTTCAGAGCGTTTACAGCATTTAGAGCACGTGAAGCTTAAATCTTATGTTTTCTCTGTGGAAGCCTGAAGCTGCCAACGTTAAAATGGTTTTCATCACGACATCAAAACGACTGTTAAAACACTCTGAGTTGTTACCTGGTGAAGAGTTAAAGACTCACCTCATGAAGTTCATTTATTAGAAAACACTAAAATCAGGCCTTGATTTATTTTCACGCTTAGTTTGTTTGCAGTTTAATTTATTCAAATGAAAATAATATTTCACATTAAATGTCTTATTATTATGGAAGCAGCTGTAAGTTCTGCAGTGATTGAAGTGATTCAATATTCATTTCATTCATTCTTGTTTTTGTTTGCATCTTTCTCGTTTCAGTGATTGATTTAATATTGGCAGCTGTGGGCTTCCGTACTTTTCGCTCTGTCTGCAGCGATCAAACACTCCTTTTCAGTGACCATTGATACCAAAAACATTTATTTATTTCCTTTGTTTTCATGCTCCTTTAATAATTACAAACAAAGAACAGGTTTTTTGTTGAGCAGAGGACGACGTCTGGACCTGGATCTGGGTCTCTGATCTGGATTTGATCAGAACAAGGAAACCGGATTCTTGATTGGACCGTTTCTCGATGCTCTGTTTGATTGACACGTCGTCGGTGTCCTGGTCTGAATCTGCCGTCGCTAGCGTTAGCGTTAGCACGTTTAAAGTCAAACAATGTTGGCGTTTTCTTTTTCTACAGTTGAAATGTGTAAACGTAAACGTGTCAGAGGCTCTTCCTGCTCCGCCTTCCTGTTTACTGAACCCACGATGCTGAACTTAGCAGTCTGAGCTAGGCTAACCTGACTAGCATCATCTGCTAGCTGTCCGTCAGGTAAACTCCTGAATCTCAGGTTGCTTTCACACCTCACCTGTGGCGTTTCCTCCTCTGGCTTCATGTTTTCTTTGGATAACTTTGAGTCATCGGAGGTTTTTGTGTGAACACAGAGCAGACGACGGATCTCCTTTCCTTTGTGTGAACCGAACTGCAGGTGTGAAAGTTACCTGAATGTTGGCGTGCGTCGTTACACCTCCACCGTGCCGGCGTGTTTGTGTGCTCATGCATCGTGTTTCGTGCGTCTTCCTGCTCGCTGGTTCATTCAGATTCAAAGGAATCCGCTCTCAGCCGCTCAGCTGACGCCTCGTCTCTCTGCCGCGCTCCAGCTCCTCCTCGCTCGCCGCCTCGCACGTAAAAGCGCGTCTGCGGCGGAGAGCGCCGAGTTCAGCGGCCTGATGCTAAACGTGGACCTGGGCCTCAAAAACCGGCGCCGCTGAGCAGCAGAGCCTCGCCGTCGCTCATCCTGTGCCTTAGAGAAGTCGTCCTCCATCGTGTGAGCGATCCCTTTACTGACGACGCTTCAGTCATCAGAACGTTAACCTCGTGTTTTTAAGGTCCCGTTGATTTTCTTTCCCTCGTCCAATCAGGATTCACTTCCACCTTTAATCACTGCAGGGAGCCGTGGTGCTTTCTGGGAAATGTAGTCGATCTTGTTTAAATTAGATTTTTTTCGTTCAGGCTCATCTTCACATGCTTCGAGAGGAAGCACCTTCGCTCTGCTGCCGTCTGTCCCGCCGTGACAGTTAGCCTCACGGCGCCCTCGGGTGTCTGAGGTCTTTGAGGCGACTCGTCTCATGGAAATCCAGCGGCAGAGCTCAGGTGTTCTCCTCCAGGTGTGATGTGTAACGCCTCCTCTGCAGGTGTCAGTCAAAGCTTTAACAGTGAAACACGGTGAGATTTTATGACAGAAGACGGTATTAAAGGACATTTTCTGTTTTTATCGCCTGAGTCTTTTTTCTGCCGTCCTCTGCGATCAGCGGCGTTCAGAGCTCACCTGTGTGGCAGCTCAGCGTCGCACGCCGTAGAACGTCTCATCGGTCCGATAAGCTCCGCTGAAAGAGACCAGATGAAGAAAAAGACAAAAACCAAGACGGCAGCGCGAGCAGTCTGAAGAGCTCTGAAGCTGAACTGTGGGAGCTGCTGGGGCTTCAGGTACAGGTGAGACAGGAAGCAGGAAGTCACAGGTGGACTGACAGTCAGATCATGAAGAGACTAAAACAAGCAAACAGCTGCGTTTAGAAATCGTCTGCAGCTTCAGTTCAGCTCCGACGCCTTTTAGATCGTGTCTCTACGTTTGTCCTCCAGCTGTCCAACTGTCCCGCTGCTCCCGTTTCTGGACTCCTTTGACCTCAGATCACATTTGACCGTTTGAGGAGCTCGAAGCGGAGCAGCGTCCTCTCACGGCCTCCACGCCGCCTGTTTTTGAGGCCTCGCCCACCGCCTGCGGTCAGGTGACCGACGGCGTCCAGCTGCAGTGACGGCGTCCTCGCTCTGTGCTTTTAACTCTGAGATCGGTGACGGTCGGTCCCTCGTCTCAGCCTCGGTCTCACGCTTCTTCTGTAATTCGTGCTTTCTGTACCTGCTGAGCGTGGATGTGACTGGTCGAGGTCTTTTCTCTGGACGGTTTTTCTCCGACGTTCAGTCTGAACATCAAACTCTTGAACCTCCTCAGTTCAACGTGAGGAAGAAACGAACCAGTCTGAGCCTGAAGGTCAAAGTGAGGTGATGAGATTTTTGACTCTTTATGAATCAAATCAGCTGATGGAGGAAATGAATGAGTGATGAAAATGATCAGCAGCTGCAGCCGAGACTCAAACGATGACGTTCAACCAAACTTTCACAACATAAAACCAAATTCATTAAGATCTCTTGTCAAACGTTACGTCTGCAAACTGGTCAGAAAGTGTTTGTGCAGAGTTTGACTGGAGGTTTTTGGATCTTTCTGAAAACAAACCAGAAAGAAATAATGAAAGTTTCCCGTGAATTCATCCAAAATGTGATCGACAGGAAGTGAAACAGCAACGTTTTCACTTCATCAAAGTTAATTTGACTTTTTTAAGACATCACTTTGGGCTTCAGATGAAAAAAAAAAAACAAAGAAAACGTGAAAAAAACAATGAAAGTTTCCCTGGAAATGAACTTTCTGTCCAACATCGGCTGCTTTTAGCTTCTGATTGTGCTGATAGTCAGCTGAACGTGTCGCCTTCAGCTCCAAATGAATAATCAGCATTTATATTACCTTTATGTTATATATCAGCATCAATATTCTGACTTGGATCAGATAAAACTGAATGAAAGTCAGGATCGAGCAGCAGCAGCAGCTCGTTTCATCACGTCTGAATTCAACAGAACCAACGCTGACGTTTGTCAGAAGTCAGGACGTTAAGGTCCAGAAGAGAGTTGAGCTTCATTTTTCAGTGGAAGTAAAGGGTCCAAACATACTTCAGGCTTCAATCGACATTCAGAGATGATTTTATTTTAACCTGGAAATGAAAAACAATCAGTTTCACGTCTGAAAATACCTGAAGGTGAATAAAGGAGACAAACGTTGAGAGACAGGAAGGAGTTCAAACCTGCAGGAGGAACAGACCAAACACCAGTCACACCTCTGACCCGCCTCTACCTTCACTTTAATTTATGGTCTGTGTGTGTGTGTGTGTGTGTGTGTGTGTGTGTGTGTGTGTGTGAGAGAGAGAGAGAGAGAGTGTGTGTGTGTTTCAGTCTCAATGAGGATAAAATGTATATTAAAATTTTCTAAATCTTTTAAAGAAGCTCACTTTGTGTTTGTTCGTGTTTTCAGTGGACGCACACAGAAACACTCACAGCATCAGTTTGAACAAACTTTATTCTTTCAACAGGTTGAACATTTCATCTCTTTCCCTTGATTACATTTAAGAATTAAACTGATAGATACAGAAATAATTTGAGTCGGTGCCTGAGCAGTTCACACAAGCTCGTTGGTTAAAAAGAGTTAAAAATATGTTAAAAGGTTTGAAATGCTTTTGAAGTGAAAAGATCGATCAGACAGGAAGAGAAACGGAGGTCAAACATTCATGAAATCACAGAATGAAGCTAAAAAGTTTCTGGAATAAAAATCATCACAGGTACAGCAGTTTACAGCTTGTTTCACTGCCCCCTAGTGGCCAAAACGCACACACTGCAGCTTTAAAGGGTTTTCATTTAAAGAGATTCATTCACGCTGCTGTGTGCGTACGTGTCCGATTGATAAAATTCTTTTTGGGCAGCAGCAGTTCGCTTCTGATGGCGGACTCAGGTGAGGTCAGAGGGTTCGGACCCTGAGCTCAGAGGAGGTCCTGGCCCCTGCGGTCCTGTTTGCGGGCCAGGTCAGGGTTGTTGCACCGGTCGCTTCTCTCTTTAGTTCTGTACCGAGTTTTCACTGACAGCAGATTGTGCAGCTCTACGTCCTCCAATGCTACAACTACGCTTCTAACTTCGTCGTCTTCGCACAGGAACAGCCACTGCAGGTTTGCCACCATGTCGTCCAGAGGCTGCCGCCGCCCTCGCCGTGGAGACGGCCCTCTCATGTGGTTCTCCGACGGCGCCGGCGCCTCCCTGGTGTGAAGCTGGCGGACGGCGGCCAGCGTGGAGTGATACCGTTTCACACTTGAACGACTGCTCTTCAGAAAGGGCTTCAGTTTTCCTCCCGTCCTCATCAGGTGGACCAGGTGGTGGACCAGCGTCCCCTCATACAACCTGGACAACAGCAGAAGGACAAGATGGAGATTTAACACCAGCCAGGGTGGAACCAGAGACCTCACCTGGGTGAGTCAAGGTGTTCAGTCACCTGTGACTCTATGTTTCATTTCAAGGAGTCAGTAGAAATAATAATAAGGATGTGGACAGAGACAGAGACAAGAGACAGACGAGGCTGAGAGGTGATAACTGTCCCTCCGGACACAGAACCTGCTTATTGTTGGACTCAAAGGCTGGAAGACAACACGTCTTTAAAGATCACATCCAGACATGTTGGAAGACAGACGCAAAGACTGCTGTGGCTAAAGTCCAGCATGAAACTGGTGTAAGTTTCAAGCTGGATCCTGATTGGCTCCAAACTAGTTGTGATGCAGGTACGTCCAGGTGTTAAATTTCCATCTTCTCACATGTCTGATTGGCTGCTTTTCCTCTCAGTGATCTGAATGTGTGTGTAATCATGTGGAGCTTTGGACTGTTGGTTGGACCAAACAAACATGGCGACGGCGTCACTTTGAGCTCATTGTGAGCACATTTCTCTCTGTTTTCACAACGTTTCCAAACGATCGATCGATCAAATCGATCAGCAGATTGATCCAGAATGAAAAGAATCAATAGTTTAAAACGAGTTCCACCTCAACCGACTCCAACAGGAACGTCCTGCTGAGACATGAACGATCTAAAGAGACCAGAGGACAACAGACACAGGGACACAATGATCTAAAGAGACAAGAGGACAACAGACACAGGGGACGTTTGTGTCTGTAGCTACTACAGCTCCGCTGTGTGTCAGGCCTGTGGAGACTCACTGTGCGACGTGAGGTTCAGGTAAAGGGAAGCCCAGCAGCTGGTTCAGGTGGATGCTGTCCTTCAGGCAGGTCTGCCATTGGTTGAAGGCGTGAGCCACACCCACATCCAGCTTTTGTGGCTGCTGAGTCAGCAAAACTGCAACACACATATTTATTTATTTATTTTCCCACCAATGAATGAAGAGAACTGGAGCTTTGGCTGAGCTAATAACACTGTTACCTGTCTGTGTCTCATACCTGTCTGTGTCTCTCACCTGTCTGTGTCTCTCACCTGTCTGTGTCTCATACCTGTCTGTGTCTCTCACCTGTCTGTGTCTCACACCTGCTGTGTCTCATACCTGTCTGCCTCTCTCACCTGTCTGTGTCTCACACCTGTCTGCGTCTCACACCTGTCTGCGTCTCATACCTGTCTGTGTCTCTCACCTGTCTGTGTCTCACACCTGTCTGTGTCTCTCACCTGTCTGTGTCTCATACCTGTCTGCGTCTCAC
>JBBMOE010000049.1:988405-1030905 GCA_037975065.1 Chaetodon trifasciatus
GTGTCTCATACCTGCTCTGTGTCTCACACCTGCTCTGTGTCTCATACCTGCTCTGTGTCTCAGTGCGTCTCCGTCACTCAGTCCCAGCAGCAGCGCCTTCAGCAGCCTCTCCTCTGGAGGAGGCTGAGCTCTCTTCAGCCAGTAGCAGGTGACGGCCACCGGGAGGCGCAGCTGAGGCGGCAGGTGGCTCAGCTGCGCCTCGGTCACCCCCAGAGCCTCCAGTAACACCTGCAGCCGCAGAGAGGGCTCCGCCTGGGCCCAGCGAGCGGAGGTGAGGGTGGAGGTGGAAGAAGAACACTTGAACTTATTTCCACTCTGTTTGGCATCCTCTCAGAAAGCACGTCAGCTTGTTTGTTTGTTTGTTTGTTTGTTTGTTTTTATGCTTGTAACCTTTAACTCAGTTATTGTTTTGTCCCAATGTACAACACTTTGGCTGCCCCTGTGTTTTTTTTAAATGTGCTGTATAAATAAAGTTGTTTGATTGATTGATTGATTGATTGATTGAACAAATTCATGGTCACTTTGGTTACCACACACAGATTTGGACATATTAGCTAAGTTTGAGTGTAAAATACACACAAGCTGATGATTCATGTGTGTTTGTGTGTGTTTGCGTGTCTTTGTGTGTCTTTGTGTGTCTTTGTGTGTGTTGTGTGTCTTTGTGTGTGTTGTGTGTCTTTGTGTGTCTTTGTGTGTGTTTCGTGGGCTGCCAGCTCATTTCTCTCTTTGCTCTTTGACAGTTTGTTCTAAGTTATTTGGCACGTAACGATAAAATCCTCAAAGTTTCACCTTGTCCAGTGAGCGGAGTGTCAACCGCTGAGTGACCCCTGTGAAGACAGGAAGGACTGGGATGTCTGTGAGCTGGAGGCCGTCTCTGTCTCTCTCCGTCACCTGGAGCTGCCCCCCTTCGCCCAGCAGCAGCCCGTACATCACCTGGCGGAGCGGCCTGGAGGTCAGGTGAGCGCTGGGCATGTCGGCGCTGTCCACGGTGCAGCTGAGGCTCATCCTCTTCAACAGCAGCACGTCCAGGATGTCCGAAGTCAGCCGGGCCTGCGTCAGCGGGAGCCGGGTCCAGTCTGGGACAAGACCTGCCACCTCCAGAACATGAAAAATGTCTTCATGAAGCACACTGTCCTCTGCGTTCACCTTAAGGCTGTGATTACTGGTTTACCGTTAACACAGCGTCACGCAGCAGGATCTGAACTTTATTCCCATCATGATTTATTTCATCAGTTAACTGATCAATCATTTCATCCATTAAACGTCAGAAAACAGCTAAAAACACAGCCTGAGGTGGAGGCTCGTCAACTGACCGCCTGAAAACTGTAGAAGTGATGGATTTTATTACTTGTTCCTCTGGGAATGGAGGTGCTACCCCATGGATGAAGAACCTCTTCAGGGAGCTGGAAGGAAGCTGGTACTCCTTCATGCCCAGATACAAAGCCTGCCGCACCTCCTCCTGTCTCGTCCGGCTCTGCGCTCCCATCAGTTCCAGCACAGTGTCCAAAGCCTCATGAGGCTGGTCGAAGCCCCTCAGCCAGCAGAGCAGCCCCTCCAGGTTTCTCGGTATCCAGCTGATCGATGGTTCCATCCTCTGCAGATTCACGTAGTCATTCCCAGCCAAGCAGGCGAAGGCGGGCAGGAGCTGGCGCTGCAGGTTGAACAAGGTGCAGAAGCTGGAGGTCTTGTAGCTCTTACAGGGGATGAAGCTCTGTGAGCCGCTTCGGTCCACCGCCTCCCACTGGAAATGAGAGATGGGCAGCAGCCCCGCCGGGAGGTCAAAGACGAAGAAGTCGCTGTCGTCGGAAAGCACCGGCCACTCCCGTTCTTTAGCCAGGGCAGCAATCTGCTGGTCGGCTTCTCCGTAGCACTGAGCCACCGGGACCTCCAGCCGAGCCAGCGTCTGTTTGAACACCAGCTTGACCAACTGCGGCAGGATGCTCTTCTGCACGCCGGTCTGCGCCGCTTTACAGCCTCTCCTGATGGCATCCACAGCTCTTTGCTTTAACGTTTCAAGCTTCTTGTCGTTGTAGTCCGACCCTCCGTCCAGGACCACGTACGGTGCAACCTCGCAGTCTCTCAGGACTTTGACGAACTTCTCAATCAGCTCCTCAAATGCAGCATACTCCCCACCATGATTCTGGTCCAGACCTGAACAATCAACCGCAGGACACACAATGAAGAATCTCAACACCGCATTACCAACAAACATACCACACCCAGGAACAAGGAATGAGGACATCACCCTCAGAGTTTACCTATGAACAGGTAAGGAACGTGAAGCCACACCCATGTTCCAAATACAGGAAGTGTCAGTGACAAAAAATAAGCCTGAGGGTGTAGGTCACCACCCGCTGGAGGATAAGCTAATCAGGACCCGACAGCGTTGGGCCCAGCACCTCAGGCCAAGTCTCAGCAGTCCACCTGCACCTGAAGGACAAGGGACACCCATCTGAGGACAGTAATGAAGACTGATGGTTTGAAGGGGGAGTGAAAGAAGCCACCCATGTCAAACTGGAACGACCATCACTGGAGAGAGGAGGTGGTCTACGACATCACTTGTCAGCCACTTACAATGCAGTCCTGAGACCCCTCCCCAGGCAGCTTAACACCCGCTCACACCTGGACTCAGGTGACCCTGACCACTCACATCGATCCTGCAGGAGGACAAATGCCTGAGACTCCCCAGCAGTCGGTTAGGACTGAAGAAGCCTGATGGATGGGAGACCAAACGTCCTCTAGACCCTCAAACAAGTCCAGCTGCCTCTTAAGCACTCAGAAGAACCAGGACCAGGACCTGGATGAAAGAGTCCCCACAGAGCGGCCCGGAGGTTAAACCTGCTCACTGCTGAGACCTGCAGGAGGCGGACCTGGACCAGACTGTTTCCAGGCTGTAGGAGCATTCTGGATTTCAGTATGTTGGGGGGTATTTTGTGATGCTGTATATTTAGAGATTTTTATTTTTCCTGACTCGACAGCATTGAATTTGTTGGCTTTGTCTTTGAAGGCATCATCAGTAAGAAGTGATTCCTTATCACCGGTCTGTCAGTGAAGGCGTCTTTTAGAAGCCTGCTGACAGCATCTGACGTCACGTGTTTGCTGGTCAAACCTCAGCAGTTTGTAGATCAAAGAAGCTCCAGCTGTAAAAATCCACCTCAGCGTGTGAATCGCAGTAATACTGCAGTAATACTGCAGTAATACTGCAGTGGCTGGACACGTTCTTCTCTCTCTAACACTAACCTTCAGGTCCATTTTTGCTGCTGAAGTAAAAAACTGATCCGAGGACCTGAACTTATTGCAGTGTTTGTACATGAGGTACTGCTACTTTTACTTCCTGTAAATACATTTCTGAATACTTCTTCCATCAGAAAACCTCAGAAAACTTTAAATGAATCTGGAGATACGAGATTTCCACCTGACAACAGCTGCCAGAAGTATCTGATCATCAAATATGTAAAATGAATATTCCAGAGACATGAAGCTAAAAGTGAAGTACTTGTCTCAACTTGCAATACTGTGACAGTAAAGTCTTACCTGACTTGAAGTACAGCAGGTACAGCAGGTTATAGCCGTCAATCACCAGCCGTCTCCTGCTGAACTGCACGTCCAGGTAGATCTGCGGGTGAGCCTCGATGAAGCCGGTCAGTCCTCGGACCCCCATCCTGGCTGTGGATCAGCAGTGAAGCCGCGTCGCTCTTAAAGCGTCTCAGAGTCCGTTTCTGTTTCCTTAACTTTCATTTTTGTCACGTCACCTCACACTCCAGCAGAGACAAGGGACACACCTGGCAGCAAATCCATCCTGCGCACAGGTGAGCACAGGTGAGCACGCACACAGGTGAGCGCGTATTTCACCGAGCGCGAGACGTTTTTTAAGCTGGAAAAGTTCACACGAAGACAGACGTTTGGTCTTTTCTGAGAGACAGAGTGAGCAACTGCTGCAAGTATTCTGTCTCATGCAGTTACACTATCGGCAGTAAAAGTACACAAGTATCATCACCTTCATGTAAAGTATCAGCAGTAAAAGTACACAAGTATCATCACCTTCATGTAGTTGATGTATACTATGAGGTACTTTGTTACTTTGAAGCAGAAGAAAGTACTATAAAAATATGTATAATGTATACATTTTCTAATACTGGTTTATTTTTACTTATGTCAGCTGATATTTGATGTATCAAAAGTAAAAGTACTCATGTAAAGTAGCCTCGTTCATAGTGTTGACTGTATTATTCAGTGGAATACTGCAGTAACATGTAGCTCGTCAGTGTCGTCAGCAGTTTATTTATTTATTATTATTATTTATTTTATCCAGTTGTTCATGTTTCATGATCTTATGTTTTATGTGTTCAGTCTGAAGCTGGAACGTAACGACAAGAAGTAAAAAGTACGAGTTTCCCTCTGACATGTGGAAGCAACAACAACAACAACAACAACAACAACAACAACAACAACAACAACAACAACAACAACAACAACAACAATAATAATAAAGTCTAGGACAGCAGCTTTCATACATGCACCCAGAGGGAACTTTATACAAAAATAACGATGTATACAAGTACAAAATCTACAGTCAGTACCTCAAGCATGTACCTGATTACAGTACAGTACTGCATTCCAACACGTGTACTGGTGTACTGCAGTAGAAGTACACGGTGAACAGAAGCAGAACAGAAAGTGAAACTGCTGCTGATTACAGAGAATTCAGAGAATTCACCAGCTGGACACGACAGATTAACACACACACACACACACACACACACACACACACACACACACACACACACACACACACACACACACACACACACACACACACACAGGATGTGTGTACAGTACTAATGTCCAAACGTCAGACTTGGACATGTGTCTTAAAGTGTGTGTGTACTTCTGATATGTCTGATAACACACTCTCACCTCAGTGCTTGTTTATACACTGACTTATATTGTGTTCTTATATTTTTTATAATATTACATAACATGTGTCATACTTTATAATACATATTATATAACTTTATATTGAGTCATATTTTAACAGCTGCTGTTTTCTATGTTTATAAACTTATTTATATTTGAGGACTTTTATGTTTAGTTCGATTCTTTGAGAACTTTCTTCTTCTCTTAGTTTTATTCCCATCCTTCTTCTTCTTGTATATATTTTGTGTGTGCATGTTTAAACTGTGTACTGTGCTGAATACTCCTGCTGTGCAGCAGAGCACACTGTGTTTATCATGGTGTGACTCGTGCCGGTCAGCAGGGGGCGCTGCTGGAGCCTGTTCGACATCATGTCCGCGGTTGATTTTCATTTCTGGTCCTGAAACTTGTCGTCTTGCTCCTCTTCCTCTGGTTTTCTGTTAACACCTCACTGACTGTTACAGCTGAATGTCCCCGGCGTGGGATCAGTAAAGTTTTATCTTATCTTATCTTAAATCAAGATGAAGATGTTAAACGCGTAAATTACGTAATAAAATGTGGAAATGATCCGTCTCGTAAATTCGACATTTCAACTTAATATCTCATCATTTTTGGTTTTAAGCAAACGTTTAACGTGGTAATATATATTTTTACTCCTTGTCTCTTCTTTTTAAACTGAGTCTCCATCTTTTCTTCGTGTTTTGGTGGAAATGGCTCACACATCGCGACCCTTGAACGCATCAGTGAACTGGAGCACAGAGACCGTGAAGTACTCTTCGTCTGTGTTTGTGCGCGGTCACGTGGCTAGCGCGTCCCCCGGACTGGTTGAAACCGACGGGAAGCTGCTGGAGGTCGGTGTGTTGCTCTGTCGGTGGTCTGCAGGGACTCAAACCTTCAGCCCGCACAGTGAGAGCCTCACACGCGGAGCTCCAGACATTCACTGCCGGTATGTCCTCTTTCTGTGTGCTGAAGACTCGCTGCTTCTTCCGGCAGGTCTTCCCCAGCTTGCCCGCCGCCATGCAAAGACACTACAGCCTGGATGTCTCCGCTCCGCTTGTGCGGACGCAGGGTTACGTAGACGGTCGCTGGGTCTCCGCAGCCTCGGTGTTCCCCGTTCTGGATCCGGCCACCGGGAAGGAGATAGTCCGGGTGTCGGACTGTGGGCCGACGGAGGCCAAACAGGCGGTGGACGCTGCGTACAAGGCGTTTCAGTCCTGGAAGAAGTGCACTGCTAAGGTACGTTTGCCACACGTGTGCACCAAACTTCACCGGAAAACGGTTAATTAAATATAAACGGTGCATTTTCAACAGACACGGAGCAACATTTGGTCACAGCGTACTTTCTCAAGCAGACTTGAATTCGGCTGTGACCGGACCACAGTTTGTAGACTAAACCTTGACTTTCAGTGTCGGTGTCGTTGCTTGCTGCCGAACCTGAGCCAGTTCAAAGCTTTATGGAAGAAGTGTGTTGGACTCTCAGAGTGTTGGTTTGCAGTAGATGTCAAGAGAAGAGAGGCAGGCTGCGTTCACGAACACATTCACCTCAGGCGTTAAACAGGCCTCTTAAATAGCGTAATACACACACACACACACACACACACACACACACCTCAGGACGGCAGGTGTTTCTGTGCAGCTCATTAACGTCGCGAGTGATTTCACCGTGAATTCACCAAGTATGTATGCAGAAGAGTGTGTATTACATTATAGAGTGATGGGGCTGATTTCAGCTGATCACTGATCAGCTTACACTAAATAATACATACATGTAATAAGGACAATATTTCCCTCTGATAGTATGAAGTAGCAGAAAATGGACATATTCAAGTACAAGTACCTCCAAACTGGACTACAGTACTTGAGTAAATGTGCTGAGTTACACTCGGCCTCAGAGGAATCAGCTGTGTCACATCATTCACTGCAGACAGGCTGACCTGAAGGCTGCGGTCAGTGATTTCTGTCTGTCCCGTCCAACAGTCATTAAAGCAGATCGCAGTCTCACAGCAGCACGAAGACAAAGTCCAGAGTGTGTTTGTTTGGTGACTCTTTAAATGCTCAGATTTAGCATCTGTAAGACGGATGCTACGTGTCATCGGTGGTTTGTGACACGCCGTCCGTCGGCGTTACGTGGACGGGTCCAAATCATGTCAATCAGCTGAACTGGGGACAGGAGGAACCGGAGCGTCAGGCGTCAAAGCAAAGTGTCTCAAGACGTCAGTCAGTGTGACGTTTGGAGGTTTTTACTTTTAGTACGTTTGCAGAAAGAAGCTGAACTGCTGTTTTGTCCTTTTGGGTCACTGAGTGCAGATCGATGAGGAGTCAAAGAGGTGAAGAGCTCTGAAGTCTTTCTGAGCACTGAGCGCGAGTTTAGTTCAAAGACACGCTTTAAAAACACCAGTCTGTCCTTTGGTGTCCGCCGCACACACTCCGTCAGCAGTCACTGTAATTCAGCTCAATACGATGTCTTTGAAAGGAGCCTCGTCACGGCCTGATTGGACCTGACGGACGCCTTCGCTCCGGTTTCCTGCTCAGCTTTGACACTTTGCGCTCTGTGAAAGATTCAGCGAGTAAGAAGCAGACTGACCAAAGCTCGGAGCCACCCTTCAGCCTCACGCTGCTTTAAAACACTCACTTTGAATCAAAACTGAGCAGAAAGCCACGAATGTCTGCGGAGACGCCGGACGCTGTAATCTGATTGGTTCTCCTGCAGGAGAGGAGCGTCCTGCTGAGGAAGTGGTTCGACCTGCTGACGCTGCACAAAGAAGACTTGGCCGAGCTGATCACGTTCGAGAGTGTGAGTGACGACTTTGACTTAACGATGTGTGATTGACAGCAGAGGATGTGCTGCTGCTGCGTCTCCTGTCCAAACAGGAAGCGGGAAGAGCAGGTGATTCATGACGTCACGGATGTTAACGGGTCAGTGTTTCCTCCAGCTGAAGGTGAAGATCAGAGATTTTATAGACGACTGTTTCACTTCTCTGTGAGAATAATTGATAATAATGATCTGACCTTCAAAAACTGGTGAGCTGTTCGAGCCGCTTCCTGTTTTCTAACAGCAGCTTTTCTATGAACTCTTCGTACGTTTTGTGTATAAAAATCTGAAATGGTGAAGTAACTTCTAACTGAAGGTAAATGGACTGAAGTACAAAGTACAGTAGAAATAGAAAGTGGCTTGAAAAGTACTTCAGATGTGTACTGCAGTACTGCAGTATTCCATCGTTCCTCAGTGTTTCGAGAAAGAATCCTCAGGAAACCAGTTTGCACTGGAACTGGTCTCAGTGGAAGTTACTGGCGGTCGCTCTGTGGATCATTGACAGTGGCTGGCACAGATGCGTCAGTCACCTTAACGCTCGCCTGTGATTGGCTGTCGTGTCCTGACTCCATGTTGTGTGTTGCAGGGTAAACCCATGCGGGAGTCTCTCAGCGAGATCGCGTACGCCGCCTCCTTCCTGGAGTGGTTTTCAGAGGAGGCTCGGCGCGTGTACGGCGACATCGTCCCGTCGCCCGCCAAAGACCGAAAGATCCTGCTCCTCAAACAGCCTGTGGGCGTCGCCTCTATCATCACGCCGGTGAGCAGCCAATAAGAAGGCTTTCAGGTGATGTCATTTGTACTCGTGTCGGCGGCGGTGGCAGTCGCTCAGACTGAAATGAAACTGTTGGATGGATTGTCATGAAGTTTTCATGGTGCCCAGAGGTTGCATCCTCATGACTCTGGTGATCCTCAGATTTGTCCTCCGGCGCCACCATCAGGTCAAAGTTTAGATTTCTCCACATTTTAATTTCTGATCAAACACCTGCAGAACTAATGACGTTCCCATCAACGGCAGATGTTAGCATGCTAACATGCTAAACATCAGCATGTTAGCATTGTCTCAGTGAGCATGTTAGCACACAGGCGCTAGCATTTAGCACTGAGCAGCTTTCTTGTGCAGAAATCTGTGTACAGAGATTAGCCATCTGCTAACAGGGAGGGGGCGGGGTTTATGACCTGTGCTGCAGCCAGCTGCCAGGGGGCGTGTTTCTTTATGTGTGGTGGGTGGAGCTGCAGGTCTGATGATCAGCAGCTCACAGTGCGTTCACCACAGCTGCTGCAGAAACAGGAAACGTACCAAAATCCAAAAGCAGGAGCTAAACGAGGCTGGAAAGCTCCGTCCGGCTGCAGAGACGCAGACTCTTCCCACAGATTTCACAGTGAAACGTGTTGATGCGATGCTCGTCTGGCGTGTCGTCCGCAGTGGAACTTCCCCAGCGCCATGATCACCAGGAAGGTTGGAGCTGCTCTGGCTGCCGGCTGCACGGTGGTGGTCAAACCCGCAGAGGACACGCCGCTGTCGGCGCTCGCTCTGGCTGAGGTCAGCTGCCCAACGTTCACTTCCTGCTTCTTCTGTTGATGTCACGGTTTCACCGGAGGCTTCACCTGTCACCTGTTGACCTTCCTTTGCAGCTGGCGGAGCAGGCCGGGATCCCGGCGGGGGTCTTCAATGTGGTCCCTTGTTCCCGAGAGAAGACTCCGTCCGTCGGGGAGGTTCTCTGCACCGACCCGCTGGTGGCCAAGATCTCCTTCACCGGCTCCACCGCCACCGGCAAGGTGAGACTAGCAGGGCCGCTGCCTGCCTCTGGAAAGCTGGCGAGGGTCACATGACCTGCAGCTGACTGTCAGCAGGTCTCTGCAGGTCGAGGTTTCGCTCTAAAACATTTGAAATGGTTTCGTCTCTCAGGTGCTGCTGAAAATGGCCGCCGACACTGTGAAGAAGGCGTCCATGGAGCTGGGTGGCCACGCCCCCTTCATCGTGTTCGACAGCGCCGACGTCGACAGGGCGGTGAGCGGCGCCATGGGCTCCAAGTTCAGGAACTCCGGACAGGTAGAGAGCGAACGACGATCCCGCCGCCGCCGCCAGTGTGGCTAATGTTTCTGCCATCACACATCACATCACTCTCCTCTTCCTCCTCCTCTTCCTGCAGACATGCGTGTGCTCAAACCGCTTCCTGGTGCAGAGTGGTATCCATGATCGCTTCATGGAGAAGCTGGGCCAAGCGATGGACGCCGAGCTGCGCGTGGGTCACGGCCTGGAGCCTGACACCACGCAGGGGCCGCTGATCAACAGCAGAGCTGCAGAGAAGGTGAGCGAGGCAGCGACGCGTCCAACAAACCAACAGCTGAGCGTCAGCCGGGCAGGTATCAGGCTGTCGGCTCGAGTCCACCTTCAAGTGTTACACCTGATGCCGTCCGTCTACAGGTGGCCCACCAGGTCTCCGACGCCGTGTCCAGGGGGGCGAAGGTGCTGAAGGGCGGGAAGCGTCTGGAGGGCTCGTTCATGGAGCCCACGCTGCTGGCCGACGTCAGCACGGAGATGCTGTGCATGAAGGAGGAAACCTTCGGCCCGCTGCTGCCCGTCATCCGGTCTGTACTGCGCGGACGTGACCAACGTCAGCGTCTCTGAGCTGCCTGTTAAACACTGTGTCATGTTCAATTGTCTGTCGACCAATCAGAACTCTCGTTTGATTCCCAGGTTTAACACAGAGGAGGAGGCGGTGGCTATAGCTAACGCATCCAACGTCGGGCTGGCAGGTGAGTCGTCCCCCTCCTGGTCAGGTGTTTGAAAGGAGCCAGCTGCAGGTGTAAACCGTCCCTTTGTGTCTCAGGTTACTGCTACTCGCAGGATGTCAGTCAGATCTGGCGAGTGGCCGAGGCGTTGGAGGTGGGGATCGTCGGGATCAACGAGGGTCTCCTGTCCACCCCGGAGGCCTCGTTCGGGGGGGTCAAGCAGTCCGGTCTGGGCTGCGAAGGCTCCAAGTACGGCATCAAGGAGTACCTGGAAGTCAAGTACATGTGCTTCGGAGGCCTCACGCCATGAAACCGGACGCCGCAGCTCAGGTGGTGCCGCGCTCGTATGAACACGTCCGTCAGTAGATTTCAGGATTTAACTGATTAATTTACCCGTAACGATCCAAAATAAATCAGCGTTTGAAATGTTTCTGTGCCGCCGTTAAACGCCTTCAGTCTAGACTGGCAGTTTGAGCTGATGTAGAAACGAGTCGAGTAACTTTTCATAAGTCGTGTTGTTGTTGTTGTTGGACACCTGAGAGCTCAGACAGGTGAGACAGGCTCCTCCTCATTTGTCCTCTGTTGCCTTTTCACAGAAACTTTTCATACTCAGACAAAAAATGGATTATTTGATGGAACCAGTTTTACTCTCTGACAGAAATGTTCAGAGGCTGATATGAGGGAAATACTCGCTTCTGATTGGCTGGTTATAGCATGGCTGCTCTCCACCAGTCACAATAAAGGGTTGCTGTTGCTCCGTCTGTCCTTTGGCAAAGTTCTAGATTTAAGACAGAAGCAGCTTCTCGTTTTCACCTGTCAGTCTTTTGTTAGCTCGCTCGTTAGCTCGCTCGTTAGCTCGTCTTCTCTTCAGCGAGTGGATCTTTATTAACGAGCTTCCTTTGACACTTAAGACTGTGAGTTGGGAAGTCTCACAATGAGACTCTGACCAATCAGCTCTGCAGTGTTTATCTTTAAGCATCGGCTCGGCGTGTTTGGAGCCTCAGAGTGCCGACAAAAGAAAATTCATTCATTAAAATGTGTAACGAACTGATGCAGAAGACACGAGACTAAAGAAGCAGCTTTGTTGTTGTTGTTGTTGTTGTTGTTGTTGTTGTTGTTGGTGGTGGTGAAGCCTGCTGTTGTTGTTGTTGTTGTTGTTGGTGGTGGTGAAGCCTGCTGTTAGAATCATCAGAATTAGACTGATAAACATCACGCTGTTCAGACGTTTACTGGACAAAAACAAACAGGTCAGATTTCTGCTTTATTGTTCACGTTTCCAAACAATGTTTTTTATTTAACAAGAGAAAAACATTTGAACATGAAGACCAGCTGACTCGACGCGCTAACGTTAGCCTGAACTCTGATAGGACCGTCTGCCGCAGCAGGTGTGAACGCAGGTAACAACTCGTTAGCCACATGAACGTTAGCTTACTCGTTAGCTCGTTTCTGGCTGCATAAATGAGATAAACTGAGCCAGAGATCCAGAGAGCGACGGATCTGCTGTGCCGAGCTGTGATTGGACAATCGCTGCAGAGGATTACCTCATATCAGATAATGAACCTCTAGCCAATCAGAATGCAGTATTCTCTGTGACCGTGTGAAGCTTCAGTTGTGATTAAACCACGTTCTGTCCGAAGTCAACCTGAACATTATTTACGTCAGACTGTCAACAACTCAGCTGTGACGTGAACTCAGCTTCATCTCTTACAAAGAGATGAGGAGGAGTCGCACAGGTGAGCACACACAGGTGAGCACGCACAGGTGAGCACGCAGGTGTTCAGTAGCACAAAGACTTTAAACAGAAAGGAGCTGCAGAGATGTTCTGTGATGAAATCCATTAAACCCTTTAGTTACATTTAGGAAAACGAGTTTGTCGTGAGCGTCCTGACGAGTCTGTTAATGATAAAACTTTTTTAGGATTAAAAGGTTTGTATTTGAGCGAAGGAGGACGTGTTCAAAACACCTTTAAGCATCACAAGCATTCATTTAAAGTACAGAGCATTTATATAAACAGTGATCAATGTCCGTCACATCTGCTGAAACATAAAAACAATAACTACAGAAAGGAACAAAAACATAAATTAAAGTTCTGATTCTGATCATGAGTGCATGCACCTGATTTCTTAGGAGGAATAAATGTCACGTGTGTGTTAAAAGCTGTCCTCAGTCGTCGTAGTGTAGGCGGTGGACGAATATGTTGTTATTGTTACGACTGATGTGGATTTTACTCTGAAGGTTTTGAGCAAAGCTCGCCTCGCCGTCATCAGACTTGTCCTTTACCTGAAGTCTGTTTCAGGAAGTAACTCCGCCCCCAAAACCTGCAGCGGTCGACCGCCTCACCTGGCCGCGGTGATGTACAGGTGTACAGGACGCTGTGACATCACTGCGGTCAGAGCTGGAAGCGCTTCAGTTCCGAGCCCGAGCAGGTGAGCAGAGAAACGGTGCCGCTCGTTAGCTTCACCAGACTCTGACTCATCATCAGGTGTACAGATCGCGTCGTCGGGAGTTAGAGATCTCAATACTCTCAGTGGCCACTTTATTAGGAACACTCGTACAACTCGTTTCCATCGAGCAGCTCTGCCACAAATTTAAGTTAAAAATGTTCAGTTTTTGTTGAAAATACATAAATTCAACTTGTTTATGTTTATTCTGGAGGTCAGAGCAGGAAAAACCTCATCTGACAGCATCAGACTGCACAGGTGTACCTAATGAAGTGGACGTGAATGTGCTGACGTCTAATAAACGACACAAATCAAAGTAAAAACGTACAAAAACCAGGAATGAAGCAGAAGGTTGTAACTGAGCTGCAGGTTTCCATCTGTCGTCTGTTTGTTCCTAACGTGGACTCGTTCTGTTCTTAACTGTTAACATAATGTTAGAGTTGATGTAAAAATCTTAATTTTGTATTTCTGACTAAAGACATTGATGGAAAATTAAAGAGGAAATTGAAATATTACAGCTTGTTTTGAGTTTCTTCTTCAGTGCAGTTATTTTGTGTTTTGGGCCTGAAGCAGCTTCATCCGTCCGTCCGTCCGTCCGTCGGTCAGTCTGGATCAGCTGATTTAAGCCTGAGATGTGGCCATAAGCTGAATTAGCTTTTAAGGCCAAACACTGCAGGTGAACCACTGGTTTCCAAAACACAATTGAAATAGAAAAACGATCATTTTTTAAAGGGACAGTTCGCCCCAAATCAAAAACCCATCGTTCCCTCTCCCGTCGTCGGTGCAGATAGAACAGCTCGATGCCACTCGGCTCGCTGCTCAACGTGCACAAAGAAAACAGATCTGACAAACTGAACGTCTTTTTCCAGAAGTCATGACCCTGCTGCAGAGTTTCACGCTGATACCTGTTCAGGTTTGTCCTCTGTTCACCTGCAGTGTTTTGCCTTTAGTCCAGTTAGCTTGGAGTTAGCTCAGAGGTGGTGACTAGCTTGTTAGCTAACAAGATAAAACACATAAATCAGTTTTTTGAAGGTGCGTTTTTTTCTTCTTTTGTTGGAGCTTGGCCACCAGGTTCCAGTGTTTGTGCTAAGCTAGGCTAACCAGGCCTCTAACAGACAGATGAATCTTCTCATGTCACTCTGGGGAAGACGATGTCCACAAATGTCTGATTCTTCTTCAGTTCCTTCCGTTAAAGTCTGCATTTCCGTCCTGAATGTGCAGACGTGTCTCATCGAGGTTGTCCTGATGTAAATGTCTGTTTCAGCCTGTTTTATCCTGCGTGAGGAGTCACAGCTGTAAATCCTCCAGAGGAACCTCAAATGTGACACTGGTTCATTTTACTGACCTCACAGCACGGGATATCTGGGTAATGAAGTCCTTTAAGAAGCCAAAGATCTGGCTGCCGCTGGGGGCTGCTAGAGCACAAAACATCCCAGACGACACCCTCCTCCGTCAGCCGAAGGCGTTTCCGTTGCGGGCGGCCTGGGCGCCGAGCCAGTTCCTGCTGCGGACGGGTCGGTCGCGGCTGAAGATGGTGTCCTGGTCGCTGTCCAGCTCGGACTCGGACATCATCAGGCTGGAGTTGTGCTCTGTGCTGCGGTGTTTGATGCCTGCAGAAAGGAAAAGGGCTTTGAGTGAGAACACCCTGTCCTGATGGGCCGAAACTGACTCTCATCGGATGAGAAAACTGAACCGACTGCTGTTCATTCATGCCAGAGGCTGAATGTAGAACTGCACAAAAGGACAAATACGGCACATGTGCAACAATACGAGACGTGATGAGACATTTCAGTGTCTCACTGAAGGCACTCACTGAATTTGGGTCTGAGCTCCACCCGCTCCTGTTCGTCCATGTTGTCCAGGATGGTGTATTTGGTTTTCTTCCTCACCTTGGTCTGCCTCCTCCTAAACGCAGTCAAACAGTGTTGAGACACGCAGTAACACTGCAGCTTTCATCACAGTGTGAGTTCAGAGTAAACGTGTTCACCTCTTGCAGCAGCAGATGAAGGTCCAGCTGACGGACAGGATGAAGACCATGAGCATGAAGCTGGTCAGGATGACGTACAGCACCCTCCACTCTGACGGGAAGAGCAGAGCGGTCAGTGAGTCCGACTCCTTCCTGTTGTTCTACCAAATAAAAATCAAGACCGTCCACAAGCAGCCGGCCTCTCCCGACTCATCCTGCTGTCTGTCCACTCTGTCCATCCTGCCTGTCCACACCGGTCCTCAGAAAGCTTGGCCTCGACCTCGACATCGCCCCCAATCACAGACCCACCTCCAGTCTGCCCTTTCTATTGAACATACTGGAACACCATCGCCTCTCAACCAACACCACAAACCTTTTCAACCACAGTCACCATGGACCTCCTCCTCTCCTCTGACGCTCACTCCCTCAACATCCTCATCCTACTTGACCTCAGCATCACCTTCATATCACCGTCACTGCCCCCTGCTGGTTCAAATCAGACCATCAGTTCATTAGCATCAATAAATCCACCTCTGACACAGCCCCAGTCTCTCATGGCGTCCCCCAGGGCTCGATGCTCGGACCCCTCCTCTTCATCCTCTACATGCTTCCCTTTGGTCTCATCATGCGCCAACACGGCCTCCATTTCTGCCCTCATGCCGACAACACCCAGCTCTACATCTCCACCAAATCCTTTACTGCTGCCCCTCATTGCACCCCCACAAACTGAACCGCAGATACTAAATCCTGGATGCAAGCTAGCTTCCTCAAACTCGACTACGATAAATCTAAAATCTTCGTCATCGACCCTGAATTCCTCCTCAACCAGTGGTACTTGTCATTAGAGCTTACCGCAGTTGCTCTCTCCATCGCCAAGGTAACGGCGAATCAGGTTCTCCGTCCAGAAGGGGTCGCATGTGCACTCTTTGGTGATTGGATCACACTGGCCACGCCCCGAACAGCGAAGCAAGCACACTGAAAGAAAACAGACAAAAAAACGGAAAAAACGATAAACATTAAAGACAAATCAGTGTCACATGATCTTCAGGGAGCCATTCGATAGGTTCAGGGGATTCAGGTCATTGTTTTACTTAAAGGTGTTTTGTGGACACCTGGACGCTGCAGGCAGGGCTGTTAGCATCGCTGTTAGCTTAGTGGATATCTGCCTCACGCCTTCACATTCAGAAGAAAAAACTTCTTAAATGTGGAGAAAAGGGAAACGTTATTTTTCACTGACGTCTTGTCCTTCAGTATCTAAACTGCTTACAAAACAGCGTGTCTCTGTGTGTAGAACACAGTTTTTGTGGTTTTGTCTGCGGTGAACGGTCAGTTTAGACTCACAGACGGTGTCGACTCGCAGCACTCTGAACAGCAGGTAGTCGCTCTTCTCTCTGAGCAGCTGGTTTCTCAGCAGACCCACCAGCCTGGAGCCGGAAATCGGCCCTGAGGGGCCCCTCACGGAGAACCGCAGCAACGTGCTGCACGCACACGCACACGCACACACACACACACACACACACACAAACAGAGACTATTCAGGATTCCACATCTGAAGCTTTTCTTGACGGAAGAATCGACTTCCTGTCTCAATAACAGATTTCTCTAATTATTCCTCTGTATGTTCAGTGTGTTTGGAGTTTGAAGGTAAGTGTGTTTGAAGAACGATCTTTCAGCTGAAGGGTTTTTCAGGTAACACCTGAATGAAAACACCTGGTACCTGAGGTGCGAGTGTCCCTGCAGTGCTCGGACCTGGATGTCGCCGTCCAGGACGTGGAGCAGAGCAGCCAGCTGTCGGACCACCGTGTCCCTCTGAGCCACACTGACCTGAGACACTGACACCAACATCTCCAGCTCCACCTCCTCGCCGCCGCCGGGCTCTATGGAGACACAGCAGGGACAAACATCAGCGTGTTCACATTAACCTCCCTCCTGGAAACGTCAATCATGTGACGGTCGGTAAAAGCAGGACGTAAGGAAAGAAGATAGAATCTTCACTTTCTCTTCTCGTCTCACCTGGTCGGACCTCCACGGTGGCCGTGGCGGCGCTGGAGCGGCCCTGAGCGTCCGTCACCCTCAGCTGGAACAGGTAGGTTCCCTCCACCAGGTTGGTCAGGTACAGGGAGGCCTGAGTCTCTGAGCTGTACAGCACGTCCTGCAAACGGTGTTAATCCAAATAGACCAAATGAAAAACTTCACGTTTCTTCTGACACCATTTTGTTTGCTTACAAGGATTTAACGAAATCCAATCAGGTCTCATGTCTTTAAAAATGGAAGAAACGAGCCACTTTCTGTCATCATCACCCCTGTTTGTTAGCACAAAAACAGCAGCACTGAGGATAAACATGTGTACCATGAAAGCATAATTCAGTTCAGACGTCAGCCAGTTCAGACGCAACATAAAGAAAACTGAAAAAAAAAAAAAAATCTACGGTAAAATAAATGCTGTGACGTAATCTTTAATATGATCGCATCTCATCTCTGCGTGTGAGGCTCTGCACTGACCCCAGCAGCTGGACTCTGGCTGTCTCGGACCCACAGGTAGTGGACCAGGGTCTGGTCTCCGTCGGTCACGGAGCCTCGGAGGACCAGAGAGTTGTTGGGCAGAGTGAGGGTGTGGCTGCCGCTGGCGTGGGCGATGGGAGGAAGACTCCTGGCTGCAGGACGAAGGACGGCGGTTCAGTGAGACAGCGACTGGAGTTTAGCTGCATTCAGAGTTCTTTTAAAGTTGTAAATATTCAGTGTTTCCATTATTAATTCAGTGTTTTGTCTTTAAAATCAAATGTTTCCTCAAATGTTCTGTGGAGGATCAAACCCTCTGGTGGACTTAGACCCGCTCACCTTCCTCGACCCTGACGGTCAGCAGCGCGCTGTCTGTCGCCCCCTCCTGGTCGCACACCGTCAGTCTGAAGGTGTAGCGTCCTGCCCGCAGGCCTGTCGCCGTGGCAACCGCCTGGTCGACTCCCTCCATCTTTAATCCCGGAGGGCCGCTGGAAGAAGCACAAACATTCAAAGTTAATCATCTTCATTAAAACGTTAAACACCTCAGGAGCAAAGCGAAGCGTCTGCGTCCGACCTGACGGCGTCCCAGTGGAAGCTGACGATGCCGCGGTCGTCGGTGCTTCCGCTGCCATCGAGCAACAAGCTGCTGACCGGGAGGAGCAACTTCCTGTCAGGACCCACGACGGCCACGGGGCCACGGTTTGACCGCCCGACCTCTGACACTGAACAAAGGGAGGGGACAGACGGAAGACGAGGACAGTCACAGTAATTAAGGAATGGTGCGTTTGTTCGTTTATTGAGCAGAGACAATAAGACAGACAGTGTTACTTTAGGAGAAGCAGCACATCAGATGTCCTGTATGTGCAGCCTCCACCTCTGCTGGCACTTCAAACTGCAGGTTTACTCATTCAGCGCCCCCTGCTGGCCAGAGCAAACAGCGGAAACATCATCTACTCTAAAAAGAAAATGAAAACTTCTGCTCAGCTGCTTGTGGATGATGTTTCCACTGTGTTCAAGATGGAAACATTTGGTGTATCTGAAGGTTAAACACACCTGGTTTTGGACACTTTGAGGAGCTGCTCACCTGAACTGGACGTGAACAAATGAATGGAGCAGAAAAAATCATTTTTCTTCACTTTAAATAGTTACAAAAAACAGGTTCAATGGAAGAAATGAAAGCAGCGTCCAGTAGAGAGAGTGAGTCTGCAGTAGGGATCGACCAATTATCGGCCTGGCCGATAATATCGGCCGATATTCTGCATTTTTTCGATAATCGGCATCGGCTGTTTTTTCCACTGATAACCGATAAAATTAATTAATGTATTTTAAAACACGCTCTTTTGGCTCTGATGCAGCCAAATCTCCGCCTGAAGTCACTACTCTTGGCTGTGTAACAATGTCCCGCCCACAACCCTCACTGATTGGCCCACATACTCGTCTGATCACATCAAGCATACGACTTCGCAAGATAAATAGTGTCACGCAGCAAAAAAAAAAAAAAAAAAAAAAGATGCAACCAAGTGAACATGACCTGAAGCTCCTTACTTAATAAAAAAAGAAGACATAAAAGAAGAAGACAAAACAACATGGCGGTAGGTGGACTATAGCAAGTATAAGAGAGGAAAACCTGCTGAATTCCGCTGTCTGGCTCTGGAGATGAAGAACTTCAACAAGACGTATTTCATGATGACCCACCGCGACGTTATAATTAACATTATAACCGCTTTATAGCTGGAGCCAGACGCACAGTAATGATATAGACCCTTTGGGTTACCCTTACTTTGTGGGAATAATAAATCTCCTAACGAGTCTCAGCATGAGTCAGGCAGAGAGCACACGTCCAGGAGATGATTTTTTTTTTCAATCAGTAAATTTACCGTCGCGTCTACAACTCACATGTGTAATGAAGCCTTTATTGTTTGCGCCTGTTTGTGCCTTATTCTTATTTGTGTAATACGACATGCAGTATAAGCACAAGAGCTTACATCTAGCCTACTGTTCTGAGACTCACAATATGCCTTTATTTCTCTAAATATATATAAATAAATATAATAATAAATAAGGCACTATAAGTGAAAAACTCTGGGAACCCCTGAAATTTAATCTGAAAAGTAACTAAAGCTATCAAATAAATGTAGTGAGCCAAGGTTCCTGCCACCCTCTTTATTGGTTTGCTCTTAATCATTAAGGGGAAGGGAAGGGAATCATTAATCCTCACTTTTTGTTTTAAAAATAATTAAACTTAAAGGCATTTCAATTAAGATTTTGTGTTTGTGTTATTTTACAAAAAGTTAAGGTATTTTTTTCAGTGTACACAAAACAAACAAACAGTATACTGTATTCACTCTAATCCCAGGTGTGTTACTCTAAATTAAGACACCAAAATTTTCATTTTTGCTGCAAACGAATATCGGTTCTAAATATCGGCTATCGGTTTCACTTGATTATTAATAATCAATATCGGTGTCAGCCCTGAAAAATTCATATCGGTCGATCTCTAGTCTGCAGGTTCACTGATGCAGTCACAGAATTTACTCTGGACGCTTTTATTTTAGCAGATTCTCTGTTGAATCTCTCAGAGCCACCATGAACCTGTGCAGGTGAGCAGATACAAACAGACGCTGTGCAGAGAGAAAGAACGACGGGATGAACACCAACAGGAAGTCAAACACCAAGCAGCATGTGACTGAAACACCACAGTCGGTGGGAATCGGCTCACACAAGCGTGCTTCTGGGTGTTCTTTGGAGTTTTGATGAGTCAGCAGAAGCAGAGTTTGCTGCAGGTTTAAACATCCTGACCATCGTCGCGTTCATGCTGCCGTCACGTTATTTCTTCAGCTTTAACTTCATCTCTCAACATGAACACGCGTGTTATTCATATATTCACCGGCCTCTGCAGCGGTCGTGGTGGAGGGCACCGTCGTGGTTGGAGGGTCGGCGCTGGGGGTTGAGGTGGTGGTGGGGTCAGAGGTCACGGCTCCGGCTGGGGGGTGGGTGGAGGCTGGCGGAGCTGCTGACTGAAACACCTTCAACATGTCTGTGAAGCACCAAGACGACACAGAATTCATCAACCTGCTTCCCTGATGATCCGATCCAAAGGGCAACAAATACACATGAAAACAGGACTGAAAGAGCTCATGCTCAAACGTCAGTGTGTTCAGTACCAGCTGTGGGTTCAGGAGACGCTGAGGCATCAAGTTTAACTGTGGGCGACGTCCCCTCCACAGGGTTTCCAAGGGACAGCATCAGGGGCCGACCTGCAGGTGAAGGAACAGTGCACCTGTTTTCTTTCTGACACTGTGAGTCGAATGTTTCTGAAGGAGTTTCAGCTCGAAACTGAAGATTTCAGTTTGACTAAATCTGTTTCAGGTTAATCTCATTCACCTGTTCCAAACGGCCACTGGGGGGCGCCACATTCACTCATCTATAACTCCCACTCACAGGCAGCTTCACACTCATGAACACTCAGGTGGCTGTCAAACATGACATCATTGTCTCAGGTGTACCTGGCTGTGTGGACGTGCTGATGGTGGCAGCGGTGGGAAGGGACGTCCTTATTTGGTCACGTTGAGCGGAGTCAGACGCTAATGGAGTCAGTGATGTTGACACGGTGCTGCTGTCTGTTCTGGTCTGTGAATGAGGAAGAAAAAGGCAGTTTTGCCGTTGTTTCTCTTCGTGTCTGTTTCTTATTGGACAAACAGTCGGGTCAGCTTCCTGCAGAGCTCCAGCCACATAACATAACACCCTCTGAAATCACAACCTGTCATTTTACAGTTTTTTGAACACATTAAACAAACAAGAACCATTATAAACAATGAGCTTTACACAGAGCCAGGCTAGCTGTTTCCGCCCACTTCCAGTCTTTATGCTAAGCTAGGCTAACCATCACCTGACATCGCACTTATGGCAGTACAGAGATGCACATGTTTTGACTTCGGCCTCATTGTTGTTTCTGAGTCTCATTAACCTGATGACCTCCACCACTCACCGTGTCCTCTGAGGCAGCAGGGGCTGTTGGTCTTCTGGTATTGTCCTCATGTCCCTCGCTGCTGTTCCCCTCAGAGGAGGCTCTATTCTGGGCCACGCTGCTGTCAGTCAGT
This sequence comes from Chaetodon trifasciatus, assembly GCA_037975065.1. Lineage (NCBI taxonomy): Eukaryota > Metazoa > Chordata > Actinopteri > Chaetodontiformes > Chaetodontidae > Chaetodon > Chaetodon trifasciatus. The sequence continues at coordinate 1,009,871 of JBBMOE010000049.1, forward strand.
CCCCTCTCTGGACCATCCTCTGCCTCTGATTGGTTGAAACCGTCTCCTGCTTTCAAGGACGGCTGATTGGTGATCATCTCCACCTCTGAGCCGGGCCCTCCCCGCTCCTGACTGCCCTCTGAATACTCCACATCCAGAAGGCGGGGGTCAGAGAAGTCCTGCTGGGGCCTGTCGAACAGGGCGAGGTCCTTCAGGGCCTCCAGGTCCCCGGGGGCCTCAGAGGACTGCGAGAGGGGCCTCCAGCGGCTGCTGTACGGTTCCCCTCTCACCAAAGACTGCAGCACCAGCGTCTGCGGCGACGCCCTCTGCAGGAAGGCGAGGACGGAGTCGGCGCCTGGACTCTCTCGGGGCTGGCAGTTCTCCTTCTGCTGGCAGTTCAGGATGTAGCAGCGGCCCTCGAACAGCCAGGCCAGGTCGTAACCCGGCAGGTTGCAGCACGCCGCCATGCACTGCGGCAGAGACGCTACGTCAGGCACCCACAGGATACCGCTGCTCTTCACCGCCGGAGACACCACGGCCTCCGAGAAGGTCGCCTCCTGCCAGCACTGAGACGCCACGACAGCTGCAACACAACACAACACCACACCACACGCTGGTTTACTCTGTTTCACTGACCACTTTACTCTGTTTACGGTTGTTTCTGTCCTCCTGTCCTGTGCTGCTCTAAGCACTGAGACTCTAAAACACCTGAGCAAGTAAATACAACAGACAAAAACTCCAGAAATCCTCCTGAAAACTTATTTAGTCTAGTTTAGTGACGTGCAGATGAAGCCTGATGAAGCTTTGGGGTTTTCTCTATTTGTGCTGAAAAAGATTTGAAGCTTCTGGATTCAATTTCAGAGAGCACAGTGACATCTAGTGGCTCACAAAACTTACAGCAGCTCTTCAATAATCTTATAATCAATAATCTAATCTTTGAGCTTCGGGATCATCCGTCCATCAAACAGCTGTACTCTAAAATATCAAACAAGACAAACAAACATCTACTGACAGACATTTATTTTTGTGCACACTAAACTCTGAAAGGCACATGTTCATGCTCACCGGTCTTTTTCATTAATAAACATAAAAACAAACATCCATTTCAAAATGACTAATGTGGCACCTTCGACGCTGTGAAGCAGCAGCAGAAACGTTTTCTCCCACATGGTCGCTCAGTCTGAGGATCTGCAGCCTGAAACAAGAAAACAGCCTGTTTTTCTGAGCTCATCACACTTTTTGGAGATACGAGGTTCTCACAGGACGCCGCGCTGCAAACATGTGATGATCTTCTAGAATCTGATGCATTGCTGTAGATTAAAGCAGCAACAGGAGATAAAGGAGTTCAGTGAGCTCCAGCTGAAACATCAGCAGGAAAATGCAGCAAACACAGCTGATGTTATTTATGCAGGATTTTTACTTGTAGTGGAGTATTTTCACAATGTGTTATTAGTATTTTACTTCAGTAAAAGCTGTGAATACTTCTTCCTCCGCTGATTATACTCTTCATTCAGTGGGAGACATTTAGAGCAGAGTAGACATTGTGTGTACTGGTTCCTGGACAGTTTCAGCACCACGCTGCCGGACAGCGCCCCCGGAGCCCCGCCCAGCAGCAGAAAACACGCTGCTTGGTGACGGAAAACCAACGCACCTTCATCCCAAAATCTGATTTATTACATCAACCCCATGTAAGACAGTTTCACTTGATTTCTCAAGGCGGATACACAGAGAGTGATCGTCGTTAGGGCTCGTGTTTGTCCGGATGATGCGCAGGTTACTGTTCTGAAAAGTCCGTCATTCAAAATTCCGTTGAAAATTCCGTCAGTTAAAAACGTTCTCGCTTATGGATAACTATATATAATCAATAATATATCAGTTAAAACAGTTTCTGTATCTATTAACACCACTTTCAAATTCGGCAAGAATCAATTACACAAAATAGCGCGTCTTCCACCAAAACTTCAACTTTAGCTGGGCCTGTTCCTGATGCCGGATGGACTGCCCCTCCGACAAACACCTGCAGTGCAAAATGGTTTTAAATTTGTCATTTTGTTGAAATCGGGTCCAGACAGGACGGAGAGACATTTAAGAATACAGGTCCCAAGAAACAGGCCACTAATGTGCGACAGAGAACTTCTTTTAAATGATTTCTGCGTTCCGCATCTTGACTTTTCAGAAACGTAATATCAGAGAATTTATAAACGGAGTCTGGGATAAATGACGCAGGCTAACAACGGATGTCAACCCTAGCTAATGTCTGTCAACAAACACCCAAATATTCCTGAATCTTCCTCCATCGTGAGGTCAAAAGTGTCCGCAACAGCAGCAAATTCAACCGTCCCTCGTGTCGTCGGTTGAACGTTGAAACACCTGAACGTCGCGATAATTTACACATTCACCCACCTGGTTGCGATCCGCTGGTCCCAGTCCCCCCAGTGACTCCTTACTGGTTCTGCAGAACGAACCCAGTCAGTCCTACAGGTTACATACTGGAGTCTCACTGGGTGCGGTTTAACTGGTAACACGCTGATGCTGAATTGGTACCGAGAAAACACGACGAGTGTCGAGTCAGCGAAAACATATGACATCCGGTCATTACTCTTCAAAATAAAACGTGCAGCCTGTCACCATACAGCACGATGTCAAAGTAAATTAATATTTCGGGCATTTATTTTCATCTTCAACAATTTTCTTTTCACATTTCAATGACGTCTTCATCCAGTTTAGAGGATCCAAATTTTTGTTTTATGGAAAAATAATTATGAACCATCATTTATTTTTGCTGCTGTACAGAGATACAATATTACCCCAAAACAGCCTTTAAAACTACTGCGGACGCCTTTCAAGTTACGTACTGTTATAATTAAGATAAACAGAAAATATGCAGAAGACACTTTTTGAATAAATAGTATAATTCTGAAAACCAATTTAACATAACACAGTAGCTCATCTGAGCCCTAAAAGTTTAAAACGCTAAAACTTTTTCCCGCTCATATTCAAATCAAACACCTCTCTTTGATCGCAACAATCCAAACCAACAGAAAATGATAATAAAAGGCTTCACAATAACAAAAAAAAAAAAAAAAAAAAGACTGACCAAAACTAAGACTTACAGAATCCGCATCATAACATCTGCCAAACCCTTCATACAGACAGACACACCTGCTCAGTTCAGCCAATCAGCCCGCAGCCATTTGGTAACCTGTTAGCTAGCCAGCTAGGCTAACTGCGCTAACCGAACCAAGACTAGCTGACTAGCTTTAACGCTGGCTGACGTTAGCTAAGTTAGCTTTCCACCTCCAAACACGTAAAATCAACGTAACGCGTCTCACCTTTGTTCTGTGGGTGTTTATCTTCTTCAGCGTTGACTCTTTTTTGGCTCCAGGAGGAAGCGTTCGACGCCATGTAGCCACCGCCGCCATTACTGCTATCCACATTCCAGTCGCTTCCTCATCGGGGTCAAAGGTCAAGACGCCAACGTCATTCATTGCGTGATGATTTGATAATTATTATTAAATATATAATTTTATTTTTCATTTTTGAGCATATAGATGCTTTCACTCAACACAGAAGGCTGCTTGACTATTTCTAAAAAAACAAAATAAAAAAACAATAACAAACAGAAAAAAATGGCAGCTTTGGGGTCAAGCGCATTTTAGCTTTTCTTTCTTTCTTTCTTTCTTTCTTTCAGCCTTTGTTTTCTTCAGGGGCCCTGTGCAACCACATAGTTCACATACAACAAGAAACTGGCCAGCAGGCCTTTCCAGTGACTCTCCAGCTGCTTCCATCGAAAAATAACAAAAAATGGAAAATTTCTGTTTCGTAGAAATGTTTCAAAAATCAGCTGAAATTTGTCTCAGCTGAAACGTATCAGTGACATATAAACTTGTATCAAGGTAAGTAAATCAGACAAATTGGAAAACCAACATATTAAAAAAAAAGTGTATTATTCCTGTATGACACACCTGTATCTATTTCATCTACTTACCTGAACACATAAGAAAATAAATTTAAATACTAAACTTTGCATTTACAGAATATTACCACAGTATATATTCAGAGCATCCTCTTAGTTTACTTTCATTTCACTTCACAGGCTGATTGAAGTCATTTATTTTCTGTCTTATCTGTGCTTCCATGCTTTGTGATGTTTGTGATTTGGCTGCTGTAACTTCTCGTTAATATTAATTAATTCCACCAATATGCTAATATGTCACAGAATGAGCTCAGTGCTCGTTATTCATTCATTTTGAAGTCACACTCGTCTGTTTTCTGGTGAAACTTCACAAGTACAATCTGAGGATGATGATGACGAAGAGGAAGGCTAATCTATGGATTCTGCTAATTATATTAAATGAGGCAGTAACAAAATGTGTTTTCTCTGCTCTTTGAACAACAAAGCAGCTCACACTCAGACATTTCGGGCCCTGTCTTTTATTTTTGTGTTTTCTTAAAAAAACCAAACATTTACAACTGAAATCACAGCGATATATAAATTACAACAGCAAACACAAGTATCTACTTTAAATACGCTCCTCTGCTCTGACTGTGATCAATCAACCTGCAACACAAAGTCAAGTGAATCCCCTCAAACCGACCTGTGGATGAGCTGCAGTCCGGTGCATTAAAACATACAGTGTGGTGTTTTTCTGTGACACTGAGGGAGGAAACACACACACCATCCTCACTCCTCAGCAGACAAAAACTAAACTGTCACATTACAAAAAAGCTCCTTTTCAACAGTAAACCTGCACGTCCGAGTGGATGTTTTCAGTGAGTTTCAGATTCAGGTTCAGTGTTCTTCTGCTTCAGGGCAGCTGGCTGCAGCTCACACTGATCCAACTGAGACTTCATCTTCTTCTTCTGCTGCTTTAATCAGCGTACCACATGAGACACAACCACTGAGAACACTGTGACACTTCCTGCTTTCATTCAGCTTACAGGTGAGAGGAAACCTGTTAAAGTCAGTCATTGATTAACCTGATTGAACCCGATTGATCGAAGTCACACAGCCTGGCTGAGATGGAAAATGAGAGTTCTGAAAATGTTTCCAGAGAAGCTTCACTGATGCTGTTTGTTAAGACTGTTGAAGTTATCTTAATCTTTTTTGGATTTTATTGGTTTGTATTATTTGTTTTCAGCACTTTGTAACTTTGTTATCACAGCTGATGTATAAATAAAGTTTTCATGAAGAAAAATGTTTCAAACCCCTGCTGACACCTGCTGCAGCCGAGACGCCCTGGAACACGACGGCGAGTGGCGCTGCTGCTCAGTGACGGACAGCAGGGCGACGACGTGGTCAGCTGACGTGTCCCAGTCAGACAGACAGGCAGGCGGACAGACAGGTAGACAGGTAGACAGACAGACAGAGAGACAGACAGGCGAACATGCATCAGATCAGGTCAAACGGCTCCACAGGACGCTCAAACACATCGTCGCTCTCGGCTCAGCGTCAACCAACACGACAAAGTCACTGCTTAGGTCACAACACATCCCATAATAACACCCAGGGTTACGACGTGAGAAGCAGAATCTGAAGTTTCTGCACATTTTTCCATCAAACTTGAGGCAAAGCTGTCGTCTACTGATAAAAGCATCTCCTCTTTCTCTTCAGTCAGTCCTCAGAAACCCACAGACGTCAAATGTGGTCATGAAAGGAGTTTTTGGTTTCGAGTAACTGTGATGTGTTTGGGATTATTTTGTGTTTCTGGCTGGGATGGACTCCTCCAGCTTACGCTCTATCCCTCCTAAAAACAAACCAGTGTATGTCACCAAACTGGACGCTTCCAGCCTAAAACAACAGCTGCTTTCTGAAGCGTCTACAGGCTCGTCAACGTCCAGGAATCCCTCATAAACCCTCTGCTCATCTTTTCTTTTTCTCCTTTTAAACCTCCTCAAAAGGGAAAAACTAAACAATAAAACGTATAAAAAATGAACACAGTCGTAATCTTTGTCAACATTTAGCAGCTGAAAATGTCAGAACTGCTGAACAATGTAAAAACCTGCTGATGAAAAGTGTCCTTAAACTGGAAGACTCACATTATCAGTTTAGGCCATAAATAACTCAACTATCTACACTTCTTATCGTACAGATTTTACAATATCAGACAAAGGTCCTGATAATCAGCAGTGAACGCCACGTTTTCACATCATCTTAATTTGAAATTTGAATACGTTTAAAGGACATTTTGATGAGTTGTTACATGAATCAGAAGTTATAACGTCTCCAGCTGCTAAAAGTCTTCATTCAGTCTGAATTTCTTCCACCAAATCAACAACTTCCTCCAGTCCACAAGCCGGCGGCGGCGGCCTTCAAACCCACACAGATCTTGTGCCAGGTGGGAAACGAAAGGAGAAAGCTGACATCAAACGCTGCTTCAGGAGAGTCTTCCAGGTCCTGAAGGAGATCCAGATCCGAGCAGAGCCTCAGAGCTTTACGGCAGAGCTGACCTTCAGAGCTTTGATCTGGATCCCGCTGCAGTCCCACAGCTCTCTGAACAGGTGAACCTCTCAAAGCTTCCATGTCGCTGACGTCCTGCACGTTCTCAGACTGTGGCGAGAGGCGGCGTTCTGGACGATCCCGCACATGAACCTCTTGTTTGGTAGCTTGTCCTGATTTGAAGGGCGGCAGCTGCGTCTGCTGGGGTCCAGAATCCACCGCCATCACACCGGAGTTCGACCTCGCCGCCTGGGAGACGATGATCTGAAGTTTCAGGAGTTTGAAAATCTCAGCTTCATGTTTGGACATTTCCTCGACTGCTTCCTGACCCTCGATCAGACAGACACACAGACAGACAGACGGACGGGGGGACGATCAGACGTCTTCTTGTAGTCCTTTCCTCGATGCTCCGCCCGGCCTTTTTAACCCTCGTTTGATTTTTTTCTGGATGAAGTCGTTCACGTCTTCCTCGGTCACACTGGTAAAAAAAGGTAAATCTGATAAAACTCTGTGGTAAAACTTTCTCACCTTCAGTCCTCCAGAAGATTTCCAGCGAGCAGCGATGAAGAGCTCTTCAGGGACTCTGAGGTCCAAATTCAATCATCTGGTTGTGTATTTTAAAAAAAGGGGAAACTAAAAAGTTCACACCGACACAGCTGATCGCTCTGGACATGCTGAGTCCGACCTGGTTTCTTCCCTCCACACTCCAGACCGACGCACTGATCTGGGCTCAGCGCGTTCACCCTCCACGTCCAGCTCAGCTCCGTCTGCTGCGGCCGCCTCAACGTTCGGGATCTTTAATGGAGACAAAGAGCTGCTGGATTCACACGGACGAGCAAACAGAGCGACAGAGGACAGGAAGGAGCGCGTCGCTCCGACATCCACCAGGAGGCAGCAGAGAGGTGAGGAGCACAAGCAGGTGAAGGCAGCAGGTTTCCCTCAGAGGCCGAACGCCGCCGCAGTCATCAGGGACGCTTTGCTCCTGGACCATCAGCATTCGAGCGGCGGGTGGAAGCTGCGTCTGCAGTCGATGGCTTTGGGGCTGGGGGGCTGAGCTCGCTTCTTACGGAGCTCCTCTCGACCCAGGGCGCCGCTGAGCCGAGAGAACGCCACCTTGTACTTTTTATCGAACGCAGCTGCAGAGAGAGAGCAGAGCATCGTTATCACGCCACGTTTGTTGTCGTGTCTTTGCGTCAATCACACAGCTAGCTGTTTCCCCCTGTTTCCAGTCTTTATGCTAAGCTGAGCTAACTGGCTGTAGCTTCATATTCAGCTTACAGACGCGTGAACAGAATCAATCTGAACCTCTGACGTCAGGTCATCACAGCACACACATCTGAAGCAGCTGACCAGGTGTGGTCTGGTCATGTGACCTGTGATGTTTACAGTGATTCTTCCAGTGATGACTGTAAACTATGCTGTCGCATTTAGTTTTTCTTCAGAATGTACACAGTTTGTGCTTTTCAAAGATTAAACATCATAAATCTGCTGAGAGTCCGTCAGTCTTACCGACGTGATCTTTGCCCATCGCCGCCAGCGTGAGGAAGAGGAACTCTCTGTACAAACTCCTGCGCAACACAGAACACACAGGCGGCCACGTTAAATCATGAATCACACTTTAAAATCTAAAAGAAGGAGAACGTGTTCATGGTCTGGGTCTGAATCATCTTTGAACTGAATGATGCTAATAAGCAGCGACAGGTTTGCAGGTGGTGCATCTCCGCTCTCCGCCCCCACCTCTGAGTGCAGGGCGAGCCCGGCTGCTTGGCCAGCGTCTCCAGGAAGAGGGTGACGGCTTTGTGCACCTCGTTCATGCCCACCCAGCGCAGCACCTCCTCCAGGAAGGCCAGAGTGAACGGGTGGTTGTGCCTCCGCCAGCTGTAGCTCCTCATCATCGGGATGCCACCTGGTGGAGGAAGGTGGGAGAGCAGCATGTGTGGGTGGAGCGTCATTAAAGAGCTACAGACAGCTGAGGTTCAAAGCTGTGTCTCTGTCTTACTGTGGATCCTCCAGAGGATGTAGAGGGGGGGCCACTGGTCTGTGTCCGGGGTCAGGGTGTCCCAGAGGAGCCTCACCCTCACCGCCGAGTTCTCCGACTGGGAAACACACAACAGGAGTGATGTGAGACCGTCTGTGCGTCACTGCCATGAATACTATTTTCAAATATTCATTGACCGTCCACTCAGAGTTCGTCCACACTGTCCTCCACAGTAAGATGGAAATGTTGGATTCAGTGTGTGCGGACGGAGGGTGGCGTCAGACCGCGCGTTACCTGCGTCAACTGGCTGACCAGCGGCGAGGCTCTGACCAGCTGCAGCAGGTTACTGGGCAGACCGAGGCGCTGGAAAAACCAGACCAGGTTCCAGAAGATGATGGAGTGGTTGTCCAGGAACTGAGGCTGGGCCAGGACCGCCTCGCCCTCGTTCTCCAGCAGGCTCTCCAGCTCCTTCCTCAGAACCAGAGGGCTCAGGTAGGCCACTGCCACCTGGGGAGCCCCGCCCAATGAGGAACCCTGTGGAGGGGGGAAGGACTGTCAGTGAGACAGGAAGTACAGCAGGACGAGAGGACAGGGAAGCAAAAACAGCAGAAGCTGTGACTGAAGTGTGAGGACTTGTGTCTCACTGTGGTCGTTCTGCTGTTCTCCGAGTAGCTGCTGGTCTCAGAGCTGGAGTCTTCACTCAGACCGTTACACTGCTGTCGCAGGGAGGCCTCCTGACCACTGGGGGGCCTGACCGCGCTCTCCACCTCGTCCTCCATGTTCCAGTTGTTGCGCTCGGCACTGAGAGAAAAGGACAGGAGGGAAACTTAAAAAGGAGCACACACAGTGCAGCTTCAACGAGTTTCAAGTGAACGTCTCATTTTCTGGAGAAAACTCTGCATTGAAGCTCTAAAGCCATGCTAACATTATAGCATGCTAACATTATAGCATGCTAACATTATAGCATGCTAACATTATAGCACGCTATCACTACACGCAGCATGCTGAGAGGTATTCTGTCAGTTTAGGAGCTGATTCTGACCTGCTGGTGGCGCTACAGGAACACAGAATCAGTTATCAGGATTTGGAAAGGACGAGCTGAGCTGACTGACTTCACACCCGTCACACACACACACACACACACACACACACACGCACACACACACACACACACACACACACACACAGACGACGGGTGTGAACATTTACTGATCCAGCTCTTCCAGACTTGAGAACTTTTATGGGAGCAGATGGATCAAACACAAAGAGTCATTTCACTGTCTCTGTGACACATCTGCTCCTTTTCTAATGGAAATATTTCTAAATCTGAGTCTCCATCATGCGGTCCTATGAGCGTGTCCACTACAGAACGACCCCCTCACAGCCCAGCGTTGGTCCTCGATGGTTGATCTGAGCTGATCTGAACTCAGTTGAAATAATACTTGAGATACTCTGGACCAAAGTGTGGGATGGACAGTCCAACAGACAGAATATTTAAAGGGACACTGCTTTCATGGTTACACACTTTCTCAGGGAGCATCAGTCAGATCTGATGTCCCAGCCGGAGGGTGGTCTGTACCTGCTGATGGGTCCCAAGTCACAGATCTCAGCGTTCAGGAAGGGGACGAAGGGGGTGCAGCAGAACGGACAGGACGAGTTCAGGTTGGAGTCGTCTGACGTCCAGCCGGCCATGATCTCCTCGTCATAAACCAGCGAGTTACAGTTGCGGCACAGAGAACAGCTGGACATCAACACCTGGACACACAGAGAGGAGAGGACGGAGTGAGGACACCACCAAACCACGTTAGCTGCTGCAGGTGTTTCCTGACAATGATCCGCTTACCTCCAGTCCCGTCCCGTCCTGGTTGGCGTCCCAGGACCTGCGTAGAGGATAGGCTGGACTGGGCACGTCTGTCAAGTCGAGGTCACTTCCTACAGACAACGAACTCTGAGGAGAGACAACATGGAAGCAGATGACCCAGCAAAAAATGTCTAAACAGGGACAACATCGAGGCAACATCTAAGAGTTGAGGTTCTGGTAAAGAATGAAGCTGATAGAGGCAAAAAGTCAAACCTCTGAGGTAGCGTTGACCAGCCTCTCCTTGGCTTTCAGCAGCGTTTCAGCCACTTGAGCTTTCCTGGACTGCCTCTGTTCAGACACCCTCCGTCCTATCCCTCCTCCTCCTCCTCCTCCTCCTCCTGGTCGCCGGTCGTCCACGCTGGCGGCTCGTCGAACCGACACTCGGTGTCTGGTCGGAGTGAGAAGCTGCTGGAGTTTCCCTGCCAGACCTCCTCGGCTCGGGGAGGAGACGTTGTTGTAGTTCTCGTCCACAGCTTTACTTCTGCCGGCCGAGTCGCGTGTTCCTCCAGGTCTGGAGTTCAAAGGGCAAAAGACGAAAGACGTGAATTATACTGAACCACAGCGTGCTGCTCAGGTGAACACAGCGCCGAGCATCAATACTGCTGCTTGGAAACTAAAACACATGTTTTAACATGAGCATTGCAGACTTTATTGTGTCCACTACGCTCCATCAGTGGAGGCAATTTTCTTTGTCTTTTGCGACTTTTGGCATCTTTAAATATCCTACACCTTCCCAAACAAACCTCAGAGCAGACATATGAGACAGAGAAACAGGGTAATCCAAGGCTTGACATCTCACTAAGGTGAGTTTAGATCCATTAATAAGAGATGGTTGGATAAAAACTCATTTACAGAGAGTTATTTCAAACGGATCAACCCAGTTTTCCGACCTGCCGTCTCTCTCTGCTGGCTGGCAGCTGCAGTCCGGCTCGGAGTCGGCCGACTCTGCGCACTCCTTGTAGAAGGTGGAGAGGCAGACCTGACTCCGCCGAACCAGGACGCCACCAGGGGGCGCTGGAGGCGGGGTGGAAGTGTCTCTGCGTCCCATTGGAGGTTTGCGGGAGACGGCGTCGCTGCAGCCGTTGGTCCCTGCGTTACGGAGGACGGTTTTCTTGCAGAGCTTCACCTCTGTGGGACAGACAGGGACATGACTGGAACACCATCACATGGAAACGTCTGCAGCTGAACCCTCTGATAGAAGATGACTGGACTGCAATTGTTAATTTGTAAAACTTTCTGGAGTTTTTGGCTTTTACTGTAAAACTACAGTGTGAAAATACAAAACATACCGGGTTAAAACCAGCATATATACCATATTTCCTCAAATAAAAGCCCGGTCTCAAATACAGGCCAGGGGAAAAAACAAGTGTGGACATTCTCCTGCTGCCTGTTCTCTAATCTCCATGACAACTAAGCAGAATGCTCACTTTAATTTATGAACTCGACAGTAAAACCATGTCGCTCTCCTGATGTTCTCTCTCTGCTGAACTGAACCGATTAACATTCACATAAAGTAAGAAGCGAGTCGTCTCTCACTGTCCGTCGGCGTCTTCATGCTGCTCAGACTGTTGCTCTTCACCAGTGAACCCGTCAGAGACTCGTGACTGGAGCTTTCTGACAGACCGCTCCAACTGGACTGACGAATCAGAGTGGAGTGGGGGCGGGGCCTCTGGTCAGGGTCCATCATCGCTTCTTTAAAAGAAAAAAGTAGAAACAGAACAACTTAAATATTTAGACTTATCTTTAATATCTGAGCTACAGCAGAGATTCACGGTTTTCACTGGACGGGAAGGGATGGAGACGAGTAACTGACGCTGTCAGGTAAATGTCGTGGAATACAAGTACAAGTACCTGAAAACTATATATTAGCACAATACTTGAGTAAAAGTACTTGTTGTCTTCGACCACTGCAGTTAATTAACTTTTATCTGTCCCGTACTTAATACTGCATTACAAGGAATCCTCCAGAGTTACAGTACAAATCAGCAGTGGTGGACAAAGTATTCAGATCCTTCTTGTAAGTAAAAGTACTAATACCACTGTGAAAATACTACTACTACTAATACTACTACTACACTACAAGTAAAAGTTGTCAGACATATGTACAGTACTGAAGTGTAGAAGTATGAAGACGCATAAAATGGAAATACTCAGGTGAAGTACAAGTACCTCAGATGTGAACTGGAGTAAGTGTATGCAGTTAATCTACTGTTCACATCACGGAGCGTCATTTAAAACCAGTCACCATCAGCCCTGCGACAAATATCTAACATCATCTGACCTCCCCGCGACCCCACTGAGCCGCTCTTCTGCCGCCGTTTGATTGGCTGTCTGAACTGGGCCACGGCCAATAGGACGTTCCTCAGCTTGGCCCAGCGGAGACGTCCTCCCTGACTGGTGGACGGCCACTTGCTCTCCAGCACTGCCTGAGGACAGAAGACATCTGGTCAAATCACAGCTGTCTGATGGGAAACGCTGTGATAACTGTGTGTGTGTGTGTGTGTGTGTGTGTGTGTGTGTGTGTGTGTGTGTGTGTGTGTGGACCTTGTTGTAGTATCCGTAGGTGATGGTGTTGGGTGTGATTCCAGCCTTCTTCATCTCCAGCAGGACTCGGACGGCGAGGACCGGCTGACCGTACTGACCGCACAGCTGCATCAGGATCCTGTAACACACCTGAAACACACACACACACACACACGGACATGCACACACACACACACACACACACACACACACACACACTTTCAACATGGACTAACGTGGATGAAAGCTGAATTCGATGACGTGAAGATAACGAGCTTGTTTCTTGGTGCGTTGATGTTAAGAAGTCAGCTGTTCGCTGTGTTTCTGACCTCCTCTCTGTGTTTGTGGGTCTCTGTTGTGTTGACCAGTGAAGTGTGAACGATGCAGTTTGCTACATCGTTCACACTTGAGTGAGTTTGTTCATTCTGTGTTTTGTTTTCTTGCATCAGGTTTTTTTCTGTGTGAATCTTCTGTGTTCTCGATGGTTTCTCTTCATGCATTTCTTACTTTGGTCTCGTGTATTGTTTTCTGCTGTTAAATCAGCAAACCTGCCTCTGCAGATGACAAACTACCAAAACTCTGTCCAATAAATGAGCTATCTGTGTGTCACGTGACTTCGCCAGCTTCTGATTGGTCAGTATGAACCTGCAGAAACAGCTCAGCCAAGAACAACATGGCGGTGTTGAAGAGTCACTCTGAAACACAGGAGCTGCTTCTTGTTTTACAGTTTACGTTCGGGCCAATCAGGCGCTTCGCTGTCGTTCAGAGCCTTAAACGCCTTCGACCCGTCTCACCTCGTCCGGCAGCACCACCTTGCGGTTCTCCATGTGTTTGAGGACGTCGTAGGCCGTGTGCAGCGCGCGCACCTTGGCGCTCTCCGCTCGGACGAAGGTGGGCAGGTAGATGAACCACAGGCCGTAACAGTGACCCAGCAGGCACTTGGACCACATGTCCGGCACCGTCGAGTACTTCTGAGCCCGCTTCTGGGCCAACTTGATCTCCTGCGAGGGAAAAGACGTTAGATGGCGTCAGACGCTCTCTGAGGATGCTTCAGAACATCTGGACTTCCTGTCTGGAATAAACACGTCAGGCTAAACTGGTCTAACGGACATCTTCATCCTCCATTCCAGAGACATGAAAATAATGTCTGAGGTTCACGTTTTCAGCCCAAACCCGCTCACACTCACAGTCTGTGACTTGTGAATATTGGATGAGCTGTGAAAAATTGATAAAGACTCATTAAAATGAAACGATACACAGCGAGACTGTTAACAAGGCTCCTGCTCTGCTCTCCATTCAGGAAAAACTGGGTCAGGACGGAAAACCAGAGTCTCAGGACGCACCAGGATGGTCTAACAGATCCACAAACCAGAGAAATCCAGCCCTGAATCTCATAATGACACTGAGAAATAAACTGTCTAACGAGGTCTGATTGGCTGATATTCGATGTCTGATATTGATCTGAGTGTGTTGAGTATCAGAGCGTTGTTAACGTACTGAGTCACTCAGAGGCAGAGAGTGTTGGATCAAACCATCTGTCAGTGCTGCTTACAGACGAATTTAATACTTTAAATGTCTGCTTTCAGATCAAACTGCTCTTCCTGTTTTTGGTGGTTGTACCTGCTTTGTCCTCCGGGGGGCGGGGCTGCTGGGGGCGCTGCCCTTGGCCGGGACCCGCAGCTGGTCCTGGGGCTGGTCGAAGAGCTCTGGCCTCAGGGTGGGGAAGGTTTCATAACTGGAAGGAGAGAATCTGGTCATCGTTCGATCCTGAGCAGACATGTGGGGACACGAGCTGATGTTTCACACCTTCCTGACTCTGTACCTGTAGTGGGCGGGGCACTCGGACCCGTCAGGTTCTTGAGGTTCTTCAGGAGGCATGATGAAGACCGTGTGTTCTCCGCTGTGAGTCTCATCCAGGTCGATCAGCCTCACCTCCTCCGGCTTCTCCACGTCCACCTGACGACAAACAACCGTAAACACACTCCTTCTACATTTCTTTATCATCTTTCAGATCATTCTGATTTGCTCTTCTCGAATTCGCTTCAGCTACCTGCCCGTCTACCTGCGTACCTGCAATCTACCTGTACACCCATCACACATCCACCGGGCTAAGCGGATATGTCGCCAAAACTAGGCTGGCAGAGAAAAGCGCAGCAGCATTTCCAAAGCTAACGTGCTAGCTCGACACCCGACAAGCGCCGCTCTCACCTTCTGGACGCACTCGTCGAAGAACTCGAGGCAGGCGTGTCGGTCGCTGACGAAGGAGCACTCCTCGATGAACTGAGTGAACATCTGAGTCCTCGTCAGCTGACTGTAGATCTTCTGCTGCGTTCGATCCCGAGACTTCAGGAACCCTGGAGGAGGAGGAGGAGGAGGAAGAGGAGGAGGAGTTCATTGATCAGACTGGATGTAAAAGAGTCCTTCAAATTAAGAGTTTGACGAGTAAACTTGATGAAAGGTTGATGAGACAGAGCTGACAGCAGAGGTCAAAGGTTTGTCCTGCTCACAGCGAGTTTACTGCACATTGTTTCTGCTGATTTAATCATTATTTTACTGATTCACGTCCAAACGAGTATTGATCGCTGATCACCTGATTCTGAGCAGGCTGCAGTGTCTCAGTCAGTTAACTAATTCAGATTCTGGGGCACCTTCATCATTGTTTTGTTTGTAGCGCCACATTCAAACAAGAGGAAACCTTTCAAATCCCAAACTTCTCATTTTTATGTCTCTGAGAAGCCAAATCAAGAGCAGTGAAATTCTGATTTTTACTCTTTCCAACAGTAACTGGTTGGTTTTCATAATGTTTCTGCCTCCAGGGGGCAGCAGTGAGAGCACAGCAAAAACTATCAACTACATTCGTTTTAAGCCGTGAACAACAAACATTTGACATTTTTCCTTGATAACTGGTGAAATCTATAATTATCAAAGTTTTAATTAGAGCTGATCATTGAACCCAATAACAAACATGGCCTTTAATTAAATGTTGCTCTGAATAATTAACTTGGACAATAGAAAATTAGTGCAAAATAACCTGATAAGATCATAAAACTGTGTCAAACAATAATATTAAATTATCATTATTATTGCCATTTCAGCTTCTGCACACACACACACACACACACACACACTGGGCCGTCAGAGCGCACCCTGCAGGTTGAACAGGGAGCTGCAGTCGGTGGTGGTGTCTGACGGCGCCTGGGTGATGGGCAGCAGGAAGGCTCGGTATCCTCGCAGCAGGCAGCTCATGAAGCGCAGGAACGCCTCCTGGATCTCCAGCTCCAGCTGCTTCTGACTCCTGTAGATCTGATCGTAGTCAGTCAGCAGGAACTCCAACGTCGCCTCCTCCTGGCCAGGAGTGCAAACTGCAGCCACGAGGAGAAAAGGGGATCATCATAGTGTCTTTTGATTTTAACCCTGAAATCGAGAGCGTAACATTCACATAGCTCGGAGCTGTCACTCACTCTTCTCCAGGGTCTTGTGCAGGTTGGTGAGGGTGTTGAACAGAGCCTTGCCGGTCTTCCTGGGTAGCGACCGCCATGACAGCGGCTTCTTGTCCTCCGACCTGAGAGGTGAGCAGAGGAGTCAGGTTGTGCTGGTTGTTACAGACGGATATCAAATCAAATCTGACCAATCGGCAGCGTCGTGTGGCGACGGACTCACTGAAAGATGGTGTTGGTGTCCAGGTCGACACACACCACATCGGTGGGGGGGTCATACAGGTCGAAGTAGCTGGAGTGGACGCCCACGATGAAGGGCATCGGCGCCAGCAGCACTTCGGCCATCTGCAGCGGGCACAGAGGGATGTATGGACAGAGCCAGCGCAGCGGGAAGCTCATCTGAGGAGACGCAGAGACATCGTCATACAGACCTCAGCACAGGCGGGGTGTGTGTGTGTGTGTGTGTGTGTGTGTTTAAGTCTTACAGAGACCAGCGCCTCGCCCACGGACGTGAGGACATCGGGCCGCAGCGAGTGCAGCAGCAGCTTCTGTTCGGTGAGGACGGCGAGCAGCAGCGTGCAGGCGTTGTCTGGACCGAGGTTCTGCAGCATCTTCAGGAAGCTCGCACCGCTGTCTCACACACACGCACACACACACGCACAAGCACGCAAGAACACGCATGCACACACACCCACACACACAATGCAGCAATTCAGTTTTCGCTAAGAGCAGATTTTCTGTTGGTTTCATGACACAAAATGAAAAACACTGTGATAAAAGATTTCAACAGGAAGTCAAAAAAATAAAACAATATCCGTTTTATAAATTAAAGAATAAAGAAGATAAACAATAAGTTAATTGATCATGAAAACACTGAAAAAAGCCATAAAGATAAAGATGATAAAAATAGAACAGATTATTATTTCAGAGATGCTAAAGCTAGTTTTTATCTCTAAAATTAAACATGTTTATTCATGTTTACTTCATGTTTTAGCCTCTAAATGTCAAGAAGCACAGAGCCCCCCCCCCCCCCCCCCGGCAGCAGAACTGACCTGAGTGGCAGCGGGGACGAGACCGGCTGGCAGAGCAGCAGGTTGTCGTACGGCGAGAGCTGCAAGATACGGCAACGGTCATCAGGACACGCACGAATACACACACGCACACACACACACAGCTGATATTTGAGCTTGTCTGCAGTTTCATCTCCAGCATGGTGGGACCTGGTTCTCTGGTTCTGGCCATCGTTCCTTCAGTTATGAGTTCACTCACTAGCTTGATCGCTGGAGGATGAATGAGTGAAACGAGGCCGTCAGACAGGTTCTAAAACCTTCATCTGAACATCAGGCAGTGAAAGAGACAGTTAGCTCGTCTGTTAGCTCAGGCGACGTCCACCTGTGCTTTCACTGTCACGACAACGCAGCTGACACCTGAGTTCATGTCTGTTTAGAATCTGATGACTCTTCTTCTCCCGTCCTTTCACTCATTGATTGATTGACTGATTGATTGATCCCGGTTGCTGTAAAGCTGAAGCTGGTGAGTAAAAAGTTGTTATAACCGGCCTGAACGATGACCAGAACGACTTTGACACCAAAAAACCCACAAAATTAACGAGCCAATCGTCGCCTGCGGTGCTCCATCATCATCCACCCGCATGCAGCTGAGCGACATCACATGAAGCCGGCTGATCATCAGTGAATTATCTCTCACTCTCAGAATTATCTTAATCATGTCCAGAAATGTTCAGCTAATTAAAAAAGATCAACAGGTGGACGGCTTCTGATCGGGCTCGATTACCCGCTGAGGCTGTGACCAGATCACCACCTCCAGCCTGTTGGAGGAGGAGGTGAAGGAGTAACGTCAGCAGGAGGAAACTCTTTCCAGCTCCTGTTTTTATAAACCTGTGTTACATGAAACGGACATTTCTTATTCTCTGAGTTCAGCTGCAAACAGTCAAAGCTAAAATCTGTCTGTGATAACAGCTACAGAACATTACTGAAGCTTCCCTTTGTACGCAAACTAATCTAATTCAGCGTCTGTGGTGCGTCTGTCAGTCTTTACCTGGACGAGGATGCGAGGCCGCTGGGGGGAGGGGAACGGGACATTGTGCATGAAGCTGGAGATGTGTCTGCAGAGACCAAACACATCAATCATTAGAAGTACAGTCCAGCACCAAAATGGTCAAAATCACATGAAACAACAGATGAATGTGATTAATATTTGACAAATACTCAAAATACTAAACGTCCTTTGACTCCATGTGGAGACTCAAGGACTCAAACGAAGGCACCGCTGTCGTTACCACCAATGAAAAACTCATGCAGACTTTAAAGATTCCATCAAACGTCTCATTAGACCAGTTTCATGTTCCTTCCTTTGCACAGTAAATAAGCCATCAGTGAAAGGGCCTCGTGCCAGCAGCACCTGAGCCCAGTGACACTGAGGCTGAAAGATAATGGTGCACTGACTTTTCCAGCGGCAGGACGTGAGGTCCGGAGATGGAGTATCTGTAGATGAAGGTGAGGAACTTCTGGAAGACGGTGAAGAAGGGCCAGTGGGAGAGGACGCAGATGCTCTTCTTCACCTGCAGGCTGCGGTTGGTGATCGGCCGCCGGTCGACCACGCTGAGCAGCCCGAGCCTGACGCTCTGCCGCTCCGACAGCAGCTCCCTGGAGAAGGACTCGTAGAACTGGATGGCTGCCCCGTAAACCTGCAGGCAGAGCAGCAGTTACCTCAGACGGCGGCCTCTGAGCTTACCGTCACCCTTTGTCATTCGGCGTGTGCACGTGTGCGTGATGCTGCCTCTCCGACCTTGTCTCCGCAGGCGGAGGTGAGGACGAAGGTGGAGAAGACGGGCAGCTGGTACTTGGTGTTCAGAGGCCAGCTCTCCACGGTGACGCCCATCGGCAGACAGAAGACCGGCACCGACTCGGGCAGAGGAAACGCCTCCAGGTCCTCCTCCGGGTACCGGCTGATCAGACCTGCAGCACACAGCCGTCAGTTTCTGCCTGACTGACCAAAATCAGCCAAACACGAACCAAAGAGCTGCCAGAAGCTCCAGACAAAAGGTCGACCTTCTCAGCTTTAAGACAAACAACATTTACCAAACTGACAAATTTACAACTAATCAAATATTTACTTGATCAAAATTAAGGACATTTAGAAAATTTGTTTCCTTTTGACAATATTCCAGCACTTTTCCACCTGATGTAGTTATGCTAACTTCATGCTAGCCATCTGTGCTGCAGAGATAATGGGGTGGAGACAGGTCTTTCCTCTAACTCTGGTGGTTTGGTCCGGCTGTGGGAGCTCTGATAACATCAGTGTGAGGCGCAGACGAGTGACAGATACTCACTGGCCTTGTAGACCAGGGCGTTGGCTTTGGCTACCGCTCTCTTGTAGCACACATTCAGAGCTGGACCCCACTGGAGACAGACACAAACACACAACGATCATTAAAAAATACCTAAATACTGCAGCATTTTTCATCAAAACTAAAAGTGTTGCTAATGTTTCAGAGAAAGTATTCACAGACAAAAAAGTTGAACATAAATTCAGGCATTAATCTCTGACAGGAGACCCTGGCCTTTATTTGAGAGAGGCTACTATTTCATTTGGTTTATTCTGAAGCACAGCAAACATTAATCTGTGAGGGTTCGAGTGTAAACCAGCCAGCTAATTTTCAACTGCAGCCTTCTTATGATGAAGCTGTTTGAATTGGAGACAAGCTTTTATTTCTTATTTCTCCATTCTTTCTTAGTTTTCTCAATTTTAAATCGCTGTTTGAATCTACTTCCCTGACAGACATTTATTGTGAAACATCCGCAGGAAGTGAGCTGAGTCTCATTTAGAGCAGCTTCACAAACAGCAGAGTAACGGTTTCTGGATTCTCAGAGTGGTGAGCTGCACCACAGTGATGCTTTACTATCATGGTTATTTTTAATATTTTGAGAACATCATCATATTACAACAAACAACTACGGATCCCCGGCGGAAACACCTCCCAACCCTCCCGGCGCTCACCATGCCGGTGTTGAGGTTCTTGTCCACGCGGCAGAAGGTGTGCGGGGCGACCTCTCCTTTGCTGGGCAGCAGCAGGGCGATGTCGGTGACGCCCAGCGTGTGGAGGCCCTGCGAGTCCAGAGCCCGCCGGTACGTCAGGAACACCCGGTGGGCCGTGGGGGCGCCGCCGGAGCTCAGGCTGGCGGAGCGGCTGTAAGGCGTCGTCTCGATGACGTACCAGCCCTGCTTCAGCTGCTCCTTCCCCTCATACAGAACCCTGCAGGGACAGGGGATTTATTAAGACTGAGGGTCTGCAGCTCTGTGAGGCCGCACCTGCACACAGAGGTGCTCTGTGCTAAATGCTAACATCAGCGTGCTAACACACTCACAGCGACAATGCTAACATTAAAACAATAAAAACAAAGTAAAGCTGAAGCTGATATGAATGTCAGAGAACCATCAAAGTTATTAAAATTCATCTTGAGGGGAAAACGAGTGTCTGATGCAAATATCATGACCGTCCGTCCAACAACTCGAGATATTTCATTCTGGACCAAAGAGACTTGATGGACTGAGTTAGGCTGCTCATGTGGCTAAACATAAACTTGTCTCTGGTGGACCAACTCTGTGAGGGACTTTCTAAATGACCACAAATCTTTAGCATGTCTGAGCGGCACTTTCTTCGACCAAACAAACCTGGCCAGGCTGATTCCTCAGACCGGATCGAGCATCAAGTCTCCAGTTCATTTGGAATAAAGAAGAAGAAGAAGAAGAAGAAGAAGAAGAAGAAGGTATTTCTTCTGTGATTGTCTTTGCCTG
>JBBMOE010000049.1:1035905-1045761 GCA_037975065.1 Chaetodon trifasciatus
TCCGGCAGCAGCTCGCACAGCAGAGAGGCGCCTCAGAGTCTGACCCTCCGGCCGGACCCTAACCCTAACCCTCCCTCACTGACAAGCTAACAAATCAAAGTGCGTCTCACCCCAGGTCCAGTATGGGCGGCTTGTCTCGTCCCCGCCGGTAGCACAGGTACAGGTGTGGGTTGTTGATGAGGCCGGCGCTCAGCTCGGCCGAGTGTCCGCCCAGCGTCCTCTCGATGCAGGTGAAGCCCTCCGGCACTTCCTCCCCGAGGCCCCGCGCTATCACGGCCAGGTCCGTCACCGACTCCACGGCGCGGCCCGACGAAGACGAGGAGGAGGAGGAGTTGGTGGAGGTCTTGCCATCCTCGTCCAGGGGCCTCCAGGGCCCCGCAGGGTCCAGACCTGCCACTACAAAGTAGTCCACCAGCTGGGGACATTTCTCCTCTGTCATGCCGCCTGTCTGCCCTCCACTGCAGAGAGAGAGACACAGCCTGGGTTAATCATCTGAAGGAGACAGAGACAGAGACAGAGACAGAGACAGAGACAGAGACAGAGACAGACAGATTTCAAATGTTGACGTTAACATTTGGTACGATCTGCACCTCCTGCGAGACGTTTCTCTCCAGCTAAATGGAACAAAACCAGCAGAAACACTAAACAATGACATCTGCAGTGACAGAATTCACAACCTGCAGGGTCACATGACCGACAGCGACATCAGCAGGCTAATCATCGGCCGCCTTGTTAGCTTGACTCTGACTCCGCAGAAGAAGGTCGTTCTATCATAATAAATATTCATGGTTTAATCTATCGACGACGTTTCAGCCGAAGCCTCCTAACAGAGAACTGCATCTGGAGGCAGACCCTCAAGGCCGCTTCCACCTCACAAAACACTGTGTGTGTGTGTGTGTGTGTGTGTGTGTGTGTGTGTGTGTGTGTGTGTGTGTGTTATCGTGGTCAGCCAACAGCCAGCGTGCAGATTAGCTCGCTAGCAGTAGCGCTAGCTCAGCAAGACCCTTTCAGCATGAAAAACATGTGGCTCAAACTTTTTACTTCATAATCACGTTGTGTTAATGTTAATCTAGAAAACATGAGGCACTGATGATCAGACAGGAAACATAATCAATCACACGAGGACAAGAGAGGCACATCGTCCTGACACGGGCTGACAGGTGAGGGACAGGCTGACAGGTGAGGGACAGGCTGACAGGTGAGGGACAGGCTGAGCAGGTGAGGGACAGGCTGACAGGTGAGGGACAGGCTGACAGGTGGCTCCTTCACGCAGGTGAAAGATGATGGCATACAATCCCACCTTTCATTCATAACCAATCATCCCTCAGTGTTTTGCGTATGGACATGAAGTTTGATCATTTTCTACTTCATGTTTCGACAGGTTGTACTTCGTCAGTGCTGCTGAAATCCTTCATCCCAGTAAGGTTCACCAAGGTGAGACTGGATGAAGTAACACACCTGAACGAGTCACCAATTCTACTGTCATGATTTCAGCCTGTAAAGATTATGAAAGACAAAAGGACGATTGTGTCACGTTCAGTTTCGGTTTTGTCTTGTGTCATAAATCCAGCGCACCCCTCACCTGCACCGCTGCCCCTCCCTAACAGCCCAAACTCGGCCTGTGGCAGGTCGATTCAGCTCGAGTCAGCGGGACGGAAACGGAGCCTTCGGCCAATGAGGACAGTGGACGGAGTCAGGTGTTGGACAGGAAGACGTCACATGGTGCGCACAAACACTCATACACACTGAGCTCGTGTTGGGACGCCGTCACACACGGCAGCGGTCCCAAAAACTGGTCAACACAAGTCAGAAGACAACCTGAGCACCTGACCGCTCACCTGTCTCTGACGACCGTCTGACACCTGACAGAGCTGAAAGAGCGTCGCTGCTCGCCAGACGCAGAAAAGACAGACGGAGACGCCGGAGACGCTGCTGCGGCACACAGTCACACACTCCCTGTCACTCATCACCTCTAAAGAACTCACGTTGTGTTGTCAATAAAGGTCATTTGAATGTGAGGGAGGAGTCACAGCGACGGGCACGAGGCAGCGACAGAGCGGTCATGGTGGCGCTTATTGACACAATCAATCTGTGATTAAACGGACCTGCAGAGGACACGGTGGGGTGTGTGTGCGGTGTGTGTGTGTGTGTGTGTGAGTGTGCACCGTCTGCAGTGTGTGCGGTGTGTGTGTGTGTGAGTGTGCACCGTCTGCAGTGTGTGCGGTGTGTGTGTGTGTGTGAGTGTGCACCGTCTGCAGTGTGTGTGTGTGTGTGTGTGTGTGTGTGTGTGTGTGTGATACAAACAGGCTGTGCAGTGATGCTGTGAGATGCTGAAAGCTCTTATATAACTGTAAATGCCCCCCCCCCGCCCCCCCCTCAGAGCAGAGGTGACTGAGTCATCAGTGGAGTGACCTCTGGTCATCTTCCTGAGTTTAACTGCAGCTGATGTTGAGCAGAGAAGTCAGACTTCAGGAACACTTTGTCCTGCATGTTATTTATTTATTTTTTTATTTATTTATTTATTTATGTACACACTCACAATGTTTCTTTGTATTTATACTGAGGAATGTATAAAAACTCAGAAATGTTCAATGTTAAAACACAAACAAACAACCACCTGACGACAACTTGAATAAACTCTAAAAATGACACAATAACGATCTGAATGAGGAAATCAAAAGATCATTAACCTGATCAGACGCTCGACGCCATCTTTGTTTTTTTACGTGACAGATTTCGATGCTCTGACGTTTCAGTTGGTGCCAAACAGATAACGATAACAGCTCTGATCAACAGCCGACAGGCCCTGTGTCCTTTTTAACGGCTGATGATGATGACGATGATGATGATGATGGTCACTGACGAGCTCAGACCAGAATCTGGTTCAGACCAGAATCTGGTTCAGACCAGAATCTGGTTCAGACCAGAATCTGGTTCAGGTCAGAATCTGGTTCAGACCAGAATCTGGTTCAGGTCAGAATCTGGTTCAGACCAGAATCTGGTTCAGGTCAGAATCTGGTCAACGACTCTGAAAATCAGTTTGTTCAGTCTGAAGCAGCTCTGTCTCATTCTTTAACTGTTCTGCAGCAGTGTCCAAATGTCCACACAGACACTGTCCAAACGTTTCTTAAAGGTCTCAGAGGTAACGGCTCTTTCTGCCTCCGTCCACTCCTGGTCTGAAAGTGTCTGAGTGGACAGGTGTCCAGCATGTTTACATGGACGTACTCCACGTGTTAAGAACTATATTTACGTCTGTCTTCACCCTCTAATCTCTGCACTTCCTGCACAGAGTGTCTCTGCTGTCTCACATTACAGCTCACACACATTCATTAACATGTCCACAGAGACGTCTCAGATCACTCATGAAGCTTCGTGCACTTCATCATCCCTCCTTCATCCCTCCCTCCATCATCCCTCTAACCCTCCATCCCTCCATCCTTCATCCTGCTAACCCTCCATCCTTCTAACTGTCCATTCATCCCTCCATCCATCACCCCTCCATCCATCCCTCCATCATCCCTCCATCCATCCATCCATCCATCCATCCCTCCATCCATCACCCCTCCATCCATCCCTCCATCCATCCCTCCATCCATCCATCATCCCTCCATCCCTCCATCCGGTGAACCAGCATCAAACTGAACTGCGACCAATCAAACGCTTTCTTCTCCATCGTCGCTCGCAGCAAAGGAACAATGAAAACTTCTGAATATCTCCGAGCACAAAGTGACTGTTCAAACGTCTCATTTTGTCCAAAACCCAAAAACATTCATGTTACCGTGGTGACATCATCGGAGAGCAATCATCATCAGCCAGTGGGGGAGCAGCGACAGCGCCGCTGTGAGCAGGCTAACGTGCTTTTCTTCTTCGTTTGTTGGAACTCGCTCAGTCATCCAGGTGAAGAAACACCTTTTTACTTTGAGTTCTGTCACTGTTCAGATAAAAGTCTAACTTTCACTCCACCGTGGGAAATAAGTCAAATTAAAAATGTTGGTCTGCAAATGCAACAGTCTGATGAAAAGCCCTGTGGTCCACCAGAGGGCGCTGCTAAACCCTGCTGCACGCCCTGTGGCGAGCTGAAGCTGTGACATCACAGACGCAGCGCGCTCATTGATTTACAACAATTTCAATTAAAAAACTACATTTTCTTCTCTCTGCACAGGCTGAGCTAATGACACGTTAGCTCGAAGCTAAACTGAGCAAAGACCACGCAGAGCCACTTAATGACAGGCAGGTATGAACAGGTGACGCAGCAGAGGAGAGACGGGGTGTGTGTGTGTGTGTGTGTGTGTGTGTGTGCGCGCGCTCAGGTGTTAAGAAAAGGCCTAACAGTAGAAAAACACACTCGTAATCAAGAGTCAGCAGAAGCTGAAGTTCACACCCAGAGAGCAGATGAGTCAGAGCATCGAGCCTTTCATTTCCCTCCCTTCGCTTCCTGTCCTCCCCTCATCCGTGTCATCGTGGGCGAAAGTGAGAGACAGATGTTAAAAAGGGAACGGACGCGGGGGGTCAAAGGTCAGCGGGCAAACAGGAAGAAGACCGGCGGTCTGTTTCCTGTGCTGGTGACACAGCGGCTCATGTGACGCCGCCGCAGCTCGGCGAGGTGATGAAACACGTTGTCGCTTCAGCAACACATCACTGCGCACAAACCACACCTCACACAGAGTACACAGCCCTGTGAGTACTAGTACTGCATACTGCAGCTCACTGTAATGTCAGTGCACTGTGGGACAGTTCTGAAAAGTGGCGTACGCGCTTCACATTCAGGACACGTAACGTACAGCAGCCGGGACGTACCATCACCATCCTGAGGGGGGGACAGAGGTCAGAACCAAAGCTCACTTCCATCCATCAAACAGACGTTAAAGTTCATCTACATGTTGTTCTTATAGAAGAGACAGAAAATGGAAATACTCAAGTACAAATCTGTTTAAATAGTACTTAAGTGTAAAAGTACTTCGTGACGCGGCACCACAGTCTGCGCACGCTGAATATTCATACTGAGCGCTCTATTTTAGCTTAGCTGATGCTCCAAAAAAGGTCAGTTCCTGTATCATCATCACCATCATCATCGTCAGACTGACATGAGCAGGTGAGAGGTCAGTGAGCTGCAGTCCTGACAGCGAAGCTTCAGCACACACAGCGAAGAACACTCCAGCCTCCTTCGTCACCTCCTCGTGGATGTGAGCCTGCTGACTGCAGCGAGCGTCTCCACCACCTCACAGCGAGCTAAGCTAACGGCTAATCCAAAACAAAGCAAGCTCCGCTGCACCGAAGCTCCACCCACAGACATGAAGCGAGCCGAGCCGCAGCAGCACGCGTCCAGCCAACGTCAGTCCCCGTCAGGACAAAACTGTCCAACAGCCATGAAACGAGACGCTGAAGTCTGCTCTCACTGCTCCAACAACAACAAACAAACAACAACAAGAAGCACCAGAGTGTGTGTGTGTGTGTGTGTGTGTGTGTGTGTGTGTGTGTGTGTTTGCATGGGCACGCTCAGTCCTGCCTTCAGCACGTCTGCAGGACAAACCGTGAACTCAGACTTTAAGACGTCAAACCATAGAAGAAGAATAAAACTGCGCCTCCCTCAGGACCGGCTCGTCTCCGTCCTCGCACTCCGCCATATTTCATCCAGTGGACTTCCTGTCTGTGTGCTGCTGCAGAGACGTCGTGGACATCAGCCTGAGGACCGTTGTGAGACGTCAGCGTCATATGAAGCGTTTCTGTCCTGCATGTCGGCGGCGTCTCTGACTGATCTGCAGCAGGAAGCTCGGCCGAGCGTCACAGGCGTTTGAGGAAGCTTCGCCAATGACAGAGCCGAGACAAGAAGAGCCGTTTGACTCAGGAAACAAAGACAGGGACGCCGTCAAAGCAGCGACGCGGCTACTGTAAGCGCCGCTAACGTTCGCTTCACGTGTGGCACGAAGGGAGTCGACCGCCCAAATGCAAAAGCAGCTTCGACAATTTTAGCTGAAACAGCCGATTTCATCACATCACTTCCCTTTTTAAAGGCCCCTGTGCAACAATGGAAACCACACACACACACACACACACACACACACACACACACACACACACGCGCACAGATCTAAATACAGACTGGAAAGCCCAGATCTGCATCAGATTTCCTCACTGACAGTCGCTGTAACCACAGGTCACATTTCTGTGAACAGCAACGACATGAAGGATGATTGTTTCTCACATAAACATTAAAAAAACAGTCCAAGATGGCGTCTTTAAAGGTCGTGTTTCGTCCAAAACCCGAAGATCATCAGTCCACAGAGACAACAAGACAAAAGCAGAAAATCATCAAACCTGAGGTCTGAAGGTCACTGACCCTCAGATCCTCAGCGGAGCTCGTCATGGCCTTTTCTGAGGCTGACCACGCTCCTGGACTGGACCATGACGGTCCTGGACTGGACCAAGACGGTCCTGGACTGGACCATGGCGGTCCTGGACTGGACCATGGCGGTCCTGGACTGGACCAAGACGGTCCTGGACTGGACCATGGCGGTCCTGGACTGGACCAAGACGGTCCTGGACTGGACCATGACGGTCCTGGACTGGACCAAGACGGTCCTGGACTGGACCAAGACGGTCCTGGACTGGACCATGGCAGTCCTGGACCAGAGCCGGGTCAAAACTCCATGCGGTTGAAGTCAGACTGACGGAGGCGTGAGGTGGTTTGGTCATCTCACACTAACTGGCCGTCTGTCAGCAGTCTGGTCTTTGTGGTGCGTTCAAGTGCAGCGTTCAGCAGAAGACACCAGGTGACACATCCGTCGGGCGTGCTGCGTCAGCGCCGTGAGAAAACTACATCCTGTGTGTGGAGCAAAGTGACTTGACCGTCACCACAGTGAGCGTGAACGTGAACACGGAGGAAACCGTCTGCTGGACTTCAGTCAGACCAGAACACCTCGACGACTCTTCAGCGGATCTCCATCAGACTCGAGGTCCCCGCAGGACGAGTCCTGGTGTTTGTGGTGGTGCTCTGACTTTTCATACAGCGCCACCACGACGATAGAGCTTTACTGTCTTCTGAAGTACTTTGTCAGTACCTACATACCAAAGCAAACGTGTACTGACAAACTATAAATACACGCTGTGTGTACTTCCACACAAACAGCTGCATTAATACAAATATTAGTCAGCAGGTGGCTTTGTGGCTTTGTGTGTGTGTGTGTGTGTGTGTGTGTGTGTCTCTCTCTCTCTCAGAGCTGTGTGTGTGTGTGTGTGTCTGTCAGAGCTTTGTGTGTGTGTGTGTGTGTGTGTGTGTGTGTGCCTTTATTGAAGCGACACCTAAAGCCGAAGCAGAACTACTAAAATAACTCATCAAGCTGTTCAGCCAATCACAGCAAAGAGGAAGTGAGACGGCCTGAGAGGAAGTCTTCATCAAATGAAGCCGTTATTAAAGCGAAGGCGGCTGCTGGAAGCGCTCGCACGCCGCCGGCGTCTCCGCCTGAACGAGTGTCCTCGGCCTGCTTCAGTCCCGTCAGGACGTCAGGACGTGAAATCTGTCCAATGACGGCTGAGAACACAGGAGACAAACAGCCGACGCTGCTGTGACCACCTGTGCAGGTGCAGCCTCATTAAAACTGTGTCAGCCTGCAGCTGCTCTCAGATCAGCTGACTGAGCCGAGTCTACGTGACGCTGTCACAGGTCGAGTTTGAAAAGCCGCCGAAGGAAGTCGACGCTGCTGTGATACACACACACACACACGCACACACACACACACACAGCGCTCAATTTCCAACACCTCAGCTGGTGAAAAGAGCAGCTGAGGAAGAGGAGGAGGAAGGTGTGAAGAGGGTGTGTGAGTGTGCGTGTGTGTGTGTGTGTGTCTCTCTCAGAGCTGTGTGTGTGTCTGTCAGAGCTGTGTGTGTGTGTGTGTGTGTGTGTGTGTGTGTCTCTCTCTCAGAGCTGTGTGTGTGTGTGTGTGTGCGTGTGTGTGTGTGTGTGTCTCTCTCTCAGAGCTGTGTGTGTGTCTGTCAGAGCTGTGTGTGTGTGTGTGTGTGTGTGTGTGTGTGTGTCTCTCTCTCAGAGCTGTGTGTGTGTGTGTGTGTGCGTGTGTGTGTGTGTGTGTCTCTCTCTCAGAGCTGTGTGTGTGTCTGTCAGAGCTGTGTGTGTGTGTGTGTGTGTGTGTGTGTGTGTGTGTCTCTCTCAGAGCTGTGTGTGTGTGTGTGTGTGTGTGTGTGTGTGTGTGTGTGTGTGTGTGTGTGTCGTGGATCACAGCAGCTCTTTGTCTCCTCTTGTTGTCACAGCAACACATCAGCGACTGACTTCATTGGTCAACACGTTCAATGAGCACATTATGAATGACATCACCACAGTCACATGATCGGCAGACTGACAGAGGAGTGGACACAATGACAGAAACACCTGCAGACGGTCATGTGACTGCTGTGAGCCAACCAACAGGACTTCACTGATCAATAGTCTGCTGATTGATTAGAACTGATAAAGAAGGCCCACAGGGGGGGTCAGGGGTCAAACTGTAGATCACCATCATTGTTATGTTGTTGTTATAATCACTTCCATGTGACACGAGCGTGTCCTGTGTTCTGAGACACTGAGGACAAACTTCAAATCACGTCAGCTGAACGTCTATCAGACCACCGTCCACATTTCAAACAGTCCTGAAGTCAGACGACGAGGACGAGACACAGGACGAGACACAGGACGAGACTCAGGACGAGACTCAGGACGAGACTCAGGACGAGACACAGGACGAGACACAGGACGAGCAGCGCAGACGTCCAGCCGGCAGTCTGACCTGAAAACCTCCAAACTGAACCAGTGATGAAGTGAGACGGGCCAGTTTGAGTCCTCTGAGACGCTGAAGACGAAAACACAGACGTCTCTCAGCAAAGTCAAAAAGCTTCAAACATCGTTTGTTGAAGCAGCTGCAGAGAGAGACACACCAAGACAGGACACTCTGAGAGAAGACGAGAGGAACGAGACACACCTCCTCCTCCTCTTCTTCTTCTTCTGTGTCTTTAATCACACAGCAGCTGAAACGAGCTCATCTCTGACCTCGTGAACGTTAACGTCTCTGCGTGTGAAGCAGCTTCCTGTCGGGCTGACACGGTTCACCTTCCTCAGCGAGGCGTCAGGCCGCAGGGCGAACAGAACAGAAACAGAAATAATGTCTCCAGGTCTGCAGGCGGCCAGTGGACGGAGTTAACTGTCCTCAGACGTGTCTGGAGGTGCCGCGGCCTCGCTGCAGACATGCTAACATCATCTTCGTCTATTTAAAGCCTCCTCAGTGACCTCAGAGCAGCCTGAAGCTCCGGCTGAGCTGCTGCAGTAAACAGTGGTTATCGTCCAGGAGACAGGGATCACCACAGACAGAGGGACAGAGGACGGACAGACGAGCTGAAAGCGGAGGAGCCGCAGACTCCTGAAGGAGATTTAAATATCTGGAGTCTAAATTTAGCCCGTCCACAGAGCGCCGGCTCACTTTAGGAACAGCAGCATCAGGACAGCTGAGAGGACGCCTTTCCAAAATTAATTCACAGGAGCTGAAGCCACGTCCATGACGTCAACAACAACAGGGGAGTAAACAAACACAAACAGACAGGAAGCTGAGGGACAACAATGGAACTGTCCGTCACCATGTGAGCTCTGTAAGACCTTCTAGAAGTAAACCTCTCATGTCCTCAAACATGTGATTTAGTCCAAAGAGGTGGACCGACCCTGACGTCACGACGGGAGGCGAGGAAGACACGCTGCTGGTGCTGGGACACGTACACGAGAGCTGAAGACACGCTGCTGGTGCTGGGACACGTACACGAGAGCTGAAGACACGCTGCTGGTGCTGGGACACGTACACGAGAGCTGAAGACACGCTGCTGG
>JBBMOE010000049.1:1050684-1083324 GCA_037975065.1 Chaetodon trifasciatus
TGCTGGTGGAGCTGGGACATGTACACGAGAGCTGAAGACATGCTGGTGGAGCTGGGACATGTACACGAGAGCTGAAGACATGCTGGTGGAGCTGGGACATGTACACGAGAGCTGAAGACACGCTGCTGGTGCTGGGACGAGCACACGAGAGCTGAAGACACGCTGGTGGTGCTGGGACATGTACACGAGAGCTGAAGACACGCTGCTGGTGCTGGGACATGTACACGAGAGCTGAAGACATGCTGGTGGTGCTGGGACACGTACACGAGAGCTGACGACACGCTGCTGGTGCTGGGACACGTACACGAGAGCTGAAGCATCAAGCCACGAGTGAAACGTTCAGTGTGAGCTCGTCGAAGCAGAAGCTGGAGCTGAACATCCGACCGTGAAGTCGAGACGTTTAAAGATGGAGCTCCTGAACGAAGCCAACGAGATCTGTGTGGACTGAGCCAGAGGACACGGGACAGGAGACAGGGATGACGCTGCAGCGGGGACATCCTGAAACTGGATCCCAGCACATAAAACCCTGTGTGTGTGTGTGTGTGTGTGTGTGTGTGTGTGTGTGAGAGGACGCAGGTCAAGGCAGCCTGTGGAGGTTTGCAAGATCAGCAAAAGTCTGGAGGAAGTATTCAGTACTGAAGTGAAGTATTAATACCACACTGAAAATACTTCAAATGCTTCAGTAAAGTGGGAGTACCAGAGTCACATCCAGTGCTGTTAGGGTACGGGTGCCCGGAGCGTCCAAAGGTTCGAGGGATCCGGTGAAAAAGACATTAAAGGCACGATATCTGCAGAGTGATGACCTCAAGGTTTGACCAGAATAATCTGAAGAACTAAATAACGACAATAATATAACAACAAATAAAAACAGACGAAGAAATATTAAAACTATTCAAATAATTCAAAGGAGAATTCACGAAGCCGTGAATGTTTCTGCTGCTGAACGTCAGAGTTCAGCCATGAGCAGCCGTCTGTCGCAGATGGAGGACGAGGACGAGGACGAGGACGGAGGACGAGGACGGAGGACGAGGACGGAGGACGGAGGACGGCTGCTGGCCAATGTGGCCGAGGGCTACTGAACCCCACACACACACACACACACACACACACACACACACACGTCATCTAACAAGGTCATACACAGAGTCAATTTAAATTCCTACATCAGCAACAGTATGAGCAGCGCACAGAACACAGAGGTCAGAGGTCAGAGGTCAAAGGTCAGAGGTCAGAGGAGCGACAACACGAGTCAAAACCTCTGAAACGAGCTTCTTCGTCATCGAATGATCCTCAACCTCAAGAACCAACGACCGGCCGCCCTCATCAACCTCATGACTGCAGCCTCTGTGTACGTCTGTGAGGAGCTCTCAAAGGTCGACTCCTCAGCAGGAACCGACGAGCAGACAGGAAGTGAGGCGGCACTGAGGGACGGACCGACGCGCCGCTGGTTTGGCCTGAGGAGAAAAACACAGGCCGACGCCTGATTCGTCGTTAAAGACGAGATTATTTATATTCTTTATTTCAGAGACAAGCGGCCGGAACAAAACTGTGCAGCTTCACGCCTTCAGGAAACACTCAGGACGTCGAACGAGCTGTTTTCAAAGGGCGTGTCGAGGCCTTCAGAGGGTTCTGGCCTCCGAGCGGCGCCGCGTGTCCGCACCGAGAAGGCGTCCTGTGAACGTTGCACAATCTCCCCAAAACAAGAGTCAGTGAAGGCAGCGCGGCAGGAATGCAGAGGAGCGGGTCTGACGCCGAGAACGTGATTTCACAGCAGATTTCAGCGTTGTTTCCTCCCACAGAGCAGAGACACGGAGACGAGTCCCTCTGGGCGCCGTCTCTCCCAGGGCATGCTGGGACACGCCGCAGCCCCTGAGCGGGACCATCTGGTCCTGACGGCGGATGCAGAGATGCTGCGTTGTTGTTGTAGAACTGAAGGAGTCGAAGGTCTGACGCCCAAACCAGGAGCGCCACGATGGAGGCTGAGTACAAATACTCTGTCAAAGTACTAATACTACACAGTGAAAATACTCCATGACCTGCATTCAAAGCTGACAGAAGTCAGAGTTTGTATTATCAGCTGAAAGCAAAGTAAAAGTACTCACAGAGCAGTAAAGTGCTCCTGATCGGATCAGAGACCTGGATCAGGTGTTTACACGTCACCTGATCCAGGTCTCTGTCAGAACCACATCTCATCCAGACTGAGAGAAGGTCTGGAGCAGGTTTCTGGATCCAGGACGTCCACACGCACAAGATCTGGATTCTCTGAAAACCTGATCCTCGTTACATGTGAGAGAGCCACGGAGACGACGGACTGGACAACACGGTGGTCCAAAGGAGACGGAGAGGACAACGTTTCCTGCTGTTCGACGTACGAAGGTGTGAAGGTTCAGCAGGTAAAACTGTGACTCACCTGCAGGCTCTTCTTCTGTTTGTACCCTCACTGCAGTGTACAAATACTCTGCTGCAAGTTCATCTGCTGCTTTAGTGCCAAAGTACTACCATCACAGTACACTGAGAAGTACCAGAAGTAAAAGTACTCAGTATGCAGGATGAAGGATTCAGAGTAACATGAATGACTGGATGTGATTATTGATGCATGAATGTTAATGCTGCTGAAGGTGGATCAATAAAGTTTGATTTCAATCTGTGAATCTACATGTAATTAAGTAAAAGTACAACATTTACAACCTCGATGTGCAGTACAGGAGGATCTGAGGTTCTTGAGCATCAGCTGAGAGAAGACGACCGACTGACGACGTCATAGCGTCCATTCACACGCTGCAGTCAGCTCAGCCAATCAATCAATCAATCAATCAGTGAATCGATGGGTCGGCCTCACAGCAGACAGACAGACAGCCTCTTCATGAGAAAGCAACACGAGCGCCTTCGATCCATTCAGGCCAGCAGCCGTTTCTGTTTGTCAGCTTAACGCTCAGCGCGTTGCTCGAGGACACGAGCATCGAACCAGCGACCCCGACGCTAACGGACGACCTCCTGAACCACGGCCGCCATCGTCGTCGTGATGAAGAGTCAGACGAAGGCAGAAGGCGCCGAGCTGATCTGAACTCTCCAAACACGCAAACACGAAGTCTTCAGTTTCTGCTCCGACACCCGGTCAAACCATCAGAGACTAAATATGACCTTTTCAGCAGGACGCCAGGCGGCCTGAGGAGCGCCGGGCGGCCTGAGGAGCGCCGGGTGACCTGAGGAGCGCCGGGCGACCTGAGGAGCGCTAGATTTAGTTTTATTTTCACTCTTATCTTAAAAAACAGGTTTCACTTGTGTTTTATTTTTGGTTTCATTTTGAAAAAAACATCTTAACAGACAGACAGACAGACAGACAGACAGACAGACCCTCCTGAAGGCCTCCTCTGAAACATCCCACAGTCTGCAGACTCCACTGAGGCTGATGGAGCTGATGGAGCTGATGGAGCTGCACTGCAACAAACAGGCCCGAACACATTTAAACCCCCCTTAACGGAGCGCGGGTTCCATTATCGGACACGACTCCGCTCCACTTACTTCAGTTAATTTCCAAAACAATGTTGACGACTTTAAACCGTCCGGAAATAGACCCCTCGTTAGTGAAGTCTGGGCTGTCCGCGTTGAAGAGCTCTGCGTCAGTCCACCGTGTGACAGCCGATGGTCGCTGCGCTGCAACGAAACCAAACCCCCGGAGTCACCGAGCAGTCGGCTTCCATTATCGGACGCAGACCCGCTCCTGTTACGCCGATTTCCTTACTTCGTTCGGTTTTGAGCATTTCCCGGTAAATGCGACAGAAAGCCGCTTTGACTGAACGCCGGGAACAGCCTGTCCTCGTCCCCCCGCTGCAAACAGCGACGAACAGAACCGAAATTTATTTTAAATTGACAAACGTGCCGGCGGGCGGCGAGCTAACGTGTCCCGTGTTCACACACGCGTCAGAGACGGACAGAAACACGCGGACGTCGCAGGATTTAACGCCGATTTTCTGACGTTAAAATGACTCCGGAGAGAAAAACAGAAGCGCTTCGGCGAGAGGCGTGTCCGATAATGGGCTCATCGCGGTTACCGTTAAGCGACGTGCCTTTTGGCGTTTGTTAGCTCCCCGTTTTAGCTAGCTAAACAGGCGGCTAGCCTCGGACGTTAGAGCGACCGGGACCGTGTCTGAGGAGACCAGAGTCGGTAAATGTGAGGTAAAATCGCTCGTACCTTGTTGTCTCTGCTGGTTTTTCCCACAGATAACTGGAAGGATCATGTTTAGGTCATTCTCTCACATGTGACGTCCATGTTTGCTGTCTGCCGAGTGCAGCCGCAGCAGCCTGTCAAGTCACACACGANTGAGAGCAATTAATATCATACATCAATAAAAAATATGAAAAAATATGAAATATGGCCTTTAACTGATCCCCAGTCTGCGCGCACGCACACACACACACACACACACACACGCAAAACCTCGCTGGTCAACAGCTCCCCCTGCTGGCAGAGTCTGGAACTGCATGTTAACTTATAACAGGTTTATTGCATAACAACTGTAAGATGCTTCTCACTCACACACACACACTCACACACACACACACACACACACACAGATGTGAATTATGGGATGATTTTAAACAAATATCTTTTAACCTTCTGAGCGACGCCGGCTTTTATAAAAATGAAAGTGAGAGCGTCAAAATAAAACGACGGTGCTTTTAAAGTGAAAATCAGGTCGAGGAAGAGAAGGAGGAAAAATCCCTTTAGGAGCAGAATGAAGGACGTTTCCTCTCAGGCTGATCTGTCTTCAAACACGTTGTCACTTTGTTCTGAAGTCCAGAGAGGACAGGAAGTGACGTCGTCTGATTGACGTTAACTTCACTCCAAAACGCGTCAGAGTTCTTTCAGTCTGACGCTTTTACATCAGAGCGAAGTTAAAAAGATGAAAGCAGCTCAGAGAGCCCAGAAAGCAGCAACACTACATTCAGGGTACTTCTACTGACACCGAGTACAAATACACTGAATGTATTTCCAAAGGAACGCAGTGAGGACATGAAGAAGAAGGACTTCTGTTTTAGATGATTTGACTGTTAACAAAAGAGATTTTAGGGCCAATAAAGACGTGAAAAGTTCGAGTTTTCAGGAATAAAAGCTGGAGAAATTGATCAGATCAGCTTCCTGTCCGCTGCACACGGACACCTCAACATGGACCCAACATCTGTCCAAACTGTCCCACACCTGAGCAGGACCTCATCATGGTCGTCATGGCAACAGCAGCGACTTCCTCGCTGTCCGCCTGAAGTCTCGACGGCTGCCTGCGCCGAAAAGACGAGGACGTGATTCTGTCCTTCAGACCAAAGCTGATGACTGGACGGACTACAGGAGCCCAGAGAGGACAAGCTTCCCTCCGAGTGTTGGCGGAGCTGCAGCCTGGACTGACCTGCAGGGGGCAGCACTCACACTCATTCCTCTAATCACCTGTTAATTCCCTCTCAGAACACCACCTGCCTGCTTCTCATTGGCTGTTACTAAAGCTAAAATCCAGCCAATGAGCTTCCTCCACACACCTGAGCGTCTTTCCAAGCACCTGGCCAGGTTGGTTTTTAGACCTGGAAACCCATTTCCATAACTTTCCAGACCTGCGATAACCTCTAACCTCTAAGGAAGTGCATTTTCAAAATAATGGCACCGCCGACAGTCCAAACATTTAGTTTGCTTTTCCATCAAACGTTCAGCTGCGAACAGAAAGCAGACCTGAACTCTGAAGCTTTCTGTACTTTCATCTTCTGTTTGTCAAATGTTTTATTTTCATTGAACTTCTGCTCCTTTAGTTTTCATTGCTTACAGTCTCTCTTTCAGGCAGTCAGACAGCTGCTTGAACATCTGCAATGAACAGAATAAAAAGTGGAGACTTCTGCTGTCATCAAACCAAACTTCATGAATAAAGCCGAGAAAGAGAAACGTCATCACGGCCGATCGTCTCTGCTGCAGATCACACGTTTTCACGTCCAATCAAAGGTGCAGATTTAAGGATCAACGAGCAGAAACGTAATATTTCTGTTTTTATTGGCGTCTAATCACTGAAAATAAGAATCCATGTGTCTTCGTTACCTTAGAAACAGCCTTCATGTCTCCTTCTCTCTCATGTTTACGTTCTACGGAAGCCCAGAGCAGACAAACCAACAGTTTTCATGTGGCTGCAGTCTGCAGTGTCACCACCAGATGGCACTGAATCAACACACAGCTCCGTCTTCAGGCTGGGAAACACTTCCTCTCTCTCCACCAATCACATCAGAGGAAACAAACTAACCTCATTTTCGACTTTTTATTTAAAAAAACGGACTTTCTGTGAAATTAAAGGGACATTTGAAGAAAATCCTTCCAAATAAAAAATAATTTCCCCAACGTTGAAACTGAAAAACGAAACTCTGACCTGAGGAACGCCGACAAACAGCTGACGGCGCTCGAGAAGGACGACCACACGCGGCCGAGTCCACGTTCAAAAACCAGTTTTCTTCTTCTGTTATCTTAAATATACGTGTCCTGTCTTAAAGAGATTATCTGAGAAGTTATTTACACACAGATTTTGAGCACTTTGGATTAAAAAATAAAACTTTATAGCCAGAATAATATTAAGATTTTTTACCTTTGTTACATAAAAATATGTTGCTTTGCTCGGGCCCGGGGGCGGGGCTAAAACACAGGTGCAGCAAGTGCAGGCAGGCAGGGCGGGGCTAAGGGCTGTCAATCACAGTGACTGGGGTTAAAGGGCAATCCCACCAAAAAGTGCTTCAGTGCTGGAGAACACTCAGCTCCACCTGCACAGACAGGTGTCCTCAGGACGCTGTGACATCACTGCTGGGTGTGGTTACAGGTGCAACAAAGCACTGACACGACGGGATGATCGTCAATCAATCTGCAGATTAGTGTCTGGATCAATCAAACGTTTGGTCAGATTTACAAATCACTGATCAGGACAAACAAACATTATTGGATCACCTGGTTTCAGATCACCTGGTTTCAGATCACCTGGTTTCAGATCACCTGGTTTCAGATCATCAGGTTTCAGATCACCTGGTTTCAGATCACCTGGTTTCAGATCACCTGGTTTCAGATTATCTTTCTGATCCACAGATTAGACGTCAACGAGTCGACTGGTTGGATCGAGTTAAAAAAACACTTTTCAATCTGAGCTTCTCACCTGTGAGGACTCAGCTCTGGGATTTGGACTCTGAGGACGTCCCCTCTCTGACAGGATTCAGACCAAACGATCAGTCAGTGAACTGACAGAATAATCTGGATTAACTTAATCTGCAGCTCCAGACCAGCTGCTGCTTTGGGAAACGTCCGTGCAGACATTTCTTGGTGGAATCGCCCTTTAAAAACTCCACCTGAGAGGCGGATGAAGCTGAAGCCTGAGCGGCGACGGCAGCTGTCGCACAAACGTCTCGGCGGGAAAAAGACCTGCGACGTCACATGAAGACCTGGACCGGACTTTGACATCCTGATCCGGATTCAGCGGCGAGACGCTCCTCTTCGCTCAGCGTCTCCATCATCGTCAGACACATTCAGCTTCATCTTTGAAATGCATAAATTCATCCGACGCGTCGTCGGCGCGCTCGTCGTCTTCTTCTGACGTTTGCTGGAGGCGCTCAGGCAGCTGCAGGTGAACCAGGCTGAAAGTCTGAGGTCAGATCGGGAACGCGGCGCCGCTCAGGTACTCGAGAGGCCGAGCGATGAGGCCGATAACATCCAAACACCTGATTCACGAAAGCGCCCAGACAAGCAGCTTCCTGGACGTCCTCTTCCTCTCACTGCGGACCGGCCTCGTCCCCAAACGCCGGCAGAAGGTCGCGTCCTTCAGGTGAGATGAACTCTGCTGCTGGCAGCGATGAAGAAACCAGAACCTGTGATCAGACGGGACGCTTCCATGAAAGCTTCGTTAAAGCAGAATCAGCTTTAAAACACGACCGCTGAGCAGAGAAAGCTTCAGGTTTCCCCCTCAGACGGCTTCATCTGAAGGACTTCAAGGCGCCTGAAAGCCAAAAAATTAACCAGAGTTTTATTTTGAAGCTTTTATGAGCTGAAAAAGCTCAAACGTTTTGCAGAAAGCGTCCGATGTGACCTCAGAATCTGAAGGATTTAAAGCGTGGAATCGTCGGCGGCGGTCTGATTGTTCTGAGCACGCTCCTGAGAGGCTTCGTCGCCGACCTTTAACCTGCCGCTCGTTCACTTCCTGCAATCTCTTCTGATTGGTGCAGACCGGTTTGGTCTGAGGAGCGTCTCACGGCGTCGTGCGGACGCTCAGAGTGACGTGTGTTTAATGAAAGGACGCAGAGCTCGGCGTCATGGCTAAGTTCCTGTCAAAGTGGCTGATGGAGCAGAGGGGACAGACTCCGGCTGCCGCTCAGTTGACCTAAACACATTCTGGGGCCAAACAGTCCGAACCAATCACGCGTGGTCGTTCCTGCGGGTGGAGCTCGGGGAGGGTCCCGCTTCGAGACCTCTGAGCGTTGCTGGTTTTTACAGACGTTTCTTACACAAAGCCGACGTCACGTTTGCGTTATGGCGAGTGCATTTCATCAACATGCAGATAAGACTCGAACAAGCTAATGCCGAAAAACAGAAGCGTGTTGGTTTCTCTTGACTTCAAGCGTTGCGAGAGCGTTTTCAGTTAAGTGCCTTCGACGGAAAACTCCCCTCCGTCAGTTCGTTCCGACCTCCGACAGACATCTCGCGTCCTTCTCGCCGACAAAAAAGACTCTGGGAGACTCCTTCAAACCTCGCTCTGCAGACCGTCCGGTCCTCTCCGCCTCCGTCCGGGTGGCCGTCTCTTCGCCGATTCCCGCCAAAGCTGCTGGAGCAGAGAGGCCGCGGGGTCACTTCAGCCGGTCGGATCGGAAGGAGTCCTCCACGGCCGGGTCGGCCAGCATCAGGTCCCCGTCCAGCATGTCCAGGGCCAGCGGGTCCATCCTGAGCGGGTCGTCCAGGGAGAAGGGGTCCATCTCGAAGCCGGGGACGTGAGACAGAGCGCTGGCGATCTCTTTAGACAGACCCGGCGGCGAGTCGCCTGCAGGGAGGGAAGAGGGCGGACATGTTGAGCGGCAAAGAAAACAGAAACACGGAACAACAACATTACAAAGTCCAAGACCCCATAGAGACGTCTCAGCGTCCGTCCAGAAGACATTCAGCTCACAGATAATAATCAAAAAGAGCTCAGGTCAACAGCTGATCGTGAAGGAGGAGGACAAGCTGTCTGTCTCTCACCGCTGACTGACTTCCTGTCTCCTCCTGAGGACGTGGACTTTAAAGCACCTCACAGTAAACAGATAAACGGATAAACAGCTTCATTCTTAAAAAGCTTCAGTCGGTTCCTCAAACAGCGTCTGATCGGGACTATTCTCTGCGGCGGATGGATCTACGTTTGGTGCTGTGGCGCCTGCGGCTCTGTGATCGTTCAGTTCACTTCAGAGGAAGTCTTCACTTCCTCAAACATCTCGCTCACTTCTGAGGAAGATTCTCAAGACCAAGTCACAGATTCCTCTTTCACTTCTTCTTCTTCATTTAACCTCTTTTTCTACGAAACATCAGGTCACGTTTGGTTTTCTGCTCGAAAAGTTCCTGATTTAAATCAACATTTGCTCATTTTAGAGTCTGTTTCATCCAGCCCGAACTTCTCGCACAGCTGCTTGTGTCAGACAACGTTTAACAGGTCGTTTAAAGTCACATGACGTCAAATTCAGATGGAGGGCGGGAAGGAGAACCGTGATGGACGAGATGGAGGAAAGTCCTTCCTGTGCTAGTTTAGATGAAACTATGAGAGAAAGGTCCAAACAGAAAATCAGAACGTGTGCTGGCTGTGACTCTTAAGTGATGAAGAGGAGCGATTTTACACCTGAACTGAAGGTTTTGCTGCTGAGTCAGCAGATAAAACAACCAGCTGCTCGTTCAGACAGAAGTCTGGAGGAAAAGGACTCTCCTGTTAGCAGCTGGTCCTGATGGCTGCGGTTTGTAGTTTTTACTGTCCTGTGGATTAACGAGCAGCAAACGCTCAGCGTCACGGTGCTGAATGTTGACGTTTACGTTACGGTTGTTTACTCAGTTAACCAATCACAAAGGTCCGATGAAACACCACGAAAAACGTACGAGTACGATATTCACGCTCAGCTGTCTGAAACCGTTCACGCTGATTCAACACGTGTCGGTCGTGTTGTTTGAAGCTGTGACTTGAAGTCATCGTCAGATTTCAAACAGAAGCTAACGTCACATCATGTCCGCCCACTCTGCTCCTCCCGACCCCACACGGCTAACGGGACCTTTTTTCTGGCCTTTTTCAGTCAGTCTCTTGCATTTTTCCTCCTTATGAACAACCTTTGGTGCTCAGTAAAAGCTCCTCGTGGTTTCTCGGTTTGATCGGTCTGAGCGAGCGTAAACGATGGAAAACATCGGCGTTTTGAATCTGTGTTATTGTGCTTCCTGTGCAGAAAATCACTTCCTGCCCTCCATCTGCAGCTCCCGCCACAACAGAAGAGCGACGTGACGTCTGCAAACAGTCTGGTTGAATCTGAACGTTAATTATCCTCAAACTGAGGTTCTGGTTCACATCAAACACCAGCTCAGACCCACCGGTGAGGATGATGTTGGGCACGTTGTGTCGTCCTTCGCCGCCACTGTAGTTCTGGTTCTGGTTGTTGAGGAGCTGCTGGTCCCCGGGCTCCTGCATGTCCAGGGGCCCCTGGGTGTTGGAGGGGAACTGGTTCTTGTCGGCGGTGCCGCAGCTCAGACCGCTGTGGTTCAGAGACAGACAGTCGGCCTGGTGGTCTGCCGAGAACTGCAACAGAGGACAGAGGACAGAGGACAGACGACAGACGACAGACGACAGAGGACAGAGGACAGAAGACAGGTTTGACCCGGACTCTCACTGAGGAAGACGTCAAAGAATCCAGAACCAAAGAATCCTACAACATGACCTGAGACGTACCTGAACCTTACCTGGTGAAGGTCGACATCACTATTATGACATCACTATTATGACATCACTATTATGACATCATTATAAACAATTTTGGATGTTTTGTCTTTTTAAGCTGCTTTAGTTTCATGTTACACCTGCTCTGTTTATGATTGACACTTTGAACTGAAGCAACCTGCATGACAGGTAACAAATAGAGTCTGACTGATCGATTGATCGATCGATTGATCGATTGATCGATCGACTGAGGACCAACCAACGCTTTTGGTGAAACGTCTGAAAACTACATTTTCTAGTTTCCCTCCACGGTCGAGGTTCACTCTCCTCTCATGTTAACATGCTGCCTGATGGCAAAGCTGCAGACCTCCACACCTGAGCTGCAGGTGCAGGAGGTGGAGGAGGTGCAGGAGGTGGAGGAGGTGCAGGAGGTGGAGGAGGTGCAGGAGGTGCAGGAGGTGCAGGAGGTGCAGGAGGTGCAGACTGACTGAGGAGCGGCGTAAAGGTGCCACCTGAGCTCTTTCTTTTCTTTAAAGTGCATGAAAATGTTTGTTTCTTAACGTCCTCTGAAAGCGGTCGTTGGTTTTTGAGAGTGGACGGCAGACGGACGACAGGAGACACGTGAGACCAGTCAGACCAGTCAGACCAGTGACCTCGCCTCCACTCGCCAAATGAGGAGAAAATGAAATTGATATTTTTGACTCCTGCACAGTAAACACAGGCTGAGCTCAGACACCTGCGGGTGACATCACAGCCCCGCAGCCAGTGTTCTGCACCGTCTCTGATGACATCATGGAGGTGCTCCGTTACCTGCTGGTTGGATTTGCCTGTGAGCTGCAGACTCAGATAGGGGTCGTCCAGCAGAGAGTTGAACAAGGCGTCCTGGAACACATCAAACACAAGCGTCGGTTAGCACAGCTCAGCCTGATCTGAGAGTCCAGGTGTGTCAACGCGCAGGTAAAGTCCTGAGGCGGCGACATCGGACGCCACGACGCCTCCCGTTTGCTGAATGACTGATCAGATGTTGGCGTGCTGGTGACGTCGCCCCAGCAAAGCTTCAGAAATAGCAACAGGTGCTTTCACCTCTGCATCACCTCACACACGGTGAAGGTGACACCTGCACAGGTGAGGTCAGCTGTGCTCCTGCTCATCAGTGTGTCTCTGAAACGGAAACTTTGACGGGATAAACATTTCATTTTGTTGTTGTTTGTGAGGCAGAGGACGAGCTAAATTAGCACATGTGCTCATATGATTACAGACGTCAGCGTGTAAACAGATGAGTGTGAGCGTCTGACACACGTCAACACGGGAAAACACACGCAGGACAGACGGCGCGAGCGGGAGCGGCTGAACTGGTCTGAACTGGCAGAGCGGTAACACCGAGCACGGCCCAGTTAATAAAACCATTCAATCGGCTAATCCAATAAGACGTTTCCACTTCCTGAAAAAGAGCAAAGGCATCCAATAATATGAGAGCAAAACAGAGTCAGGCTGCTTATGAAAGAAGCTCAGACGATGTCTCTGAGCGCGTCTTTCCTTCGACGAGGACGTCTGTCCTCTGCTACGTCTGTGTTTTCAGAGCTCTCGGAGTTCGTTCCCAGTCGTCCAATCAGAGAACGCATGCTCGATGCTGATTGGTTAAACTGGTGATTACACAGTTTGAAGCTCAACGTCACATCAAACGACACACTGCGGACGACGGTTACGAGAAACAAGACGGACGGAAGCCTCCTGAGCCGAGACGTGAGCCGTCCATCAGCACGAACTCAGCCGTGGACTCGCCGTCCTGCTCGCCAGAGGACGGACTCTACGGGAGCAGGATGAGGATTCATGCCG
The DNA here is from genome assembly GCA_037975065.1 of Chaetodon trifasciatus. Lineage (NCBI taxonomy): Eukaryota > Metazoa > Chordata > Actinopteri > Chaetodontiformes > Chaetodontidae > Chaetodon > Chaetodon trifasciatus. Next base: position 1,063,452 of record JBBMOE010000049.1, read on the forward strand.
TCCGCCGCTCCAGCTCTGTCACATTATGGCTGTAATAAACCCTGCGGCCTCTGGGGGGCAGGAGCAGGGCCTGAGACGCTGTGTCTGAGCGGAGCTGGGACGGTCGCACCTGTCATCCACGCACAGCTGTGACGGCCGCAGTTACTCACGTTGTACAGGTCTGTGGCCAGGTTGTGGCTGATCTGCTGCAGCTGGGGGAGGCCGTCGGCTCGCTGCAGCTCCGCTTCCTGTTTGACGGGACACTGCGAGGACGAGGAGCTCTGGACGCACGGATCCATCGGCCGCTCGTTCTTTATCAGCTGCGCGTTCACCTGCTGCCCCATCGGCCTCTGCAGCCCGGAGAAACACAACATAATCACTGCGTAAGCTGAGCTGCACAGGCCAGCGCGTGTGTGTGCGTGTGTGTGTGCGTGTGTGCGTGTGTGCGTGCGTGCGTGTGCGTGTGTGTGTTGAACAAACACATCTTCATCTAATCCATGTAATCTACTAATCTGGACAATCTCATCTCCTCTGGTCTGACCCTACCGTTCCAAAGTGCTGCATGTGCTGGTTGTGTGTGTTGCGTAGGTTCTGCAGGTGGAGCTGCTGCTGAGCGCTGGGCCGCGGCGGCTGCTGCTGCTGCTGCTGCTGCTGCTGCAGGCGGTGCAGCTGCTGGTGGTGGTGCTGGCCCATCGGGGAGGGCTGCTGGCCGGGCTGGGAGCCCTGCAGGCCGGGCAGAGGCTGGTGCTGGTGGGACTGGCTGAGCGGATACGGAGGAAGCCTCTGGTCCAGAGGCAGTTTGCTGGTGTCCAGAGGGACGCCCTGTGGGGAGACGGGGGCGCGGGGGTCGGGGGGGTGTTAGCACCATTCTTCAGACACACAGTAAACCAGAATCTAGTTTTCTGTGGTGGATTAGTTAGAGAAGCTTCACACGCAGACGATTAAGGGAAATTCATTTTCAGCTCTGGAGCTTGAACCTTGACAGACGGACGGACAGAAAACGTTAAAAACGTTCTGTTCAGTACAGAAATGAAGAAAATTCACAATGTGGAGAAACAGAACGACAATATTAAGATGCAAACACGAGTCTTCTGGCAGATTTTAAGGGTTTTCCTGCTGAAATGACTCTAAACGTTCAGTTTCCAGTGGATTTCCTGCATTAACAGGTGAACACTGAGTGTCAGCGCACACACCTGGCAGGAACACACACTTTGGACTCGGCAGCTTGTCTGTGTGTTGGGTGGACAAACAGAGAGACAGGCCACACCTGCACCAGGTGAGCAGGTGTGTGAATGTGCAGTGTGTGCGCTGACGGGCTGCTCGTGTGAAGCTGTTACCTGTGTGATGGAGGACAGGGTGGGGGAGATGGTGGGGGAGAACTGTTTGGAGTGATGCCTCCGCGACTCCCCTCCCATGGGCAGGATGAGCGGGGACAGCTGCGCCCGTCTCCGTGGGGACGTGCTGAGCGGCGGCTGGCCCTGCCCGCTGAGCAGCGGCGAGTAGGAGGAGGAGCAGGAGCTGGAGCCGCCCACGCCGCCGCCGCCGCCGCCGTAGCTCGGGTTGCCGCTGGACGCCGACTGCAGGGAGGAGTTGCTGAGGGAGGAGTGCAGCGATTGGCTGCTGAGGGAGGACGGCAGGGAGGGGGAGGAGCTGAGGGACGACTGCAGCGAGGGGTTGCTGAGCGACGAGTGCAGGGAGGCGGAGCTCAGAGAGTTGGAGAAGGAGTGGCTGCTGAGCGACGACTGGATGTTGGGGTTGCTCAGCGATGACTGCAGGGAGGGGTTACTGAGCGTGCTCTGCAGAGACGCCAGCAGACCTGAGGAGGCGAAACGAGGAAGCGTGAACACAGACCAACATCCACAGAGACCTGGGCATGAAAACAAAGATCAGACGACGACACAGGGCCCGACAGGTGTGCGACTCAGGTGAGCCACCTGCCGTCCCTGCACGACCACCTGCAGCATCGACTCACCAGCACTGAACACCTCACACTCATTTTAATGTGGAAACAAACCTGTGATTTGTCCTCAGAGGCAGCTCACAGCAGCACTGAGCAGTCACCCGTCAGTCACCTTTACCTGCTGCTGCGCTGCACTGAAGCTGAAACACACCTGGACTGAACGCAGCCACCGACCACTCAGACACACAGTGCTGATTATTGGCTTTAGAAATACAGAAAATACATATCCAGATGATAAACGTCTGTCTCTTTCATGACTTTGTCTTCAGATGAACCTTCACTGAGTAACGAGCGTCTCAGGAGGAACTCTCTTCTTCTGTCTTCGTCTCTGCGGCTTCAGTCTGAAACACAGCGTCTGCTCGGGGGATCGGCTGCTCCCCGGGTGACCTCAGCAGGTGTAAACAGCAGCTCTGTCCCCAGACACAGTCCCACCTGGCCTCGTACGCACTGAGCAGGTCAGGTGAGCCGCAGTCTGCGCCTCGAGCTGCGTTCTGACCCGGTTCAGGACCGAAAGGCAGCGGGCCGAACGGTCAAATCTCAGATCTGAGATCAGTGACGCTCACTCAGGACCGACTGCTGCAGCTTAAACGTGAAGCCACGGCGAGACAAAGACCTGATTCTGGACACGAAACAGCAGTGATGACAGCGAGGACAGCGAGGACGACACCTCTGCGGCCACAACTCAAAGTAGAAACGACACTTTTCACAGAAACATGGCTGCAAAGACTCATGGGACAATAGGCTGTGTGTGTGTGTGTGGGGGGGGGGGCACTGAGGGCTTCACAAAGTCACGAGTGAAGTGTGTTTACACCCGTGTGTGTGACAGTCTCCTCGTCTCGTGTGTGTGCGTGGTCTTTCACTCACCTTAAGCAGTTAATCCATGAGCGAGTGGAGCTACGTGACGCGAGCCCGCGGGGAGGAAACAAACAAGACAAACGGAGATAAGGCCCAAGTGGAAAAAGGATTTCCCCGCACCGACTTCAGGCGAGGAGCAGCGGCTCCTGCAGCCTCCAGGAAAGATTCAAGACGACGCTGAAATAATGAATCCTCTCATGAGGCGACGTCCGTCACAGAGCTCCGATGTGTGTTTGTGTAAGACACTTCACAGATTTCTGCTGAGCCATCCACACGAAGATGACCTGTCTGACGTGTGTGCGTGAAGATGAACGCACTGAGAGGTGAATCTCACGAGTAAAACTACATTTCACCTGAACGGACGTGCAACAAGACAGGTCAGAGGTCGTCAGAATCATTAGGGTTTATGCTCATGGACATCCGCAGACCTTCTCCTGTCAGCCTGAACGCTGGCTGCTCTGGACGGCGGGTGAGTGTTTGGTTTAACTCAGAAGACGACGGAAACTGAAGGTTTCCGCTCTCTGCTGCAGGCCTGGCACTGGGAAAGACGATCAGCGCTGCGCCGTGTGGTTTCCAGCTCGGCCTTCCCCTCGCGGCTCCGGGTGACGATCAGTCTGTTATTCAGGTTCAGGGGCCTTCAGAGGAGGTCTGCAGAGGGGGCCGCAGCCTGAGACGGCGCTGACGGCAGCTTCCTGCCTGTGGTCGGTACAGTCACCTCACCAACAGTCAGACACATTTTCCGACTGCGCTTCAACCCACAAAAAAGACACAAAACAAAAAAACCCTCTTTTGTGACTGCGAGGCTAAATTTAGAGCGCCGCCCCGCCGTACATCCCCTCCGTTTCATCTCATCCGCTGTCACCCACATACTTCCTGCGCTAACCTTCACATTAGTCACCGAGCCGAGGCTTTGATCCAGCCGAGCAGCTCGTCCTGCCCGAGGACACTCGGGCAGGATCAGCGTGTCGCTGGAGGAGCTGAGCTCAGAGCTGACAGGACAGTCCATGAGCTGAAGCTCCACACACGAGCTCATCACACTGCGTCAGGATCAGACTGCACAGCTGTGCTCCAAGTCTATTACCACTCATTTCTGCAGTTTTTCCTTCATTTCAGTGACAAGAAGTAACACTGAACTCTCCACGCTTCAGTTTATCAAACCTGAAACGATGATGTAAGTCAGTCAGGTGGAGGCTGACGCAGGAAGTGTGTCTGCAAACTGTGATGGAAGCTTAACACACACTTACAACATGACCCTCTCCAGATCCAGACACGGTCAGCTGATCGTCTTGTGTTTGTCGCTCTGCCGTGTTCGTGTTCGTACAAGGTTTTAATCGACACGTCCAGAGTGTTTCCTAAATTTGAGGAGTGTACGAGCTTCAGAGAGTTCCTCAGCAGCCGTCACCTCCCACATCGATCGATTAAAACAATTCGAGACGCCACATGGCGCCACACCATAAAGCTCCGTGCAGTCGAGGAAAGCCGCAGATTCAGATCAGAATTCTCTCTCGACTCCTTTCACGCTGTCACATGACACATTGCTTTGATCAAAATATTGATTATGGCGCCTTTAAATACTGAAACTTGTCTGTTTTATCTGATAAGGCTTACACGGCATTTTTCACCCTTATGAACGTCAACGTTTGGTGCTCGATGAAAGCTGCTCGTGGTTTCTCGGTTTGGTCGATCTGAACGACCTTCTTTGTTATCGTGTTTGCAGAAAATCACTTCCTGCCCTCCATCTGCAGCTCATGCCACGACAAAATCTGCCAACAACCCATCAATCGATCGATGGACACACACGCCGCCGCGGCCCGTACGCACCTTGTGTGTGGTGGTGGAAGTTGCCGTTGCCTCCCTGCGCGTTGGCGGCGTTGATGCCCAGCTGGGTGAGGGTGGAGGCCAGGTTCCCCGTGCTGCTCCCCCCGCTCAGGGAGGAGGATCCCAGGTAGCCCGGCTCGTCCTGGTCCAGCGGCGTCGGCAGCGGGGAGGGGAAGTGGAGGCTGGACAGGTCGGGCAGCGAGCCGCCGGTGTTGAGGGCCGACGGGACGCCGTGAGCCGGCGTGGACGGCTGCTCCGGGGACGTGAAGATACTGAGAGGAAGCAGAGGAGGTTTAGATCTTCATCGCCTTCAACACACGCTGAGAAACGTCCATTCACGTTTACTTTGAGATGATTCAGCAACTCAAACATGATTCTCAGAACGGCAGCTCAAACAGGTTCCACCAATTACAAAGATGTCTGGTTTTCTGCTGAATTTTGAGTTCGAGATGAAGAGAAGCAAAGAGGAGCCGACTCCTGCCTGAGGGAGTCCAGAGGAAGGACTCCTCGCTCTGACTCCACTCTCGCTGCTGAGGACAATCACATTTCAGACCACACTAAGACACGTCCACAAGTGTTGTGAAGCAGTGTGGAATGTGTGTGTGCGTGCGTGTGTGTGTGTCAGCAGCGTCAGACTTACTTGATACCGGGGACTTCACAAGACTTCGGCCGGGACGACAGCAGAGGCAGCTGTTCAGAAAAAACAACAAAACAACAGAACAAACAAACAGAATCAGACACAGCACAACACTCTCTGACCAATCAGAGAGTCCGGAGGTCAGAGCCACTGATTCAGGATCAGACCACGGAGAAACGTGGGCTCAGTCTGTCCTTCAGGTCCCGAGTGATGCTGAGTTTCTGCACTACGCTGTGATGTCACAGAGAAGGTGACCTTTGACCTCATGACCTCTCTCACTGTCAAACTCTGGCACTTTTCAAAGAGACCAGCTGAAACAGTTTGGCAGCAGCTCTCTGAAGACGTGACGTGATTAAAGACGTGAAGTCAAACGGGAGAATACAAAAAGCCGACTGGTGTTGTGGTCCGTACCTTCTTGGTGTCCCAGGGTTTGAGCAGCTTCCCCTCGTCCAACACGTTCTCCTCAATGGGGGGGACGGGGTACGGAAACACTGAGGGACAAACAGAGGAGCCTGTAAAGATTCATGTGTTCACGCCGCTCTGTGGAGCGATGGAGTGAACTCTGTCTGTGTTCGACTGTTTTCAGGAATAATTACAAAGCTGCTGTTTAAAGAGACATTCTACATGTCTGGTTTGGTCCCAGAGGACAAGACGTACTGCACGGACTGAGACGTCTCCGAATGACTCCAGCTTGACGCAAACGGCGGCGGCATCATATGATTCACTCACGACAGCTTCCTGTAAACTGCAGGAACAGCGACGAGGCTCAACGCTCTCACTCACGGTGCTTTTCGCTCGAGGTGTCAAAATGAGCGTCACCTGCAGTCGAGCTCTGAGTCACGCACCAGAAAACAGGTTGAATCATTTTAAAAACGTGCTCTGCAGCTCAGAGGCAGCCTCCTCTCTCTGTCTGCAGTCTGATTGGTCACATGTGACAGGCAGAAGCGCCTGGGCGGGCATCAGGGCCCGTGTTCACACAGCGTCTCAGGCCTTAAGAGAGCTCCTAGGAGGACGGAGGAGGACGTTTAAGAAGCCTCAGAGCAGCACGTAGCAGCGTGCTCACACTCGTCTGTCGCTCGTCGTTAGTTAGGAGCTCTGTCAGAGGACTCTGTGAATGCGGGCCCCGGATCTCATGATCTATGATGACGTCTTTTCTCTGCAGCCACAGCGATCGATCGACGACGACTCTGAACTTCAGCAGATCAAAGTGTTTTCATGTTGTACGAAACTCAAATAATCCCTCCAGCAGAGTCACAGAAAGGTGCTTTAAATGACACGTTCAGGTGATTCTGATAGGCGGCAGAGAGGGTGTGTGTGTGTGTGTGTGTGTGCGCATATAACTCACTTCTTCTGCCCTCTCCATCACTCTGACCTGCAAGACAGACAGACAGACAGACAGACAGACAGGTGTGACTGAGTTGGACGTACTGGCTTCAGTTTACATTCAGAACATCCTGACTGTGTGGGAGGAAGACCTGTTTAGACTCAGATCTTCATCCTGAGGAAACGTGTGAGCCGTCAGTCCGGCCAGAAGAGTCACGTCAACAATGAGCAGGTCGCCGCGTCGCGTCCGAAATAAAGAAAAAAAAACGGCCTGCGGTTTGAACGGGCCGTACGTGTCGGCAGCAGACGATGAGCCTCCAGCTGATTGGATGATCGAGGCGCCAGCTGGGCTGTCATTGGTCTGTGCGTCTGATTTTCTAACTGAAACGACGTGCTGCGACGTGTTTCTCCTGAAACATCCACCAAAACCAGTTTCTAAATACAATCTGAGGCGTCAAACAGACCATTTCATAGACGTAACAAGTACTTTTAGAGTTATTAAAGTTTGTGGGTTTGGAGGAGCTGAGAGTCACATCATGGCCCAAAAACCGGCACTGATTTACTGATTACATGCTGCCACTTTGGCACCTCGTCACTAAATCATCAGTGTTTCCCTGACGAGGCACCACAGCGATCCTTCTGCAGTGACTCCATCCACAGTTAAAACATCCTGCATTCACATTCTACGCTCCAGAGCAGCTGGAAGCTGCGTGAATCATCAGGAAACAGGAAGCGATCAGCTGATCTGATCCTCTGTGACACAAACTGACCTGAGAACAGCTCAGAGTCCATATATTTAACGTTCTTCACTGATTTCTGTAAATATCTGCTGATTGTGAATCTGATGCAGCGACACGTTTCACAGACTGAAAGATGTGGAACGCTCCAGAAACACCTGTTTGAACGTTCCACAGGTAAACAGGCTCACAGGTAACAGGTGAGAGGATCATGGTTGGGTATGAAAGGGGCGTCCTGGAAAGGCTCAGTCGATCATAGAGGATGGAGCGAGTTCACCACTTTGTGAACACATGAAGGATGAAGGAGATGAACACATGAACTGTGCGAGGTGATCGGTGCCACACGGCATTCTGGGTATTCAGAGTCTTTCCTGCGCTGTGTGTTGTGTGTGTTTTGTTGAGGAGTGCTGCCTCACCGCTGCGCCTGCTGCTCTGGGGGGTGAGGGTGGGTCCTCCTGTGGTGAAGGGGTCTCCTGTGGGAGGGTTCATGACGCTGGTGTGGAGGGCCGAGTCCGAGTTGGTCCTGAGGGGCGAGAGACATACACAGTTAAAGGGATGCAGGGAGAGAGAGAGAAATCAGAGAACTGAAGAGCTTCAGAGGAGGCTGAAGGTGAGTCTTCATCCTCCAACAGGGACCTGAAGACACCGACAGCTTCTCCAGACTCGTCCAAACTCCACACACGTTGGGCGTTTGGGCTGCTTCAGTTTACTTTCAGATGTGTTTACTCAACAGGAGCTCAGGTAATTCAGACAGGTGAGAGGACAGAACAGAGGCTAATGGAGAGAATGAAGAAAGAAAGAAGGAGAGACATGAAGGATGAAAGAGGAGGAAGAAGCTTCAACCTCTAAATCGAGACAGCAAAAGAAAATGTCCTGATGGGACACGGTCTCATTCCCCCACAGGCTTTACTCTGAACGTACTTCCACTGTCAGGATGGAGCTGGAGGACGTCCAGCAGAGGGAAGGAAAGAAGGAAGAAAAGGGAGGAAGAGGAAGAGGAGGATGAGGAGGATTCACCTGTTGAGTGCAGTGGTGGGGAGACGAAACAACTGGCTTTTATCCCCGGGGAAGTTTCCGGACCAATTCCTTTTCATGATCGACAAGAACAAAAAGTTATTTTCCTCCACCGAGCAAGAACATCGACAAGAGGGCAAAAAACGAGGAGGAGGAGGAGGAGGAGGAGAGGAAGGGCGCAGGATCGGAAAGCAAACGCAAGCGGAGGAAGGAGGAAGATGGAGGCAGCGAGCGGAGGTCAGAGGGAGGCTGGCGTCCACCTGACGTCTCTCTGTGTTTGTGAGACTGAGCGACATCGAACCGTCAACCAACACCACAAAACAACCCGAGCGAAGCAAATCGACGATCCGCCGTCAACTCGACGTGTCCGTCTGTCCAACGGCTGGGACAGAGGACAGAGAAGCTGCTCCTCAGTCCGTCAGCAGCAGAGACGGACAGCAGAGACGGACAGCAGAGACGGACAGCAGAGACAGCGTTAGCTTCAGTCTGACACTGAGCTGGACTTAAAGGACAAACGGTCTCTGAAAACACACACGGGTCACATTTGGCTCATTAACATGTTAACATGCTGGAGGAGTCCATTGAGGCCTGACAGTGTTTTAATCATGTCCTGTTTTCTGATTAGATCTTATTAAACTCCTCGTCTTCTTCTCTGAACGGTCTTAATTCGCTCTCATGTGTCCTCCAGCCGTGTCCTGTGACGCTGTAACACTGCTGCTTTGCTCTTTTCAAGAAGAATAACTCCAGACTCCATTAGCTGACCACCACAGAAGAAGAGCGCAGACGGACTCCATCCTGCACAGCTGCAGCTACGAGACCTGGACTCGGTTTTGTTTTGACCAAAGCTCCAGCCTGGCAGCGCGACGGGTCACCAGATCTCTGCTGAGTAAACACGCTTTGGCTGGAAATCAGACCGCCTGAGCCGAAACTGAACACGACAAATAACTTTAAACGAAGGCGACTGAAGACAAAGTGCAGGTGTGGTCGCTCTGGAACTCAATGACGACAACAACAACAACAACAACAACAACAACAACAACAACAACAACAACAACAACAACAACAACAACAACTAGAAGCATTTTACTCCAGGTCTGGACAGACTTCAGTCGGTGGTTCCCTCCCTGAGGAGTTCACCCCAAACATCCTCCTCGTGTCTGTAGGAGAAGGCTGGAGGTCATTTACCAGCCTAGTGAGTGTGTGTGTGTGTGTGTGTGTGTGTGTGTGTGTGTGTGTGTGTGTGTGTGTGTGCGGTGATGTGCAGCGGACCTTCTGTGACGGCGGACCGAGGCCAGTCTCTCTCTGAAGGCTGATTGTTGTCTTGTTAGAGAAAAGCAGAGCGCAGGCAGGCGAGGAAGAAACGAGTGGGACGTCGCAGAAAACAGAAGACAGAAGCAAAAAGAAAAAAGGCAGATTCCCAGAAGGAGGAAAGGCAAAAAAAAGAGGAGGGAAAAGGAGCTGAGAGCTCTTCAAAACCAGCTGAGGCCTGGAGAGACGCCGGCCGAGGACGACTCTGCGTCCTGTTAGTGGTTAGACCTGCTGCAGAGACACGGCCGAAGCGGCGGCCATGAAGACCTTTGTGAAGCTTCAGCGCCACCTCGTCCCATCCTGATCAGGGACGTCCACGCTCAGACATCCGAGGGAGGAAGCCGCCCTCAGCGGGGGCTCCGCGGCTTGCTCGAGGACACTTCAGCAGCTCAAGGACGCTCACAGCTGAAGTCCTTTCCTGCTTTTTCTCTGCACCTTCTTCACATTTGAAAAACAGGCTTAGATGGATTGAATTTACGGGATTCTACGACCCAGAATTCATTTTCGAATCACTCGTTAAAATAATCTCCATGCTGCGTCAAACACTTTCAGCTGAGCCCATTGTTTGCTGTTTATTGTAGATTTGCGTACTATCTAACAAACAGACAGTGGGTGGAGCGTGAGGAGCAGCAGCTCTGGAGGACGTGGACGCAGCACTGAAGTGTTTCTGTCACCTTGTTTTCTCACTTCTTCGTCTTCGTCTCCTCGAGCTGTGATGTACTCGTCAGCTGTTCAACGTCCTTTTGTTTTTTTGTCATTTTCAACCATCTGAGGCGCCGCAGAGGCTTCACAAAGGCTTCAGAGCGGAGGAGACGAGACGCTTTGGACAGACAGACAGACAGACAGACAGACAGACAGACAGACAGACAGGAGGGGGTGAGCACACGGTACCTTCTCCAGCTGGGGTCAGGAGGCGGGGACAGGTAGGCGGAGTTATACGGCGAGCTGTCCACCTGAGGAGACGACTGGTTAAAGAAACAACACAGAGGACAGACAGACGATGTTTTCTGCTGAGGACGGTTTCAGTTTGACTCAAACTTCTCTGTTTTTCCATTTTTAAACACTTTCTCTTTTTCACTGAATTCCAGTGAAAAAGAGGGCGGGGCTAAATAAAGCACACTGTCTGTCCTCCAATCGCAGCTCAGGACAGACGTTCAGACGAGCCGTCACGTGACAGACAGACACCCTGATGGACAGTTTTCGTCCTCGCTGCACTTTCACACCCAAACGGTCTCCAGCTCCACTCTTTTTCACTCTTTCACACTTTCACTCTTTCACTCTTTCACTCTCTCCAGTGGACAGACGGGCTGTTTGACGTCCAGGGTCATTTCAGCTACTTTCATTCTTTCACTTCCTTTACATGGTGACCATCACGACCACAGAAGTCTTGAAATCACGCTCGCAGAGCGTCTGAAACCCTTTTCCACTGCAGAGCTCAACACCCTGCACACAGCTCGCCTGTTGACCAGGTTACACGTGTGGACACCTCGTCCATGACGGACGAAGGTCTCTGTGTTCTGTAGGTGGACTGTTTTAACTCGCGCTCTTCACGCCATCAGCAGTCTTACGCTTGTCAAGTCTTCGTCCTCATGAACTCCGCCGTAACTCTGGAAACTGAACTATTTAGATAATTCTGGTTTCTTTGAGGATCTCGTGTCAGGAGGTGCGACCAAGCTTTGTCTGAACCCCGGGCTCGGGCCGGGCGTCCACCCTCCACTCAGGTTCCTGGAGGTGGAGAAGGTGGACTCCTACGAGTACCTTTAGGTCCAAATCAAGAAAAGACTGGACTGGACTCAGAGCAGTGAGCCCTCTTCAGGAGGCCGCAGCAGACGTCTTCCTGTGCAGCTCTTCCACCAGCCTGTTAGTCAGCGCTCTGTTCTTTGTGGTGGTGCTGGGGGGCGCCATCAAGGCTGGACAGTCCAGGAGACTCCACATGCTGTTAAGGGAGGTCAGCTCTGTGGTCGGGCTGGAACTGGACAGTCTGGAGTCAGCGGAGGAGGAGGATGAAGACAAGATCAAAGCCATGAACAGAAACTATGAAAGGGGCCCAATTCATGAGAGGACCATAAAATCAGATAATTCAGCTGGAGCCATCTTGGAGCGTCAGCTGACATGCTTTGGTGGATCATCTTCCCACGAAAGTCCAATCACATTAGCTCAACCAGCTGACAGGAGGTAACCTGGACATGCCCAGCTTCAGCTTCAAGCTTCAAGCTCAACAAACTGCTTCATATCTGCAGCTCTACAATCTGTCTGACTGGGTGCTGCATCTCTGAAGAATCCAGGTCCAACAGCCGAGTCCAGCTCCGTCCACATGTCCTCCCCTCTGCAAACACTGATGAAGACGGGACGTTGTCCAACAATCGCTCTCCACGTCCTCGTTCTCCCGCTCCACACAGACGCAGCAGGAAAGTCACAGCACTGCTTCACTGAGCATCACCTGCTGAGAAGAGCCCACATTTACCTCCTTTCCCCAGAGCAGGAGAGGAACCTGCTGGGCTCCTGCAGTGGAAAAGTGTTATCGGACTCCAAACTGATCAGTAAATGGAGGATGATCACTGCAATCAATGGATGAAAAGCCAACAATCGTGTTTCGACACATCAAACACTGGACAAAGACGTCGACGGTTCACTGTTTCCCGTTAACACGGATTCAAAATCCACTTTTTAATAAGAGGAAATGTGTTGCTTTCAGGTCATTTTAGTTTCAGGTGGGCATCATCCGATCCTCTCAAACTGCAGCTGAAACTCTGCCGCTGCGTCTCGTCAGTCACAGTAAAGTCAAGATGAAAACCAGACGAGGCTTTTTAAACGACTGCAGGCTTTCATGTCTTAACTAGACGGTGTCAGAACATCCAGTCGACATGTCAAACACATTGAGTTTCCGTCCAGCCTGACGCTCTGCATGCACGGGGTCTCTGCGCTGCTGCTCTGACCTGGAAACAGATAACAACCATCCGACACAAGACCGGATAAAGCAAGCCTCACGCGAGATGACGCCGTACCGTCACAGCCTGAACCTTCACAGCAGAGAATCTTTTGATGCCTTCGATGGCCTGAAGGGGGATTCGCTCTGTGGCTGCTGACCTGTCAACACCTGGCAGCCTGAGCGTCAGACGAGCACAAATCTACGTCCAGTCGAGGTTTTTTGATCTGAAATAAACATCAGTTTCCATATTTTTTTCATTACAAATTCAGCCTGAAAGCAGCAGTGGATGCTAACCGCTAACCGCTAACAGTTCAGTGTGCATCACAGCTGGTTGATCTTCTTCTTCTGAGCTCCATTAAAACTCCTCACTGAGCCTCACTGTTGACCTTCATCGCCATCAACACACACACTAGTTTATTCTGACTCTCTCTCACACTCACTCACACTCACACTCACACACACACACACACACACACACACACTTCAGCAGGAACCAATGGGCTCGAAGCTGAGGGCCACAGACAGGAAGTCAGAGGTGCTGAGAGACAGCCTGTAGATTTAGATTTGATAGTAAACCACGACGGCGAGAACCAATCGATTGAATTGATAATACAAACAGTCGGCAGCTGATTTCATCATCGATTAGTTGGGTCGATGCTCTGATGCACGCGATGTGAGACAGCCAATGCCACGCCTTGTGCAGCTCACATGGTGAGAGACAGGAAATGACGCCCTGTCCTCTGTCTCTGTCTGTCTGTCAGACAGCGCAGGCAGAGACGAACAGCACGGCGGACAGAAAGAGCGTCCAGCGTCCAGCTCGATGCTGACGTTTGTTAAAGCTCAAACCTGATCGCTCGCAGCAGACAGAAAAGAGACCGAAAGCATGTTTGTCTGTTACATTAAGTTAAACTGTAATCGTGCGCTAAGGTTAAGCTAACGCTAATTAGCTGAAATGAGATCAGAGAGACACCAACGTAAAGTTCTGAGTTACATTTCCCTGATATAATAACTGATCACCTGACGTAGTAACGGACAGATTCACGGATCATCACAGCCGTCAGTTAAAGCTCCACAGTGAACCGAAGGATACTTGGCGGTTGCGGTACGGCCGGACCGGCGAGATGAAACGGCGGTCCCTCTGGACTCGCTCCACGAGGCCGTGATGCCGAGTGGACCGGCTGGACTCCAGAGTGGACGGGAAGGAGCCCTGAGGGAGAAACAAACAAGTTTATTATGTGTTTATGAACATGTTTACTGGAGTAAAGGAACAGAAAAACAATCAGAGCTCCCACTTTTTTCAAGAAATCATTTTCCAGGATTCTCAAAGCCCTGCTTCTGTTGTAAAGACCACCTGACTCTAATCTGAGGTTAAAAATAACGAGCTGGTTTGTTTCAGAGCGTCTTTGGAAATTGTTGAACTATTTTTATTCGCGGAGAAGTTATAAAACCGAACTGCTGCTCTTGTGATTCACAGTCCATCAGTCCTAATTTGAGCTGCCAGCTGCTGTGAGGACGTCAGACTTCATGCGGAGGACAGAAACTTGACTGTGTTTCAGCCTCTTCGCTGACCGAGAAGCTGTATAAATGTGCATGTACAATGTTTGTTGATCCAAACTGCCCAGAAACCGTCAGTGGATCAGGATCCTCTTTGTTTGTTTCAAAGTTACTATGCTGTGATTCTGCGCTGCTGAAAAAGCCGACGACCAGAGACTCTTCCCAGTCTGCTCGGCTGGTCCAGAGACTCTTCCCAGTCTGCTCGGCTGGTCCAGAGACTCTTCCCAGTCTCCTCGGCTGGTCCACAAACTATTTTCTTGGAAAACGAAAGAAACTCGATCGACATTAATGAGGCATCAACCCCCCAAATTCATCAGGACTCCCAGTGGAGCTCAGCGGCGCCGAGAAGCTAAAAACATCCCACTACCTGCAGCCAAACCAAGCTAATCTTGAAGCAACCTCAGAGACAGAGGAGGAAGAGGAGGAAGAGGAGGAAGAGGAGGAGGGCAGACGCATCAAGGCTGAGGTTCAGCTGTGATTTCAGCGGCGGGGCTGAAGGCAAACGAGGATATTGATGAAAAACCTCCATCAGAGCCGACGACTCAGCTGAAGAGCTGAAGGCTGCAGACGGAGGAGACGCAGCAGAGCGAGTCCTCAAAGCGAAGCAGGATCACAGCCAGCTCAGATCAGCTCACAGCACCCACAGTTTTATTTCCTCTGGTGGACGCAGTACTGGAGGTAGTATTACTCGTAGGTGCTGTCGGACAACCTCGCTTCCAAACAGTCGGGACTGTCTGGACCAGAACAATCATCTCCAATCAATCTGCTTTTACTGAGCTCATGTGTTTATCTCCTTCATCCAATCACGTGTTCACAAAGTGTTCAGACGCCCAGTCCTCGCTGGTGAGCGACTGACAGCAGTACCATCACAGCAGCGTGTACTCTGTGGTAGTTTTAGTGGCGGTCAGCAGAAGTTAAAAGCAAAGTGAGCTCGATACAAACAGAAGATTCTGGGTGAAGGAAACGACACCAGAGGTGAGAACATGGCGGTCTTCAGTCACCTGGAAGTCCTGAGGGTTCCTGCCGATCTGGTTGACGTTGGGCAGCGAGCCGCTGAAGTACGGACCCTGACTCCGGGCGAGACGGAGCTTCTGGGCCTGGAGCTGAGAGGACGAAGACACAGAGGGACAAAGACATCAACGGTTAGACGTGAGCAGTGAGCGTACCCTCAGTCCAGCAAAGTTAGCTTCATGCTGGCATCAGTCTCAAAACAAACCTTAACAGGCTCAGAGAAACTCGTGTTTGGCTGATAAACTCTGGCTCTCCCGTTTATTTGGCATCGATCTTAAAACTTTATTGGTGGTTTGTAAGAGCTGAATGGCCTGTTTCTGAGTCATATAGAGGACTTGTTGGCTCCCTGTGTCGCCGGCGTTGTCTGAGATGGGCGGATGGAGCTCTGCTGGTTGTTTCTGGGTCCTGACTGGTGGCTAAAGGTGGAATCAGGCTACGTCGTCAGCGTGCGTCAGATCCCTTCTCAAAACTCTCCTTTACTGGACAGCTTCTATGAATACCCTGGACCCTGCATACATTTAGAAATAAAACCCAAAAAGGTCCCTCACAGTGTCCACTGGACGGCGACTTGTCCTAAGCTCACCGTTCGGCCTGCTCTGTTCCTGAAGGAAAACTCCCAGCATGCACCCTGTCGTCTCTGGCATAGCTGCATGTAAATGCCTCTTTGGCAATCATTCATCAGTCTCTTTCATCAGAGCGACGGCTTCAGTTCAGAAGCACCGACATTAAAACAGACAAGACCTGCTCGACACACCGAGACGCCCGGATCGAACGCAGATCGCATCACGAGTGCGAGCTCAGGTCAACAGGAAAGCCACAGCACACCGAGGGTCAGAGGTCACAGTGAAATACACCAATCAGACAGCAGCAGCAGAGAGGTGTGATTCTAATGAAACCCAGCCAAAGACCTGCTGCCTCCAGTGAAGCGCCTTCTGTAGGTCTGAACATCTCAGAGGACCTGCTCCAGCTGCTCGCTCTGTACAAGCTGCAGGGAGTCATGTTTTTGGACAAGGATGGAGAGAAGGTGGAAAAACAGGTGTGAGAAACTCTGCGTCCTGATATAAACGACTCACGAGTGCAGACGAGCGGCTCTCAGTCTCATCAAACAGACTTCATTTTCAGGTTTGCGTGTAGAGACTCAAACTGAGGTTCAACCTTTCCATCATATCTGACTCTAAGCTCTTCACTTTCACTCTACTCTTCCTCACTAAGAGAGGAACAGCTCCAGACCACCGGACCAGGACAGGAATTACTCCACGGCTAAACGGCGGGTGTCGTGGAGGCGGGTGGCGTGGCCGTGACGCCGCCTCGACCACACGGCCAGTTTGGGCTGACCTGTGTTGAACTGGCTGCTGTGCCCTGACAGGAAGTCGAGGAAGAGTAAAATAATGAGAAATAAAAGACAAATTCTGAATAAGCTGCGTCCAATCAGCGTGCAGCATTAATATACAGTCACATTGATCGGTGTGTGTCGTGTTAAAAACCATCACAACACGGTAAAGACACTACTGACGCATCCTGGGGACGGCCTCGTTGTCCTGAGGACACGGTGGACTCACGGCGCTCGAGTCGTCGTTTAACTCGGCGTTCTTCAGTCGTCCCGTTTCTCAGTGACAAATCTGAATTTGAGAGCTGCTTCGCCAAAGTTTGGACAGAAACAGAGTTTATGGATGACACGGAGGCTGAATTACGAGCAGACTGTTGACACGTGACCCCGTCTCCCTCGTGTTTGTAGAGTACCGTGTTTGTGTGGACACGTGATGATGCACAATGCACATGAAGCCAAAGTGGCCTTGTCCTATAAAAGCCTAAATTCTGTCCTAAACAGACCTGGAGCTGCAGTGAATGCACCTGCACGTCTCTGCAGGACCGTGCTGGACAGCAGAACAAGCCAAACGCCTGATGCTGCTGATGATGCGTTCACTGACAGCTGCTGTGACTTATCCTCACAGCGCTCTCTGTATCACACCACCAACAAAACACGCTTCCCCGCTGACCTCTGACCTCCCTTCACAATATATGCAGGAACTGACCCTCAGTCTGGCATCACGAGCCCCCGCTGAGTACGACAGTCAGTGAACGCACCGTGGTTGGTTTACCTTAAACCTCCTGCAAACCAGATTTCCCTCAAAGACAAACGCACTGAAAGAACAACAGGAGAGAGAATGTTGAGGTCTGCAAACCTAGAAATATACGTATGTATCTGCAGCATGTGGACACACACACACACACACACACGCACACACACACACACACACACACACACACACACACACACACACACACACACACAGCGGCCCTGGCCCAGTTACTTGAACTCGTTTAATCTGCCGTCTCTCCCGTCCTTGCTCTCTATCTGTCCACGTCCTTCAGTCTCTGCAGAGCCTCTGTGAGCTCTGAGGTTTAAAGCTGCTTCACTCTGAACGTTCATGCAGCTGCTGACGGAGGTCCTGACCCGCTGGGGTTCCTCCGTGTCCCGTCCCGGCTCTCTCCATCAGGCCTGCTGACCATCCCTCCCCTCTACACCCCAAGCTGACGCTCTGGAGAAAAATGGCCTCGGTGCATCACCAGGGTGGGTCGACGCAGGTAAGCTGCGTGTAAACGTAGTCCAGTGCTGTCATGATTATCTGAGCGGCCTGGTGGAACGCTGCTGATGTCAGTGAACTAATCATTGTCCAGAGAGGAGAATCATTCAAGCAGACCGCGGATGAGCGATCAGGTTCAGCTTTTAATCATTGTCCTCAGGGAGGAGTTTGTCCGTAGACTTGATCTGACTGAGAGCGTGCAGAGCTCAGAAAGTGCTGAGTCAGGCCTTCGACACGGTGCAGGAAAATGACGAATCACAGGAGCGGAGTCGTGTGTTGAACGGCTCCATCGTCCTGAAATGAAAAGCTTTTAACAACTGATGGAGCTTTAAGGAGCCGTGATGCAGGAACTCAATATTCCCATCATTCATTGTCTCATTAAAGACGGTTAACAAAGTTCTGTCTTTACTGCAGTGAGATCATTCTCAGCGCGTCGTCTCGCTGGATCCGAAGAAACAACCTGAAATCTGCAGGTCAGCTTCCTAAAAGTCAGAGCGCCAACCCTGACAGGAAGACGGTTAAGGGCTTCTAAGAATATCTCACCTGAAAAAATATCTCACCTGAAAAAATATCTCACCTGAAAACACTAAACAGAGTCATGAGTCAGAAAAAGCTGCTCGTGTCGCTCTGAACGCGGACAATAACCAGTGTCTGCAGGCCGGACGACGCCTGGACGACAGCAACACCACACTCAGACGACGACAAACACCAGAGGACTGATTATTCATCACAGAGAGACCGGCGGAGTCCCCGAACCAGCTCAGACTGCAAGACAACAAGCGTCTCCAGCGTCCTCAGCGGAGACGACTCACAGCCGTGTTTACCTCCACGTCCGTCCACCTGTAGTGACGACTGTAATTACAGGTATTCAGAGTGTTTGCTGGTGAAGTGAAAGGTCTCTCTGCACTGACGGGACGGACAGAGAGCTTCATCACACCTGAAGATCAACATCAGCTCAACCAATCAGCTTCAAACACGGACGCTGCTGCAGAGACGCCGCAGACGCTCAAACTGCTTCACACGATCAACGACAGCAGAGTCACTGATCCAGGATCAGAGCACATGACACACATGGTCTCAGTCTGTCCTTCAGGTCCTCGCTGACGGACAGGAAACAAACATGATGATGTCACAGTGACCTTTGACCTTTGACCACCAAAGTCTGATCAGGTCATCCCTGAGTGAACGTTTGGGCCAAATTTGAAGAAGTTCCCTCAAGGTGTTCCTGAGACAAAGCGTTGATGAATAGGATGGAGGACGGACAGATGGACGGACGGACAGGTGGACGGACGGACAGGTGGACGGACGACCTGGACACATA
Organism: Chaetodon trifasciatus; assembly: GCA_037975065.1. NCBI lineage: Eukaryota > Metazoa > Chordata > Actinopteri > Chaetodontiformes > Chaetodontidae > Chaetodon > Chaetodon trifasciatus. Next base: position 1,082,483 of record JBBMOE010000049.1, read on the forward strand.
CCACCTGTGGCTGCGGCTGTTGCCCAGGCGACAGCATAGCAACAGGTTTGACTGCTTTTCGGTGTGTTTGGGTTTTGAAAGGTTTAAACAGGATAGAAATTAATAAAATCACATTTTCAAGGGTCTGATATCATCATCACCATCATCATCATCACCATCATCATCATCATCATCATCATCATCACCATCACCATCACCATCATCACCATCATCATCATCATCATCATCAACAAGTGTCATCAGTGTGTTCAACAGAACATGAGCACATGTGACCTGACAGCAGGACGCTCCGTCATCAAACCGGTCGACTGTCGGCATCGTCGGACTTTTCTGGACAAAGACGTCGAGGACACGATGCTGAAACCAGACTGATCAAACTCAGAGGACGACGAACGATCAACACTCCTCTTCCTCACATCAGAACAAAGCACGAATCAGTCACGATGAAGACGTTTACACAGATGAAACCGCGACTTCACACTGACTGTCAACGCGTTTGTGTGCGGCTGTGTTTCACTCACAGGCGGAAAGTAACCAAGTACACTTCACCAAATACTGCACTTCAGTATTTTTTTGCAGTACTTGTACTTCACTGCTACTTTCTACCTCCTCTGAAGTACATTTCAGAGGGAAATATTCACGTGATGCCTTCAGTTACTCGTGTCAGTCTGACTGATCGTTTTAATTACAGTGAGCTCCGCCATGAAAGTGATGAACACATGAATGCATCAACAATCATCATCCAACAACACAAAGTACACACGTGATGCTGAAACTGGCCATTCTGCATAAGGAGTACTTTTACTTCTGGTACTTTAAGTCCATTTTGTGCTTTTGTCCTT
>JBBMOE010000049.1:1097602-1123227 GCA_037975065.1 Chaetodon trifasciatus
CTGTCTAACTTCACAGAGCTGCTGCTGGGAGGAGGCTCCATCCAGCCGCTGATCACAGATCCTGGAACAGTTTTCATCACTTATTAATAACAAACAGTCTCTGTGCTTCGTGGAGGACTGAAGACTTTCTGCTGGGGATTAAACCAAAAACAGCCTCTTACCTTAAAACTCATACTGACACAACACATTTTAGATAGATTTTATTAAAGTTTAATCAATAAACACAACAGGATCAAAACATGAAGAACACGAAGTTACAGGAATCGTTCAAACACCAGTCATCGGATGAAGTAGGTGATCTTCAGCTGGTTTTTATGCAACCTCGTCTTTTAAGGATAATTGTAGAAGTGAAAATCTACTCAAGTTCCAGGCGCCAAAGGTCAAAGTCAAGTTGTCCGTGCAGTGGTGTTATCGTCACTGCGCCTTAAGCCTCTGGTAAACCAGTAAATGACCAGTGAAATTCTACAATGCCTTATTTGAATGTTGGCCTCTGGGAACAAGGAGGGACCTCTGGATTCTTAAAGTCCATCAGTCCATCAAGATTATGGGAGCCTCATGACGAAGTGGAGGAGCTCTCAAGAGGTTAACATTTTCCATGCTGAAAAACCCCTAAATCATCATCAAGAAGCCAAAATGTCACTCAGATGACAACAAAGAGTCCATGATAACCCTCAAATACTACAGGAACCCCTACACAACACCTTCAGCCCAATCAAGGATCCTGAAACCCCGTTCTTCAAATAAAGAAACCCTTTCAGGAACTATCAATATCTGATGATAGTCCTTCAAGAACCCTGCAACTAAAAGACTCATTGACACCCTGTGGAACACCTCAAAACTCATCAAGAAGACCCAGAACCCCTTGAAGAAGCCCTGGAACCTTTCTAAGGAAGCCCAAAAATTCTTCCATGAATCCCTAAAAGTTGCTTAGGACAACTGACAACATCGTTTAGAACCCCAGAGTTCCCGCAAAACTAGCTCAAGAAGCCCACGTGGTCTCTCATGAACCCCTGCAGCCCCATCAAGATTCACCAAAGGGCCCCTGACAGACCTCCAAGGGCCACTAAAGATATCAGGAGCCTAGCACAGTCCTTAAGAACCTTCAGACCCTCCCCAAAAGACCTGGTTTAGCATCCTCTGGTCTTCATTAATGTAACTCTTCAAACACGGTCACAATCACAACATTGAAATCATAATTAACTGCAGCTTGGCATTTAGTAACTGGAGGGTTTGAATGTCATGAGCGATGTCGGGATAAACTGTCGTACGCCACGGTCACTCAGTGCACAAGGCTTTGTTTGAAACACCAGCTGACACACTGGAAACATGCTGATCGTGAGGAAAATTTACACCATGTGAGGTCATAAAACCACGAGCCTCATCTTCCAGACACAGAGTAAAAAACTTCAGTAAAAGAAGAGAAACTTCCAACGGCAGGTGTGTCACATGCAGAGGATAAAGGAGAAAAATAAGCACCTGAGACTCTTCACTGAAGTTTGTCATGGACGTATACAACCTGGCACCAGAGACCTCAAGTTACCCGTGCTGCTCATCAGTTCTCAGTTTTCGTTCACAGGCAAAATTCATTATGCACAAAGTTAAAATACAAAGATCTGGACAGAAAAGCTTCATGCGCTCTACAAGAACATTTCTAAATACATCAAGAACACATGGATCTCCCAGAAGGGCCCCTCTCAAAACCTGGAACCTCTGGAAAAGTTAAAACTCCAAACTCCCTGTAATTCTTCAGGAAACCTTTCAAGAACACCTTTACACCTTGAATAACTTTAAGACCCTGGAACCTGCACAAAGCACCTCTGAACTCCCATCAGGAAACCTTAAAACCTTAAAAGGATTAAAGAGAACCTCTTCCACTTCTGAGGAACCTCCACAAAAATGAATCACAAGAACGGATTGGTCAATTTATTCGGCCATGGCGTAATTTAATTTACTCAAACACTCAATGTATTTGTACTTCACTGGACTATTTCCAGTTTATAAATGCTTATTTTTGATTGGATAGCTTTTACTTTAATAGTATTGCTTTTACTCTGAGTGGGCTTCTTGCACAGGCAGTAACGCTGAGGCCCTTCAGAGGTCTCTCTCCAGTATGAGCTCCTCAGAGACGCTCTGGAAGAATGACACGTTGCTGTTGTTCTGGCAGGTCTGGTGCAGCCCTGGACAAACCGCAGGGTCCACGTAGGTGTAGAAGATCTGGTAACCTCGGAGACTCGGCAGCAGAGCTTCGAGCTGAGCCAGAAACACGGCGCACACCGAAGCCAAACTGTGGCCGAAGATGTTGATGTTGAAGTGATGGGCGTCGTGGCGGTAGGGGACAGCGTACGGTGGGGTGCACAGACTGATGGCGGTGGGCTCAAACTCACGGTCGACAATCCAGGTCAGCCTCCTGCGGCGCAGCACCTCCAGGTTGGCCTCCATGGGTTTCAGAGGCTCCCAGTCATTGATGATGGTTTTATTGGGCAGCAGGTTGGTAATCACATGGTCGCTCAAGATCAGAGCCTCCGCCTGCTGCTGGCTCAGGATCACCGGGGAGGGGGCAGGGCGGCCGGCCGGGCAGGGGAGTCTGGAGCGAAGCTCGGCCACAAAGGGTCCGAGGTCGGCCGTCTCACCACACAGAGACACGATGGCCTGCGGAGGGACACAGGTGACACTGGGATTCAGACCTCGGCCGAGGATTGGTCAGATTCTTCTTTCTGGGTTAAAATGTAGTTAGTCTCTGTGACGACCATGTTCAGCCTGCCTGCCTGTGTCTCACTCGGCTCTCTCTCTCTTGCAGTTACTGGGCGTTGGCTGGGAGGCGGAGCTGGGAGGGAGAGCCTGCTGGAAGCTGCCGTTCTGGGCTGGCCTTGCAGAGGTTATAAAGGACCGCCCTTTGTGGTCACACACTCTCTCCCAGCTGGGCCTGCTGCAGCCTCTTCAGCCTGTTTCCCTTCGTTTGGTTCGCTGCACCTTACAACACACCTTTCACCATGTTTCACACATCCATACACTCCTGACATGACTGATACTCTTCCAACTCACACGTGTCATCAGTGATTTGAGTTAAATAAATTCACTTTTGATTGATGTATCTGTGTGTGGCCTCCCCTTCGTTACCGGCCTGGAGCCAGTTGGTGACGTCTCAAAGTCAAAGCGAAATCAAAGTTTGATCATCTTTAGCTTCCTTAAAGTGATGCATTTCTGAGTGAATCGGAATATGTGATACGGTTGTAGACGGCCGCTGGCCCCGTGGTCAAATGTAAGCCGGGTGGGGTCAGCTCGTCACATTTGATTGGATGAATATATTTTGTATATATACACATCTTTTGCTCAGTTTGCTCAGGGACACAGGATTAGATTCATTTCATTGTCTCTTTGATGTCCCTGACTTTGATCCAAAAGACGGATTTTTTTTTTGACAGTATGAAACTGTCCCTGCGGAATTTTTGTGTGAGCAGGCTTTCGGCCCTGCGCCGACGCACCTCCTTGGCTACGACTCGGTACTTGGCCAGTGTTTGTGGTGAAGGCCGGTCTCCTCGGCTGAGCCTGACAACAGATACTTGTGGGTGGTGGCAGCGGATGTAGTTGGTCACGTGCCTCTGGAGGGCGCCACCGATGCCGCTGCCTCTCAAATCAGGGACCACCCTGAATCCCTGAAGTACGACCGTCTGGCCACCGTCCACCTGCAGTGCAGACTCCAGGGCCACCTGCAGGTGCACATACAGGTGAGCTGGATTATTCTCGGTATCATTTCAACTTTAAATTTGGACGTTAACATGGATAAAATGCAGCTCATAGAATTCCTTGTCTTTCTTACCACTCTGTCCTTTATCTTAGCGATGAAAACCAGACGTCCGGGCTCCTGCAGCCAGCGGTGGAACATCGCAGCCATGTAGTCCAGTCCGTTCAAGTCGTCAATCTTGCAGATGCTCCGGACCTACATCACAAACGGTCGAAGTATAATAAGTATAATATGACAGCTATCGTAGCTTAGAAAATGGCAACACTGAATATGATGAGTTTACTGTTCATCAGACCACAGATGAGACAAGAATTAGGTTGTAAAGACATAACTGGAGTCCGTGAGTGCTGGTCCTTCACTGATTACTGTCCATAAACACAACCTTAGAACTCATTGACTGATTTTGGTGAAACTGGAGAAAAATTTACAGAGAAAACAACACTGATGGACATTTTTCTGTGATGCTGCTTGAATTGTCTGAAACTGAATGTTGTTGAATGACAGACTGTAGATCAGTGACTCATTATGAGTGTCCTCATGCTGACGTTCAGCTCAGTCCAGACGTTTGCAGCCACGCTGTAGAAGCTCGATCAGCCTGTCACGCGACATTTGTTGGACTGATGAAGAGTCCTGAAAGACGAACCTTTCAGGACTCTTCAGGCTCAGCTCTCAGACTGGACTTAACTGTTCTTAGTCTTCGCTGTGGCCGACTTCCTCAGTCTCGGTCAGCTAACTTTGGAAGACTAATGATTAATGATGACTCGTGCTCATTTACATATCAGCATGCTTCAGTTAACACAGTTTGCATTAAGCACATTAAAATGTTATCCAATAACATGAGGAACCTGCTCTTACATCTGTTCACCAGCACAGTTTGAGTTGAATTAGCATACTGTCCATATTCTCTCAGTCTTTTGACTGTTAATGTCAACTAACATCGTGCTCCTCAGAGAACTATCAGAAATCTCTTAAAGTAAGCTGGTTTATCAGCTTGCAGACTTCAGACATGAAGACCAAGACAATGAAAATAAGAGCTAGGATATAAAAACCTGATGATCCTTTGAGGCAGGAAAACTGAAACAAGAAAGCTCAACACTTTGTCTGACAGTGTAATAACTTCAGTAAAGGTACATGTTGAAGACCTGCTGGAAGTCCTGCTCCTCCGCAAAGCCGTACACCACATCACTGACTTCCTGTGCTGAAGACATCCAGAACGGTTTCAGCTGTCCAACCAGAAATCACCACTTTGGTTTGTGTTGTCACCAGAGACTCAGACAGACTTTTCAGATCCGCTCGATGCTCGAAAAAGCGATTCTTTTCCTTCTTGCTGCGATTTTAAAAGTTAAGTTTTGACCACAGAGAAGAAAATGCTCAGCAGCTGCAGTGCAGAGACAGAAAGACATCAGACGGCAGAGGACAGACCTCTGAGGTGCGTTCAAGACCCACAGCATAACAGCAGTCACGTCACAACTGTCCACAGGCAGTCTCTGAGGACGTGTGTCATCTTTGAGTTTTCCTTTCACACACGTACATCAGTTTTCTTTAACACCTGCTAACAACAACAACAACAACAACAACAACAACAACAGGCAGTATTGTTTTTGTGTTCAAAGCAGCTGTTCTTCCTCATCAGCTTCATTGATTTCTGTAAATATCTCTTATTGTGAATCTGATGCAGCAACACGTTTCACAGACTGAAAGATGTGGAACGCTCCACAAACACCTGTTTGATCATTCCACAGGTAAACAGGCTGATTGGTCACAGGTGAGAGGATCATGGTTGGTATGAAAGGGGCGTCCTGGAAAGGCTCAGTCAGGATGGAGAGAGTTCACCACTTTGTGAAGAGCTGAGTGAACAGATAGTTCAACAGTTTAACAACAAAGTTTCTCAACACACACACACACACACACACACACACACACACACACACACACACACACACACACACTGATTTATTGATTTTAACCAACCACAATCTATAACATGTCTGTGTACAAAAAACCAATAAAGTTTATCAGTTTGAACATCATAAATGATCATATTCCGTTTTTATTCACATTTTATTGTGTCCCAACATTTTGGAATCAGTGCTGTGAGAACTGTTGACATCAGTCCATCTTCCATCCAGCGCTTTGCACCCGGCTCACAAAGGCACCGTGAAAACGTCCTGAGCACAGCTGATGACTGTGAACGCACCACTGCAAACCAAGACCTCCTGCTGCGCTTCCATTGGCTGCAAACATCTGTGTCCAATCAGAAACAGGCTGGTGAGAGGATTAATCTGACACCGTGAAAGACTTCTTAAAGGTGAAGCGCATGAGCAGAGAGCTGGGATGGGAACGACGACGCCTGCTGGCTGTCCCTGGTATTACACGTCTGTGGCTGAGTTACTGTGAATGCGCAACAGGAACTTTATTCATATGTAATAATCAGAGAAAGAAAAACTGACCCGTATTGAGAATAAAGCTGAAATGTGTCACTAAAAATATAAATGTCCAATAATTGACCTGTAGAGTAAACAGCAGACAGAGCAGTGGAGGGTCAGATGTTTGAAGGTCAGAGCAGGTTATCACAGAAATAAATCGAGCATTTCGAGACAAAATCAACTTTGTTCTCCCAACAAAATCCTGATGTTTTTAGAAGATATTCAGATTGTAATATATTATATTGTAATATTGTAATGCCTCCCTGGCTGCGTGAGTTCCTCCCAGTTTAAAGAACTGCTGTTAATCTTTGTTTCTATATTATTAGAGTGTTATATAATGTGCATTAAATATTCTAATACATGTTTTATAACATAGACTTAACTCTGTTTCTGAAGAACTCTCTCTTCTCTTAGTTTTATTCCCATCCTTCTTCTTCTTTACTGATTATATCTTATGTTTCTGTGTGTGTGTGTGTGTGTGTGTGTGTGTGTGTGTGTGTGTAACCTGCTGCTGCTGCTGCAACACAAGAATTTACCACATTGGGATCAATAAAGTCTAAGTCTAAGTCTAAGTCTGAGTCATACAGCAGGGGGCGATATCCACCTGTGGTGACCAGCAATAAATCCGAAGAAGGAGAAGAAGGAGAGGAAAAGGAGAAAAAGGAGGAGGAGGAGGAGGAGGAGGAGGAGGAAGCTGAGTCGTCGCTCAGTCCGGGCTGGACGCGGAGCTGCCAGCTGGACGTTTTCTCTGCCGTGAACCGACAGAAAGCAGCGTGTTCACGGTCCGCCTGCCGCGATGAAGAGGAGGGTCTGAACCCGGAAGAAGAAGAAGAAGAAGAAGAAGAAGAAGAAGAAGAAGAAGAAGAAGAAGACTGCGTGGGCTCAGTGAGTATGAACTTAACGTGCTGTTTGCTGCTGTCGATCCGGCTGATCCAGGATCAGGCCTGAGCTCTGACACAGCGAACGTCTTCAAACCACCAATGACAGACCGCACGAGGGCCTGGAGCGGCCTGGAAAGTTTGTGGATCTCAGACAAAACAAAACAAGGCCCGCGGAAGCTTTAGGAGTGACTGCTGGAAAGTAACTGAGTACTTGTACTCAAGTACTGCACTGAATGTCTGGTACTGCCTTTCAGTATTTTGATTCGACGTTCTACTGCGTTTCGCAGGAAGTACTGCACGTCATGTCCGTGTACGCTGATCAGGCACCTGGAGCCTCGTTTGAAAAGTCTTTAAAAACACGTGATGAACATGTAAAACTCAACACATCGTTTATGGAACAGCAAACAGCTGAACTGCAGCCAGCAGCCATTTTAAATCCACATCAGCACCAGTGACCCAGAGGCATCCCATAATATGACCACACTGTGCTGACATACCATAATGATAATGACACTGAGAGCAGAGCCCATGGTGGCACGTCAGGACGGTCACTGAGTGCATTTTCTCAATAGTACTTTTACTTGTAGGGGAGTATTTTCACAGTGTGGTATTTGTACTTTTAATAGTGAGTACTTCCTCCAGTAAAAACAGCAATACCTGAATGTAAAAATACTCCATTCCTCTGAAAGACAGAAGTATCATGGGTGAAGTATATCTGAAGTATCAGGACTCGTCACTGAGTAATCTGCTGCTCATTATAATAATAATAATAACAATAATAATAATAATAATAATAATAACCCGTTCATGTTTACTTTCTGTCAGAAACACATTTTCTCAGGCCGTATTAATCAAACTGGAGCTCAGCATGATCTTGAGTATTGATTCATGTATTGATTATTAGTTTGAGTTTGATCAGAGAGTGATGAGACGCGTCGACGTCTTCACGCTGACAGTGAACACGTTGGTTTTATTCCCGCTGAGCTCGATAAACGTTCGGTATGTGAATACATTATTTCCACAATCCTCAAAGACTCCAGACCACCAGGACGAAAACTCGTTTGTCCAGCTGCATGTTTGTGTTTGTCTGGCAAAGAAAATCTGAACCTGCTGTTGAGTTCAGGAATATGAAATGAAGAGCAGAAACACAGAAAACTGGAAGTGATTCTGAAGCTTTTTCACTTTGGCTCACATCAGTCAAACTGTTCACTGACAGCAGCTTCATGTGTTCACAAACTGGTGAACTCGCTCCATCCTTTCATACCCAATCATGATCCTCTCACCTGTTACCTGTGAGCCTGTTTACCTGTGGAATGATCCAAACAGGTGTTTGTGGAGCGTTCCACATCTTTCAGTCTGTGAAACGTGTCGCTGCTCAGATTCACAATAAGAGATATTTACAGATATCCGTGAAGAACATTAAATCTATTGACTCTGAGCTGTTCTCAGGTCAGTTTTGTTCCTTTATTAGGCAACAGATACTCGAGATGTGACGAGATGATTTAGGAGAGACGACCAGTGATTCTGACTCTGACATCAGCGTCTGTTTGGCGTCTGCAGCCTCGTTTCTGTCAAACATGGAGCTTCAGCGTCTTCGCTTTGTTGAACTGCTGAGTTTTAAAAGTGGAAACACGTTTAGCAGCTTCTCAGGTTTCTATTCAGTCCGACTGGTACTGTCAGAGGGTGTGTGTGTGTGTGTGTGTGTGTGTGTGTGTGTGTGTGTGCGTGTGCGTGTGCGTGTGCGTGTGTGTGTGTGTGTGTGTGTGTGTGTGTTTTGTGGGTGTGAACCTACCAGGATATCCTCCTCCAGTGTTTCATCGCCTTCGTCAGGACTTCCAAACAGACTCTTTGTGTTGTGTTCACTTTCACACTGACACTATTGATTCTTTTCATTCTGGATCAATCTGCTGATCGATCGATCGATCGATCATTTGGAAACATTGTGAAAACCGTGAGAAATGTGCTCGCAATGAGCCCAAAGTGACGCCTCCACCATGTTTGTTTGGTCCAAAGCTCCACATGATTACAGACACATTCAGATCATTGAGAGGAGGAGCAGCCAATCAGACATCTGAGAAGATCAAACATCACATGATTCCACAGCAGAGATCAATGAAACCATCAAAACAGACGATCAATCACTTTCTATTAATCCACTGATTGATTAATGATCAGTGAAGTAATTCAAGCTGTCAGATAAATGTGTCGCAGTAAAAAGTCAAGTGTTCCCTCTGACGTGGAGTAGGAAGTAGAAATTGGCGTGAAGAGAAAGTACTTCATATTTGTACTTGAGTCTTTAGTGACATCACACAGCTGCTCTGGCGTCGTGTCGATGTCTGCGCTCTCGTGTTTTCAGGTCATGGATGCAGAGAGCGGCGAGCTGTTCCTGGGCGGCGGCGTGGCGGCAGACAGCTGGCAGCTCGACGCTCCGTTCTCCTGCTCCGACCTCGTCTTCAGCGGCTCGGAGAAACCCCTGCAGGACTGGGCGGGAGACCCCGGCTGTGTGAGTCTCCAGCATGTGTGTGACAGAGGGTCCAGGTGAGGTCACCTGATGCGTCCTGTTAACTCAGTGGGTCATGTGACTGTGTCTCAGACGCTGAACGACAGCGAGCCGGAGGACGTCCTTCACGCCGTCGACCCGAACGAGGTGTTTCCCACCGGGCCGCCCGCCGACCCCTCGTCTGAGAGCGACAGCGGCATCTCTGACGATCCCGTAACGGATGGTCCCGTCGCCACGGTGACAGCAGTTACCATGGCGACCGCCCAGCCGGCCCCAGCGACCGTCTATCAGGTGGTTTACGACATCAGCGGCCTGAGCGGCGTGACGGCAGAACCTGGACGAGAGAACGTCATCTCCATAGAGCTCGGTGAGGACGCGCTCTTCTCTGGTTAGAACATGAGCCTTTAAAAGATCTGACCTTTCGCCAGCAGTGACAGTGATGTCATTTCCTGTGCCGCACAGATGAGTGGAGCTCTCAGGTGCTGTTTTCGGACTCGTGCATCGTGAACGAGCTGCCCGTGCTTCCTGCGAATCGCCTCGACGGCAGTTTGACCTCCGTCGACCCTCCGAGCCCCGACGGCGACCTGGTGAGACTTGCACTGTTCTGAGCACTTTGAGTTCCCGCTGACGGTCCACAGGTGAGGTCTGACCCGGAGGACCGACTCTTCTTCTGCTGTTGCAGCTGTACCCAGACCTCCAGCTGACCGAGGAGGAGCAGAAGCTGCTGACGCAGGAAGGAGTTTCTCTACCCAACAACCTTCCTCTCACCAAGGTCAGACGGCCGCGACGCCGAGGCGTCAGACACGACAGTCACATGAACTCAGACGCTGGACAGTTGACAGTTAGAGGGTTTCCTGAGCACACAGAGCAGCAGCTGATCAGCTAAACACACGTAGATGACGTTACTTTGACACGACAGCGTGAGGCTCGCTGGAGAGACGATGACGTGTGAATGACTCTTTATCTGCAGGCCGAGGAAAGAATCCTGAAGAGAGTTCGGAGGAAAATCCGCAACAAGCAGTCGGCTCAGGACAGCCGGCGGAGGAGGAAGGAGTACATCGACGGGCTGGAGAGCAGGTACGCGAGTGAGCGGCTGTCCACGAGCACGGGAGCGTCTCACAGCGCCGTGGTCAAACTGGGTGGAAGACGGCGAGTGGGTCCCACGTCAAAGGGGTCCCAGCATGACTGAAGGACTGATGGGCAGACAGACTGATGGACGGACTGATGGACAGACAGACTGATGGACGGACTGATGGACAGACAGACAGACTGATGAACGGACTGATGGACAGACAGACTGATGGACAGACTGATGGACGGACTGATGGACAGACAGGCTAATGGAAGGACTGATGGACAGACACACTGATGGACAGACAGACTGACGGACGGACAGACTGATGGAGAGACAGGCTGATGGACGGACTGTTGGACAGACAGACTGATGGACAGATGGACTGATGGACGGACTGATGGACAGATGGACTGATGGAGGGACTGATGGACAGACAGACTGATGGACAGACTGATGGACGGACTGATGGACAGACAGACTGACAGACACACTGATGCGCAGACAGGCTGATGGATGGACTGATGGACAGACAGAGTGATGGACAAACAGACTTACGGACAGACAGACTGACGGACGGACTGATGGACAGACGGACTGATGGACTGATGGACAGATGGACTGAAAGACGGACTGATGGACAGACTGACTGATGGACAGGCAGACTGATGGACAAACAGACTTACGGACAGACAGACTGACAGATGGACAGACTGATGGACGGACTGATGGACAGACATGCTGATGGACAGACTGATGGACAGACAGACTGATGGACGGACTGATGGACAGATGGATTGATGGACAGATGGACTTAAAGACGGACTGATGGACAGACTGATGGACGGACTGATGGACAGATGGACTGATGGACAGATGGACAGACTGATGGACAGATGGACTGACTGATGGACAGACTGATGGACAGATGGACAGACTGATGGACAGATGGACTGACTGATGGACAGACTGATGGACAGATGGACTGAAAGACGGACTGATGGACAGACAGACTGATGGACAGATCTGTTGACTAAACTGACTGGAGATCAGTCACAGGTTGTTTAGAGGCAGATGAGGTGACGTTACTTCACACACAAACAACTCTGATTATCAGGTAACTGATTAAGTCGTGTGTGTGTGTGTGTGTGTGTGTGTGTGTGTGTGTGTGTGTGTGTGTGTGTGTGTGTGTGTGTGTGTCCACAGGGCAGCAGCTTGCTCAGCACAGAACAAAGAGCTGCAGAGGACAGTGGAGCAGCTGGAGAAACGCAACATGTACGAGCTCACTTATCAATAAGTACTGCCTGATGAAGAAATGAACAGCTCTGTTCAGGGTCTGAGCTGTTTCTGCTGAAGTCTGCACACAAGTAAAATCCAAAATACTCCTCTGCTGCAGCAGGGGGCGCTGTCGTCTTCCTCTTCTTCTTTTCGTTTTCTTCTTCTGTCCTTTTAAATCCTGTCGGCTGTCGGTTCCTCATGTGTTCACGTGTTCCTGCTCTTCAGGTCTCTGCTGGCTCAGCTGCAGCAGCTTCAGTCCCTCATTAAACACACGGTCAGCAAAGGAGCCCAGACCAGCACCTGCCTGCTGGTAGGAAGCACTGTGTGTGTGTGTGTGTGTGTGTGTGTGTGTGTGTGTGTGTGTGTGTGTGTGTGTGTGTCTGTGTGTGTGTGTGTGCGCGTGTGCGCGTGTGCGTGCGTGTGTGCGTTCCTGTAATGTAAATCATTAAATTATTGGGTGAAGCTGAGGTTAAAATTAAAATTTTGTGTGTGTCTGTGTGTGTCTGTCCTCATGTCCTCATGTCCTCATGTCCTCGTGTCCTCGTGTCCTCAGATCATCCTGGTCTCTCTGGGTCTGATCATTCTGCCCAGTTTCAGTCCGTTCAGCCGCGGCTCGTCTGCAGAGGACGACTACAGACCCACAGGAGGTCAGTCCCTGTCCACGTCACTTGCCGTCCTCTCGGTTGTCTTCGGTCCAGTGAAGCTCGGTGATTCGTCCGGCAGTCGTTTCTGACAAAACAAAGTAAAAATAATTTATTCTTCAATCATTCTAGTTATTTCCAGAAACATCCTGACGGACCCCTCCACCTCCCAGCCCGCAGCAGACGACGCTGACGGTCCGGCCGTCCAGTCCGACTCCTCGTCTCCGCCCTCTGAACTCAGCCAATCAGGACCTTCGGATGGCACTGCCATCCTCCAAGAACCAATAGAAAATACTGATAATACAAGCTTTGATGGGACGGGCCTGGAGGGGAGCCAATCAGGGAACAGCTCAACACTTGTTGGCGGGCAGACTGAGCCGCTGGCGCTGGGACTGAGGTCGACGGCAGGGAAAGGAAGCCGCGACCTCGCCAAACCTGCGCACGCTGACGAGATGTAGACAGACTGTCAGCTGATTGGTCGGGACAGAATCCATCATGTGATGAGATGCAGGAGCAGCAAAGGACGCTCTGAACGGTCGTTGCCGACGGCATCGACCCGTCAGTCAGGGATGAACTGATCGGTGGCGGTTTTAAAACATGCTGATGAGAAAAGGGATCGTAAAATCATATGCTAGGCTAACAGTTTCCCTCTGTTTACAGTCTTTGTGCTAAGCTATGCTAAATGTCTCTTGGCTGTAGCTTACAGAGAAGCGATGACATGTTTCCCACAATGTTGAATTATTCCTTTTAAACATGATGTTTAATGTTTAATTCCAAAAGGAAAATTTCACCTGGCTTTTATTCTTGTAATTGTGGCCGTTCTGAATATGTGTCGTGCTAGCTTAGCACCCACCACCAACATTTTAGACATTCGTTTTACAGAAATAATTTCAGAAACTCCAGAAAGAAGGAAACAGAAACTCGATTAGCCCATGAAGCTAATCGTGCATTAGCTTCCCAGCTAACCAAACCCTCTCAAAGCTGATGTCCAACCTTTCACGACAACTTAGCATCTCAGCTAGCTACGTGTGTGAGGTCATTGTTATGGAGGCCCGGTCGCTGTAACCTCAGTGTGATCCAGACCTCTGAACCTTCATCACGCAGGAGCCTGAGTCTACCTCCACATGGTCTCCAGACGTCGCTCTGGATTAGCAGGGGTCTGTGTTAGCATGCTACAAGCTAGCAAAGCTGTGGGATAATTTTGTAGTTCTTTCTAAGATAAAAGGGGCTTTTTAAGGATCATTTGAGGTCTAGATCTGCAGTCTAGGCCAGGATACCAGCCCTGAAAAGACCTGGTTCCTAAAGCCCATAGTTCCAAACCTTTCTTTGTCCACATTCTGTTGAAGCATCACAGAAACTAAACCCTCAGAGGTTTGACCCTGCAGAGACTCTGAGTCAGACCTCCAGTCCTCAAACAGCTGGGTGTTCCTCTGGGTCTTCTTCAAACATCTGTGCATTCAGAGAAACTTTTGTTTTGGAGCTTCTGGTGAACCACCAGGATCCTGGTGAGCTCACAGCTTAGCTGACATGAGGGATCTGTATAGTGGGATATTGTAGAAACGACCTTCTCAGCCTTTGTGGCCTTTTTTAGCCTCCATGGTTCCAGTCGTGTGCTCCACACTGTGCCTGCTGACCTTTCTTAAACCGGTTTTTTAAACACACATTAAGGGTGACTCTAGTACAAACTGGTGTAATTTTTTGCTAATTTAGGTGTTATTTAATCCACAGGAGCTCGGCTCAGCTGGTTTCTCTGCGTCACGTTAACCTGCAGTAGTTTCACCGTTGTGTAGTTTGGCTGAAGGGAGCTGAAAAACTCTGAAAACACTCGACTGAAAACGTTCGACTGGAGAGAAATTTGACTTTTTGTAAATAATATTGGAGATTTTGAACATCAGTTTTCTTTGATAGAGGAGTTTATTGAGTCTAATTCAGTTTTTTTATTCAAAATTCCTTCTGAATGAATCATTGATTGTTGATTGTTTCAGGACGTTGGTTGAGTCTGTTGATGCAGTTCCTGTGAAGCTGGAGCTCATAACTTTGACTAGAATCAGTTCTCCTGTACTTCAGGAACGACCTTTGGCCTCTACAGGATCGAAGACCGGCTTCGTCATGCAGATCACATGAAACCTCCTGGTTTTATCTTATTTATAAGACTGCAGTGGGATGATTCTTCTGTTTCTAACAGCTTTATGGTGTTTGTGTGCAGCGTCATTCATCCACACAGTTTATTTTTCATTCTTTATTAAAAGGGATTCAAAGGGAAGCATCAATGAAGGCTTTGTCTGATTTATTTTGTCCTTTTTGGACACCTTGACTGTCAGCATGTACAGTACAATAATACATAATTGACCACTAGAGGGCAACATGATCCCACTGGATTAGTGTTTGTGTCCACATGATGAATCAAAGTCACTCTATTCGCTCTGATTTTTTCACCACCAGTCGGTGATTTGTTCATTTTTAGCTGGGGGAGGAGCAGCTGGGACCCCTGCTGCTGTCCTGCCGCTGGTGCTAAATGAAAGTCAGCAGACAGCACGTGTGTTCATCCTCTGTGGACCACGAACGGCTCATTCAAAGTCAAATATCCCGACTTTTGGTAGAAGTGTTGAAGCCGACAGACCGACCGACGTTTCCCGCTGTGACGTGACGCCAGCCTGACCGACGTGGTTCATCACAGAGTGAAGAGCAGGAAGCCGCTGAACGTGTTGTGGCTCTCGTTGTTGTCATACAGTCCTTTGTTGGCAGGGAGACCCAGGTAGACCACGTCGCCTTTCTCCAGCTCCAGAGTCACTCCGTTGGACATGTGTTCAAAATATCCATTATTAACGTTGATCTCGTAGGTCAGCATCAGCCTCTGCCCGTTCTTATACAAAGCCACGCCCATGTGCACGGCGGACCGGTAATCCATGCCCGTGAATCTGAAGTAGAAGACTCCTTTGACCGGGGCTGTGAACACACCTGCGGAGATCAGTTGGAAAAATCAAATTATTATTTTCAGCATTTATTTCAGAAATACAAGAACGTAGAAACGCTGGTTTTGTGGTGGTGTGAGAACATTTGCAGCACTTTGCTGTTACCTGTGAAGGGGTTGTAGGCCTGGCCCGTGTTGGTGATGACGTTGGAGTAGATGATGGTGGTGTCGGTGTTGAAGGGTCCCAGCAGTCCTGAATCTGTCAGAGCAGCGGTGAACGCCACCTTTGGGCTCTCTGAGAAAACACAGAATACAGGCTCATCCCGGATCAGCTGGTCAGGTCGGAGCTTTTTGACATTAATGAAGGTTAAACGACTAAACTAAGTCATGCAGAGAGGATTAAAAAAACATCTTTTAACATAATTTAACAATCTGGAGAGGACAGATCTGCACAGTGAGTACTGACGGTGAAGAAGTACTCTGATCTGTTACTTACTTGTACTCACTAAGTAAAAGTAACAAGACCACAGTGTAGAATTACTCTGTTACAAGTACAAGTGCAAAAGTATTAGCATCAGAATATACTTATAATGAATATGTATATTATTGGATTATTGATGCATTAATGTGTTCATCACTTCAGTGCTCAGCTGGTGGAGCTCAAACTAATGACTGTGTACACTGCTGGTAACTTTATCTTAACCAATAGTATTACATTGTGAAGTATGTTTTGGTACATTTTGTGTTATTAATCTGAATTTGTGAGTAACTGTACTGAACTGATGAGTACTTTGCAGGTAAGTTTACTTTAGTACAATTTGGAATGCAGCACTTTCACTTGTACCAGTAGTTTTGAATTGTGGTATTGCTACTTTTACTGCAGTACAGGATGTGAGTACTGCCACCTGTCTTGGTCCTGACGGTCTGCAGCTCGTCTCTCAGCTCCTGCAGCTCGCTCTCTGTGGACGTCAGTCTGCTCTTCAGGACGTTCAGCTCCGCTCTCTGCTCCACCACCAGGTCTCTGAGCTCCCTCACCTCCCTCCAAACGTCAGGCTGGACGCTCAGCTGTGGGCCATCGTCCTTCACCTCCGCCATCCCGTTGTCTGCTGCTTCTGAGCGGGACAGGCTGAGGAAGAGGAGGAGAGTTGTAAACCTCATAGTGCAGTGACAGAGTTGTCTGAGCGTCTTGATGAAACGATGAGTTTTAAAAGAGCGTGAGCTCAATGCCACAACACAAAGGTCACATGATGCATTCAGGTGCACCCCGTTAATCCCAGAGCTTCTAACTAGGAAGTGAACATCATGCACATTTAAAGTATTTTGCATGTGAAAACAGACACAGTGAGGACTTCTGAACACTTTTGATAGTTCTTATTTTACTGGCTACTGTTCGTGATCGCAGCTTAGAACGAAGAGAAGAAAATTCACAAATTATTAAAATCAAATATTTGGCATTTACATTAGAATTCCATAATAGAAACACAGCAGTGTTTTTTTCATCACTGCTTAAGTCATTTGTTGAGTTCTGTACTTTCATCTCATAGTTGGGATATTTCTGATGGCACCTGAAGGCAGCACAGGCAGTGAGTTAATCTTTAAAAACAAAGCTGCAACGCTGGAGTTTCCAAATACTGCAGAATGTAGAAATGTCAGAATTTTGCTCGATTCCTGGACATATAATGACAAAAAACAACATTTTGACCCAACAAGGAAAAACGATGAGAGTTTGGGTTGTTTGGTTCAAAAGTGTTTTTATTCAGAGAAAGACAAAGAAAAGAAGAAAGAAGTGAAAAAGAAAC
Source organism: Chaetodon trifasciatus (assembly GCA_037975065.1). NCBI lineage: Eukaryota > Metazoa > Chordata > Actinopteri > Chaetodontiformes > Chaetodontidae > Chaetodon > Chaetodon trifasciatus. Next base: position 1,114,853 of record JBBMOE010000049.1, read on the forward strand.
AAAGACAAACAAATCAAAGAATAATGAACTGTAGTTTATTCTGAACTGTAGACTTGAAAGCATTAAGATGAACATTAAAATAAAGCTCAGAATAGAAGGAATAAACCGCATGTTTGTTCAAATCGCTTTTGTTAGTGTGACTTCCTGCTGAGGCCTCGCTGACAGTCCAACAGACAAACTGTAGGAAGGAGGACACAGTGGACATTTACTCACTATCATCACCTGCACTTCATGTCCAACAGTCCAACCTGGACCTGCAGGCAGGAGGAGGAGACGTCACCGTGGACACGTCGGACGAGCTGCTCAGTGTTTGTTTCCCCAAAACAATCCAGAAAAAAAAAAAACAAAGAAATGATCTGATATGAAAATGAAAATGTGAGAATATGAAATAATAAGTCAGATACAGTGATTTCCCCTTTCTTTCATGTCTTCATCGCTCATCTTCACTGTTACAGAGGCAGTCAGATACAATGGTGGAATGTGACGACAGCTTTTACTCGAGTTCAATTTCAGGTACTTCTTTTCTTTTCATACCACTTTCTACTTCTGCTACATCTCAGAGGGAAATAATGTACTTTTTACTTCATGACAGCTTTAATTACTTCACAAAGGAGGATTTTTACACACAAAACTCATGAAGACTTAATGATAAAATATGATGTTTTGTCATAAAGGAAATGACCAAGAATGACTGAAACGATCAGTCCACTAATCAGTTCAACAGAAAAATAATTGTCAACTTTATTCATAACAGTTTAAATCATTTTTCATGTAAAAACATAAAGATTAAGAAGAAGAAGAAGGAAGAGGATACTCAAATTAAACTAAATAAAACAGTAAGAACTGAATTACATTAGGCTTCCTGGTTTTCTCTCCTCCAGAGCTGCATCCGTCATAAACAGACGCCACTGATCAGGTTTAAAGCCGTGATTTAATTTGTGTAAACGCTGAATCAGAGCAGACGCCACGACGAGGACGAGCTGCATCGCTTTGTTTTCAGCCACAGAGGACAAAAACTGAGTGACACATGTTTTAGATGCGTCCTCTGTCTGTCCTGTGAGACCCAAACATGTAGGTTATTCCCACGATATTTAAGATTTACAACAGATCCGTTCCATTAATTATTAAAGAGGGAAATACTGTACGCTCCAGTTAGTGCTTTGAAGTTTAGGTCCTGAGCTGTAACACCTGAAAGTTCACAGGAAGACACAGGTGAGACCTCCTGCGCTGAAGTTTGAATGGAGGCTCAGAAAAACTACAAAACAAATTCAGGAAAAGCTTCAAATAAACCAAAGAACCTCGTTTATTGATCATTTTGGTGAACTGTATTTACAGCTGAGCTTTCTTTATCAGTGAACACGCAGTACTTTGTAATCAACTATTACACCTGTATATGTACACAGGGGTGGAGGAAGTATTCAGACCCTTTACTCAAGTCAAGTATTGATACCACACTGTAAAAAATACAACTAAAAGTCCTTCATTGAAAATAGTACTGAAGTAAAAGTGACATCTTCATCATGTTTGTTTAGTCCAAAGCTCCACATTATTTATGTTTGCTGGCTTCATTTGTAACAAACATCACAAATAAGCTGCTGTCAGATAAATGTAGTGAAGTAAAAAGTACAACATTACAAGTAGAAACTAGCATGAAAAGAAAACATGTGGACTACAGTACAGTGGTAAATGTGCTTGGTTTCATTCCATCATTGCTGTGATGATGATGATGATGATGGACCATTTGAAGATGAAGAGTTTATGTGAGCTCTCTGTGGTGGAGCACAGGTGAGTCAGAGAGGCTGAGGATGTTCCTCCGCTGTCTCATTGATCTGCAGCTGAAGCTCATGTTCATGAAGACACGTTCAGCCGCTGACGTGTGTTTGCTGTGTTTAATGAGCTCTCCAGCATCTCTTCACCGTCACTGCTGTGGAAACGTCACACCAGTCCAGCAGAAATGAGCCTAGAACACCTTTCAAAGACAGACCTAAAGCAGACTGAGAGCTGTTCTTCAGTCCATTCATGGTTCTGGTCTCCTCTGAAGGTAACACCAGCAGTCAGGTTCACTGTAAGTGCTGCTAACGTTGAGTTATAGAAGTGTGAACATGTGGAAATGTGCTGAATACTTTTTTTGTTCATATAATCTTGCAGATGACCATATCTGGGCCTTATTAGCTGATAACAATACAATACAAACTGAATACTAATATTCATGTCCTCCACAAAAGGCAATTTTCTATATATTTATCTCCATAAATATCTATATTTCTTTTCCTGAAGTCAAAATTCTGGCCATCTATATTCATATTTAAGGTATCTTTACATATATTTTGGCAGTACATATTCATATTGAGGCCATTTAATATATTTATCACTTCAAATTGTGTTAATGTCGCTGAAATCACTGAAATTCTGGATTTGAGGCGCAAATAAACTCTTTCAGAATTTCATTGGCTTTTCAAAACGTCAATCATCTACAACATCAGATGTGATTGGCTCAATCTTCACAGAACTAAGAGAAGGCGGCCCTTCTGTTCAACTCTGACTGTGATTGGTTGCTCTGGTGCTAGGCTTCACATGGCAGATGTGTTTGGTCAAGTTAGGTTTCATGTTCAAACCTGAGACTCCTCAGAGGAGACAAGATGGCGGCCGTCCTGAAGTTTCAACACTTAAAACACAGAAGACGAGGACATGTGAAAGGAGGAAACATGTTCTGTGGATTATTTTCATGTTTTGGACTAAATATTCTCACTGCAGTGGATCTTCTGGACCTCTGTGGATGTTTCAGATGGAGTTTTCTCGACGTCAGCGGTGAGTTTCCTCGATGTCGCCTCAGTTTTAAACATGGCGGTTTCTCTGCTGTTGGCGTCTGTTGAGCCTCCTGCTGTGATTTTATGTTGAGACGGTTTCCATCATGGATTCACAAGAATCTTAGTTTTCTCATGGTGTTTAATACGAGCAGAAACGTGAACGCAGTGTTTGTGTCAATAAATGGGAAGAAAAATGAACCAGAAATGCTCTGAAAGCCCACGAGTGGGCCGTCAGACTGGTAATAAACATACACACACACACACACCTTATATATATACTGTATATACTGTATGTGTGTGTATAATGTGTTGCAGTTTGTAGTAAGAGGCTGTGGGAGTTTTAGCTTAGTTTTTGCCTCTGTGACGTCAGTCAGCATCAGTTTACCTCTGCTGGTGTTAGCTAACATTACCCACCATCAGGCGCCGGTCAAAGCGGACTGAAGAGTGAAGCTGGAGCAACACGCTGAATCGAGAAAGGAAGCATTTCATTACATAGAAAATGAGTTGTAATGTAGAGGAAGAACGTGTTACGATCGCTCACTGCTCTCTGTGAGTCGACTGACATCTGTCTGCGCGTCTTCGCTCTGTTGCCATGGCACCTGTCGATGCGTCTGGGACAGAAGAGGACATCCTGATTCTTAATCCTGCCTCCAAAGCACAGCAGCAGACCTTTTTGAGCCACTGGACACATTAGAGATGTGTTTGGTGATTCAGACGTGTGGAGCCAGGCAGGCGTCCACTGTTCAGTGGTGATGAAGCTGAAGATGAAGGGCACACTGACTTGAAAAGCCCTCATAAACTCAGAGTAACATTGGCAGAACTGACAACTTACACAACAGTTTTATATTTATATTCACGTGTAAAAAGGGTTCGCAGGGATGTGAAGCAAACGTGATTTGTGTTAAAAGGACTAAACATGCAAACGTCAGGTACAGGCCTTTAAAGATGGAGGACAGCGGGCAGCGAGAGGCGGTGAATGATCCAAACCGTCCGATCGAGACACCGAAAGACTCCATTCAAACATTTAAAGTGCTGCTTGCTGACAGTGAACGTCGCCGATCAGTCAAACCATAAACTGATAAATGATGAGCAGACGTCTTTCAGGCCTCTGGAGACATTTTATGTTCATCTAACATGTTGAAGCAGCACGCAGGATAAAGAGAAGACATTACTGCGCAGATCTCAGCACACAGGACGCAGATTCCTAAAATTCACCCAGTTCCTTTTCTGCAGTGATGCTTTGGAGAAAAACTCAGGCCTGACTTGTGGAGACACAGTGAATCAGTGTGAGAGGCAGGCGTGTCGCTCTGCACACGGCGAGCAGACCCACAGCTTTTTGAATATTTACATCCTTCTGTGTTGAATAATTGAGAAGAGGAACCTGAAGGGGGGCCGCCTCCACTTCCTGTTGAAATGGCATCGATACACAGAGGAGCAAAAAGCAGCAAAGACACCGTTACACTGCTGATTAAAGATGGATGGACGATACGAGGAGACGCCCACAGACCGCTGATACAGAGCTGCAGAGACTGAACGATCACTGATGCTTCATTTGTCCATTTAGTGACAGCTGATTTGGTCAGTGGGTTTCGGCTAACCACGATGGTACCAGACCTGGCAACCCGACTTCAAGAAGCTGCAGTCCATCTCTAAAGCCAGCCTTTGTGTACAGATCAGAACGAACAGGATACAGCCTGTTAGTCGGTGAGTTTTAGAGGTTTATGTAGATGTTTTTGTTTTTTTTTTAGCTGTGGACAGGACCAGGCTAGCTGTTTCCCCCTGCTTGCACTCTTTATGCTAAGCTAGGCTAAGTGCACCCTGAGTCTGGCTCTCCTCATCTCACTCTGTTCCCTGTACGTTAACTGTCCTTCACTGAGCTCAGCACAGAGAGAATCTACATTTAACTCGTGAAACTAAACTAAAATGGATGAAGAAGGTTAACGTGAACATGTTGGATGGAGGCTGTTTAACATCTTCCACCTGATGTGAAGTCGGACACTGATTCATTCCCTGAGAGAGCGTGACCTCACCTCACCTCACCCACCTGGAGGTCATCCTTAAAACCTGATGCTCATAATTGGTGCCGTCAGTCAGATTTAGAGGGACGTGTGGAGCAGGTTACTGCGGTGTTGCCGTGACGATGGCGTCTGTGTCCAGATTATCTGCAGACGTCCAGCTGTGAGTGTCAGACAAACACATCTGTTTGACATTCAGCTGCTGGTGTCTTATAGAGGGAGGAGGAGGCCTTTGGATCAGCAGTGTCACTGATGACCGTCAGCATGACGTCAGATTTCATCATATTTTATAATCCATTCATTCAACCAGTGACTCGACTCTGTAAACCTTCTTTACTATAAACAAGTAATGGAATTTAAAGGTACAGTTAGGGGATGTTGGATGTTGGATGTTGGATGTTGGGCGACAGTAATCAGTGTTCATCTGTTTTATTTTTTTATGTTTAAAACAAACATCAATCTGTAGTTTTACTATAAATAAAATACAAGAAAAGTGTGTCATGATGTACAAGATGAAAATACTTCTGATACACAGATACTTAAGTACACATTCACAGTACTTTTACTTTTACTTTTACAGTGTTTTACTTTACTTTTATGTGACTTATAAAGAAGGTAAAGAAGGACTTTTTTTGGAGTGGAGTATTTTGTGTGGTATTAGTACTTTTAAGTAAAGGCTCTGAATACTTCTTCCATCACTGATACACACATCTATATCTCAGCCCTGAAGTGATGAAAACAGCCCAAACAAGACGGTGTTACACGTTTCACAGCCAGCAGCGGTCCAGGAAGACTGGCTGTAATATTAATCTGCACTGAATCACGTGTGTTACTCAGGACCTGGACCACAGATAAAAAGGACCAGATGTGTCCAATGCCGCTGCAGCGTCCCCATCGTGTTTCCTGCAGGTTGGAGCTCCAGCCGCCTGGAAGAAAATCCATTATTGATGTTTCTCTGCAGTTTGCACGTCGTCTCTTTTCCCCTCGAGAGACACGTCGTGTCCCAGCAGCACGAAACCATCCCAGCTGTCGCACTCTGTAAACGCTCATGTTTCTGAAGATGTTTAGAGTGAAACGTCTAAAAACCACCTGCATGCAACCTGATCACACGTGAAATACTGCTTCAGTGTGACAGACCTTCACTGCATGTGAATATACGCAGTACACAGACGTAAAATGACTTTCAGATGCTGAAACAGTTCACGTCTGTGATCAAACTAACTGATCAGCTGACCAACTGTTCAAAGCTCCTGAGGTGGAGGCGTTCAGCAGCACTTAACCTCCAGACCTCTGACCTCTGACCTCTGACCTCTGCCCTCCCTGTGTTAGACGTCCCTCATCCCACATGCTGCCACAGAACATTCACATGTTGGCATGAAGATAAAATAACACAGTACACGTGTTATGACGAGTTAATCACTTTTCAAGATTTGTGAATGAAGATTCTCATAAACGTCCTGTTGATTCCTCCTCTCCTTCATCTTAATGCTTCATCACAGACCCACAGCTGACATCTCAGAGTAAGACTGTGAACCATCTGAAGAAGAAGAGGTGACACAGCCTTCCTCTCATGAGCTGAACTTCAGAGCAATAAACTGAACCTTTGCTCAGCTGATTACGCTCAGGAGATTTACAGCTGCAGCCTGAGCGTGTCACAGGCTGCTCACGGTGCCTCAGCTGTTACCAGTACATGAAAGTATGTGAGTGTCAGTACCTTAAAGTAAAAGTACTCCTGTGTGAGTAAAGTGTTCCTGTCAGAGTGTTTCTCTCTGCTGTCTGTGGATTCATGTTCCTGCTGCGTTCATGTGTTCACTCATGTTCCTGCTGCGTTCATGTGTTCATTCATGTTATTTCAGCTTTGTGACGATGCATTTTCAGCTGATCAAGAGGCTTTTTAAAGAGTTTATTGAGCTGAAGAAGACGTGAAGGAACTCTTCATCCTTCAGTTCAGCTCAAACATTCAGCATCAACACATCTGGAGATACGAGCTTTTCACTGGACAGAAGGGGGATAAAAACTGTTATTTGAAAAGTAACTAAAGCTGTCAGACAGATGTAGTGGAGTAAAAAGTACAATATTTATTGATTTTTATAATTATTTACTATATTTTTGACATTTAATAAAACAGAAATACTCAAAGTACAAGTACCTTAAATTGAGTAAGGTAATTGAGTACTTGAGTAAATGTACTCAGTTACATTCGTGCACTGTTTGTCTGATGATGATCTGACCTCACATCAAAATGACGTCCAGGTTCAAACTTTTTGTAGACGTTTACGGTCGATATCGTTTCTCACATTTCAACATGTCGCCTCCTTCAAACATTAAACGTTTAAAAACATTTCCGACTTTCTGATTAAGCATTTTTTATGACTGTGTGCACACTTCCACCGTCAGCGTCCTCTGGCACACAAACGTGCACTTACAAGTTTATCAGATGGTTGGTGAACACACTCAGTGCAGAGTCGTCCTCAGCAGGTGGACGGACCCTCACGTTGGGTGACGGCGTCTCATCAGCAGCACTCAGTGTTCCCTCTCTGCCTGTCAGCAGGACGAAGGAGCCCGCAGCAGCAGCTTTTATGTATACCACACTGCTGCCGAGTGAAACCTTTATTCCAGTCTTTGTCCACAGCTGACGTCCCTGCAGCCCCCCCCCCCCCCCCCGCTGTCAGTCCTGTTTGTGTCCACTGTGAAAGCACAAGATGAATGAGGGACATAGAAGAATGTTCTGAGAGGAGCAGGAACGGTGCTGATGGGTAACAGCACATGAGTGGCAGTGGAGGGTCTTCATGGAGGACGTGTAGGAGACGCTGACTCCCACTCTTTGTTAAGCTGATGGCTCCCCTCAGCATCTCTACGCCTACCGGATCCCCTCTCCAACCAAAGCCCGTCACGGTCAGCTAAACGCTGCAGCAGGGCTGCTGGTCAGTCGACCGCCTCTCGCTTAGGTTTGGATCAAATCCCATCAGAACCTTCTCAGTCAGTCGCTCGTCCAAAGCTCACACTTCAGTGAACTCAGGAACGTTTTAGGACATCTGTTCTGTCTCTCTGTCCTCCTTCAGTCCTAGAAATGTATTTATTGCGTTTATCAAAGGGTACTTCTGGTAATACTGGTTTTCCCTCAGACTCGACTCGGCGGTGAACGTGTCGCCATCATGTTCATCTCGAGGGACGACGTTGATTGGTCACAGACATCAGCTAAAGCAGCGACGGCCATTTTTAAAAACCCCGGCAGACACAACAAGAAGCACAACATGAACAAATGTGCCGACAGTGAAGTCTCAGCATTATTGTTGTTGTTTATGTTGCACAGAGGCGATGTCGCCATGCCAACGGCGCCCCAGCATTCCTGTTGGTGGTGCGAATGCAGACAGAAGAAAAGCCCGTGAAGGTGCGTCCTTCTCGTCCTGCAGCTCTCCAGCAGGCGGTTCTTCTTAGAGGAACCTGTTTGGTCTGAAAACATCTCCATGAACACACACTGTACTTCACAACAACAACAACAACAACAACAACAACAACAACAACAACAACAACAACAACAACAACAACAACA
>JBBMOE010000049.1:1128200-1152455 GCA_037975065.1 Chaetodon trifasciatus
TTCTCACACTCTCTCTCTCTCTCTCTCTCTCTCTGTCTCCCTCCCTCTCCTCCCTCCTCTCCCTCTCTCTCCGCCCAGTCAGACCTCAGTCGGTCTCTGTCCAGCTGCTGTAGGTTTACACCAGCACTCTCTTCATGGCACGTTTTAGTCAAACTGGCTGCATTTCGCCGCGCGCTCACCTGAGTGACAGGAAACAGCCGCGGACTGTCTGTGAGCGGACTTTACCTGCCGGATTCCAGCGTTTCATGTGATCTGAACTGGACTCACTGGTCCCTCATGACTGTGGACAATGTGGATTATGAGCGTTTCCACATACTCGCGTCAAGGTTGTGACGGGACACCTGTGCTTACGTTTGACAGGTGAACACGTTTAAGTTTGCTTCAGTCAGTGAGACGATGGAGACCTTGGCTTTTTGTCTCTTTCCACCGACAGTAACGAGTTTTTAAAGTCTGACACGCGACTTTTCCTGCAGCTCACTCTCAGAGGAAACCACCTTTCTGTCATTTCAGAGATTCTAACAGACTGTCGCTCGTTTTCTTCATCCAGAGGAGCGAAAGGGACAATAAGAGGACCAAACAGGACAAACAGGGACAAAAAGGAGTCTTTCGGAGTCACGGTGACGGCACACCGCGCGCTGCTCACGCGCTGCCAGGGCGGGCACGCGCCGGGCATGTTTGCGCGGGCATGGGTGGTTAGCTGGTTCACCATCACCGCCTCTTCCGTCTGAAATCACCAAAGTTGCAGTGAGCATGAAGAGGAGAGCGGCCTCCCGCTGAGGTACAGAGTCACTGTCAGGAGCGGTTTCAGTCCTGCAGGACGCATCGATTCACATTTGAGACGATAATCGACGTTTTGGCTGCTGCACGTGTCTGTCCGGAGGGAGTTGATGCTTTTAAGCAACATGGCTCTCCATTACAAGACCGGCGTTAATGTATGGAGGGCTGTTAGTGCCAGCAGAGATGGAATCTGTGAAGCAGAAATCTGAATATTCTGTGCTCATATTACAGGTTGAAGGATGATTTAGTGGAGGGGTTGGGCTGCAGAAGCACATCACTCATCAACCAGGAAAAACAGTTCTTTTACTTCAGTAATGTTGTCATGATGACATGCAGTAGGAAAATCCTTTTCTTATGTAAAAGCCACAATAATGTGACGCAACACAATCCTCTGTCACAGTCCTGATCCATGCTTTAAAATGCTCACACACTGCAAACCTTGGAAGCATAGCGTGAACATGTGCTTACAGCAGGTGTGTCAGAATGAAAAGAAGTCCATTGATCCCAAACAGATAAAAGCCTGATTGATAAATTGTCTGGGCTGATGTATCTGCTGAGATGAGCGCGCACATAGTGTGTACATATATGGTGTTGAGGTTGGTGCGTATGTTCCCAACCGGAAATGACAGCACAGAGATGCCAAAGATACTGCGTGTAATATCATCATCAGTGGCCTCAAAACTCAACACTGGTCAGGCTCTGCTAACGACTGCTCAATAACTGATGGTTTAATGTTGTAGCAGGTCGAGTCTCATCTATGGCGATGCACCATATTTAATGAGCTTGTCATACTAGTGTTTTTAAAGTCTTTGTCTGCAGAGGAGCTCTGAACCACAGTCATAAAGTCAAATATGCAACATTTGCAAAAATCTAAAGGTGAAGTGGTGTGTGAAGTTTTCTGCATGATGACAATGATTGGACTGATAATGAATCCCTCACGTCTCTGCAGATGTCCACTTTTACACCTGCGTGTCAGTGGAAACAAAAAGAGACCTTTGGGAAATACAGCTTTGCTTGGTGACTTCTGACTTCAAAAATTCCTCCCAGTGACTCTTGAATGACACTAGATGAAACGTGAAGGCCGTCAGGACACGTGACTGGAACATTTAAATCAGTCATTGACTTTGTCAGCAGTAATCAGTTCAAAACAGACTTTATGAAAACCTGCTCGTCAGTCAGTTAACAACGCTGATTCTGTCATCAAAGTGTCATTAAATCTGTCATTTCTCAGGTGGATTTTTAAAAGGAATGTATTTCAGGGTGACGGTGTGCTGCTCCTGTTTGAGAGGCTGTACTTAGAAAACCATCATCACTTTCAGTCTCACATGCTGGTTCTGTTCAGTATGAGGTGGGCAGGGCTGGCAGGGACCTTATCCTTTTGTTTCTTAGCGTTGGGGAGTTTTTCTCCCACGACTGAACACGGCCTCAAACTCACTCAGGCCACTCACGCTTGACTTGGACAAAATTATTACAGTGAATTTGACCATGACCACCAAAGCAGGTCACAGAGTCCTGGCTGTGTTATTAGATTTGAGTTACTGGAGGAAGGAAACATCATTCTTGTAGCTCCAATAACAGGACAGGACGTCACTTATGCTGCATGTTTTGTTAATGCCTCCCTTGTGTGTCTGCAGTTAAAGGGGATAAATTATTCAGCTGTTCTGAAGTGGACTACCTGCTGCTGCTGAGGATGGCCTGTTGGATGGAGGGGACCACGCTCCTGCTGGTTCTGCTGGTTCTGCTCGACCCACAGCCGGTCGCCGGCCGATCGACTCGGCACCGAAGCTTGAGGCGTCAAACTCGAGGGCACCACGAACACCGGGCGCACCAGAACATCACGCTGGCCGTCATTTTACCGCAGAGCAACACAGATTACCCTTGGGCTTGGCCTCGCATTGGTCCCGCCTTAGAGCGTGCTGTCAAAACTGTCAACGCTGACCCCACCCTGCTCCCTGACCACCACCTCACCTACGCTTTCAAGAACAGCGAAGACAAGGACGGCATCTGCTCCGAGTCGATCGCCCCGCTCATGGCCGTGGACCTTAAATTAGCATATGACCCGTGGGCGTTCATCGGGCCGGGCTGCTCCTACACCTCATCCCCCGTCGGCCTCTTCACCACCCACTGGGACGTCCCCATGGTTACGGCGGGCGCCCCGGCCGTGGCGTTTTACGGTGGAGTCTACCCGTCCATCACCAACACGGGTCCCACCCACAAGAAGCTGGGGAAGTTCGCCCTGCGGATCTGTGAGCACTTTGGGTGGCGGGAGCACGTGATGCTCGTGTTCAGCGACAACAAGGTGGATGATCGGCCATGTTACTTTGCCGTGGAGGGTCTGTACACGGAGCTGAAGAGCATCAACATTACCCTCGTGGACAGAGTGTTCGAGGAGAACAAGCTGCCGGTCAACTACTCCCAGATCCTCTCCGAGATTCAGAGCGACGGCCGCGGTGAGTCAGACAGCAGCTAAACGTTGCTTCATTTCAAATGTGCGTTTTCTGTGCTGTTTGTTTGTTTGTTTGTTTGTTTGTCTGCTGGTTGGTTCATCTCAAAGTGTTTTGACTGAGGCAGCGAATGATTTGGAGATCTAAGTATATTCAGTCTAATCAGGTCTTGCAGCGTCCTGATGTATCACTGCAGGTCTGTGGCCAGTGTGCCGATACGTCTAATGACCCTTCTTCACGGCAGACATTTGAATTGTTCTGGCAGGAAAATGTGCACGTGGAATTCATGAAGGTGGGTCAGTTCCATTGAGCGTCTCAGTATGGCGTTCAGTTAGTTAGCATGACCTCCATTATTAATATAGCAGCCGTCATTAATGTGACATTAATGGAGTGACAGTAGAGGTTGATGGGAAACATGGGGTGAGGAGGAGGAAGATGATGTCACGGGCGCTCTTTGTGCTACGTGTCTTAATTACTCGGCCACCACAGCTGACTGGTGCTGCTCATCATTGCTGCTGGTGAACTGATGGAGCACGATGCTGCTGCCAGTGTGGATGTTCTGTCTGCAGTTTACTGCCACACAGGACAAAGAAACCTTTAATCTGAGGAGCCGAAACCAGCAGATGTGTCAATGGTTCTGTGTAACAAACCATCACACATCAGTTTAGATGAATACAAAACCACAAACTCATGTTTCTGCTGTCTGTCTGTCGTTTGGTCAGTCAGTGATGATCAGTGCTGTCACTGCAGTTTCAGGTGATGGAGGTTGGCGCTCGAGCTGAGGCTTTTTTTGTCTCAGGATCTAAGACCTGAACTAGTTTCTTGTCAAGTTTATGAAGGGGAAAACTTCAGCTGCATGAATGTGTCTGGAGTGGTGTGGAGTCGCCTGGTTGCTGCACAGATGCATCAATAAGCCGGTGATACAGAGACAGCCGACGCTGATCATTGAACAGATCAATGAGCTGTTTATTGATGAAGCCTTTGTTAAGCTTGTTATTGTTGTGTGTGAATTTATTGGAATCAATTCGTCTCATTTTTTCAGCTTTTCCAGTGAATCAGTTCAAAAGGAAAAGATTCCTTCAGGTACAAGCTGTGAGCTGTGAGAGGCAGGACAGCGTCTCCAGGCTCGTCTGTCCTCTTGCACTGATCAAACGAACAGCTGTGTTTCATAATTCTGCTCTTATGTGTTTTGATGGAGGTCAGAATTCAGTTTGATTTTCTCTTCAGTTGTTCGCTGCAGAGTCCAGGCTGCAGGAATTATCCTCAGCGCAGATAGAAGAGACAAACGACGACACAGAGCAAACCGCAGAGTGACAGAATGAGAGCAGGTGAGAGGTCAAAGGTCAGCCGAGCCGACCGTCTGATAAACGCTCCATCAGCTGCACTCACCAGCCAAAAAAACCCAAAAACTGAATCTATTGAGCAGCTGGTAAGATCTGAGCATTCACCAGCCAGGTGACCGTGGGCAGCCTGCGTCTCGTAGTTTCACCTTAAATGTCCCAACTTGGCCACCGTGAAGTTCCTTCTGCATCATAAAGCTCAGACCTGACGTTAGCGTCCTCTGGGGACAATGGCCGCCAACAGCAACGTCCTTCCTTCCTTAAGATGACTTCTGACTTCAACAGGAACCTCTCTGTAAACACAGATATGTGGAATCTTTACGTCTCTCTTCTACAGATATGCTGAAACTTTACATTTCAGATCTCAGTCGTCTGTCGTGACAGTGCTGTGGTTCAGGTGTGGTCAGGTTTGGGCTCTGAAACAGTTGGTTCGGGTTAGAAAAAGATCACGGTTTGGCTTGAAATACCCACGTTTGTCAGCACAGCTGGAAAATGTCCTGACATCTCAGCCAGGTTTTTAAAGCTTTCAGAGCATGTTGAGCATCATTTTGCAAAATATTTCTAAAGTTTCGTAAACTTTTACTCAAACTTTGAGGTCTTGAATGAGTCTAGAATGAAAACATATTGTAGAGATGCTAGAAATTCTACATTCTTTCTGCTGTATTTCTGGAAAGGTGTGGCTAAACACATGGTTGTCACGGTAAAAAGAAAGGAAGAGGTTGCTCAGTTCCTGAAAAGCTGACGTTTAGGAGATACGAGGTTCTCACCCAGCAGATACAGCTCAAATCACACAGCATGTCAGGCTTTATCTTATCTGGTGGCGTCCATATATCGTAATAAATGCACCAGCTTCTTCTTATCTGGTCACGGTGCACGTTATAATCCCTCTTTCACAACCACAACACACACACACGCACACACACACACACAGAAAGCACAGCAGTGTGTTTTGGATGTTTTCTTCTTGATTCAGCTGCAGATATTCTGAGCTCATGTGAGCAGACTTTGCTCCTCGTCATGGTTCCTGTCGTTCGTGCATCTCTCTGTGTGATGTGTGCCTCGCTCGCCGGGCAGCGCGGCCATTTAACCCGGACATTAGCTCCCGATCCTCGCCTCAGGGCGCCATCGCCGCCGCAGCGGCAGCCAGAAATATGAGCCGAGTCGATGCGTCCACAGGCCAGGCGGCAGCTCGGTGCTGTAAATGGCTCTGCCCCGAGGACACAGTGGAAAACCTGCATCAGTGAATGAGGCGGCAGATTTCCAGAGTGGAGAGGGTGCAGCTGACGGAGGGTTTTCATCAAGAGACTGAAAGTCAAAATGATCCGGAAAGTAAACGGAGGGATTTTATATGAAGTCATGATTACAAACGGTGAGACGGAGAATGCTGAAATTATTAGTGGAATATCAGCCAAAGTTAATCTGCAGCTGTTTTGATAATCAGTCAATTGATGAATCTTTTCAAGCAAAAGTGATGAACATTCTCTAATTCGAGCTTCTCGTTACTGAAGATGTTCTGCTTTTGTTTGTCAATGTGATATAAACTGAATATCTTTGGACAAACGAGACATTTCATGGCATCACCTTGGACTTCTGGAGATTATAACAGGCTTTCTGACATTTCATAGACCGATCCATCTAGATTCATTATGAAAGAAATGATTTGCAGCCATGGAAATGTTTAAAATGCTTCTTGAAATCTCTCTGAATTAGAAATGCTGCTGAAAGCAAGCTGTAGTAACAATGAAAACCTCGAAAGAAATGATCACAATTTGTGGAATTCAGAAATCGTGTAGCGTGTGATGGTTGATATTTAACCAAAGGAAAACAAAGGGACTTAAACACGGTGACAGCACATTTATTAAGGGCAAATTGACTTTGAGGAAAAGCAAGCCGCTGCCTGACTGCTTTCAGCTCTCCTGGATGGAGCTTCAGTGGTAAAATTCGTCCTGAAACTGGGCTTAAGTTCTGTGAGAGAGTCCTGCATTCACCTCACGGGCTGCTGCTCCTCTATCTGTGGAGGTAAACCAGTCCAGAGCACAAACAAACACGCCGCCTCTCAATCAGCTCCCAATGAGTTTCCCTGTCCGGTTCCCACAGAGGCATAAAACCTCCCGACAGGGCATTCATTAACAGAGGTCAGGAACCCGCCTTATATGGAAAGTACAGTCGGCCTATCAGATCTGTAGCTATTTCCTGCCAAACACGCTCGGGCTAATTTTACCTTGCGTCTCTGCCTTTTGTCGCCTTAATCAAACATGTAGTGTCTCTCAAAGCTGCTCGGAAAGAGCGCGACAATAGAGTAAGTCTGGGTTTCTGCTCTGGAAGTATCAGTAAATGGATTTAAGGAGGTTTGTAGCAATACATGAAACGAAGGCGTCTCAGATTACTCTCTTATTCACGTATTCACTCAATAATAAGCAATAAATTATCGCTCTAAATGCTTATTTTGCATCTAACCTGACGGGTGCAGCGGTGCCTTTTCCATCTATAAGATACGATGAAGCACACAGGATCAGGTGATACACCGTCTGTAGTGAATATTTTCTGTGTGCTAAATAGTAAATATGGAGTTATTTTGGAAAGCTAAAGAGTGTCTTTCAAAGTGTGGACACCTGTTAAGACAGAAGTCTTCACTCCTGAAATTCATCAGATTACGAATGATGATGAAGAGTCCAGTGTTTCAGATGCAGGTGTCTAATGATGACTCCTGACTCTGGACTCATGCTGTGCACTGATGAGGACAACATGTCCGCCGCAGCACGATGCGTCCTTTCTAATCAGCTGACCACTGACCACAGAAGGCGCATCAGGCCGCTCGTTTGGGCGAAACCTGCAGAGAACTGTGTGAAAATACAAGGCGAGTCATGACGGACATGACGGCAGCGCAGGTGGAAGCACGTGTGACACTGAACGTGAAGATTGGTATTAAGATAAGATAAGATAAGATAAGATAAACTTTATTGATCCCAAAACTGAAAAAAGTCCAAATTTAGTTTTCACGAGGGACATGTACCCAGTCTCCGCGGTGATGGTCTCGTGTTTGACCCATTCATCCACCACAGCCTCCGTCCCATGTGGACTTTGTCTCCTGCCGTCCTCAAGCCCTCACATCGACGTGACGAGTTCGAGCCAATCACAGCACAGTAGGCCGGACCAGCCGTAAGACTTGGAAAGGAAGTACCACGTGTAGTATTATGAGAGCTGCTTCCTAGTAGAACTTTGACCCACCTGACTGAGACTTCACAGACGACAGGCGAGACAGACGGTCAGGTTAAACCTTCGTCCTCAAAGCTGTCGTATGGACTCATGGTTTCTCAGGACTTCCATCCAGCAATGAAAGTGGAGAAATAAATGTCCCCTTAAGAAAATGACGGTGCCACTTTGGTCCAGACTGAGAGTGAAAACCTCCTCACAGCTGATGGAGCTCCACTGAGCTTCTCTCTTAACGTTGGTGATCCTCAGACCGTCATCAGGTCCACATTTCAGTTTGTCCAATAGTCCTTCTTGACTTAACACAGAACATAGAACACAGAACATAGAGCACAGAGCACAGAACATAGAGCACAGAACATAGAGCACAGAACACAGAACCTAGAGCACAGAGCACAGAACATAGAACACAGAACATAGAACATAGAACATAGAGCACAGAGCACAGAACACAGAACACAGATCATAGAACATAGAACATAGAGCACAGAGCACAGAACATAGAGCACAGATCACAGAACATAGAACACAGAACACAGACACAGAACACAGAACATAGAACACAGAACATAGAACATAGAGCACAGAACACAGAACACAGAACACAGATCACAGAACATAGAACACAGAACATAGAACATAGAGCACAGAACATAGAACATAGAGCACAGAACACAGACACAGAACACAGATCACAGAACATAGAACACAGAACATAGAACACAGAGCACAGAACATAGAGCACAGAACACAGAACATAGAACACAGAACACAGACACAGAACACAGAACACAGAACACAGCACAGAACATAGAGCACAGATCACAGAACACAGAACACAGAGCACAGAACATAGAGCACAGAACATAGAACACAGAACACAGAACATAGAACACAGAGCACAGAACACAGAACACAGATCATAGAGCACAGATCACAGAACATAGAACACAGAGCACAGAACACAGAACACAGATCATAGAGCACAGATCACAGATCACAGAACATAGAGCACAGAACACAGACACAGAACACAGAACACAGAACACAGAACACATCTGTGGAACGCTGCCAAAGTGGACAAACAGCAGAAAGGCTGTGGGACTTTTCCAGGCAGGCAGAACAGCTGATCCATATTCAGACTGGTTTGTGTGTCATTAATGCGTCACCATATGTTCCAGGGGAAACATTTCCACACTCACACACACACACACACACACACACACACACACAGCCGGAGAGTTCAGTCTTCATCACCTCTCGGCCCTCAGTGACACCGTCAGCATCATGTGCTCAGAGGTGAATGCTGACACCAGACGTCGCTTCAGGAAACGTGAGAGCAGCAGATTCACGTGATTTCACAGAAGAAGGTGTTTGGTTAGACGACAGCAGTGAGCGTGTTTGTGCTTCAGCATCACGCTTCTCCTGAGGGTTTCACTGCCTTTCAGTCCGTTTCCTCAGCGGTTTCACGGCAGTTAGGCCTAAACTGTCGTTTTAGTGGTTAATTTTATGGCGTCAGGTTCACAGATGTCCAGCTGACATCTCCTGGATGGAATAAGGTGAAGTGAACGCTGTGTGGGACCTTAGTGTCCTCTCGTCAGGCGGCATCCACAGTGAGTCAGCAGGTTTGGATGCGGTCCGTGTTCATTCATGTTTTCATAGATCCTCCTCTGCCTGCTGCAACAGCACAGATGTCCTGTAAGCTGTGATAGGCGGTTTATTTTTGGCAGAACTATGACCATACTTATCCATCATAACCTTTGAGCAAATTGTAATTCAAGTGGTTTGAGAGAAAAGTAGACTTCTCTGTTTTCAGGCTTTAGAAGATCTGACCCATGATGGAGACTTTGACCAATCACAGGTCATTTCAGAGAGAGGGAGTTCCTGTTTGCTGTTCTACCAACGTCCCTTCAGACAGCGAAGGCCTCGTCTCACATGGCCAGACGTCTCTCCACACTTTGTTTTACGCTGTGCTGTCGCTGGAGGAAGTGGAACTGAAGGCTGAAGGTGGTTTTCCAGGTTTGCTCAGTCGGCCTCCAGTCTTCGACAGAGTCGCTGTTGAACGGAGCTGCTCGCGTCAGCGGCTCGTTGCTTTGCAGCTCAGTGAGTTCATGATCTGGGTTTTCGGAAACGTCAGCGGGCTCCACCTTTAACAGCAAATATATTCAGTTTGTCTCTTTGAAAGCACAACACTAATACTCCTACAGGCAGCGTGAGGCATTGACATGATTTAAGCAGCTACATGTTGCGTTCAGGGACCACTTGAAAGAATGTGCTAGTCGACCATTATTTTCTTTTATCACTGAAAAAAAGGTTTTGTGTATTCATCATGTGTGTTAAGTAAAGAGCTGTAGTCAGGATGCGGTTAGCCTAGCTTAGCATGAAGGCTTGGAGCAGAGGGAACCAGCTAGCCTGGTTTGTTCTGGATCGCTAAGTCTGTGTACCAGAAATGTAAAAGCAGTTTATTGTTTTAGAGAGAACTGGGACAGTTTGTGTGCTGGTTTTCTTGATTGACTCCAGCTGGTTGTCGTGAGCTTCTTGAAGTCTTGTTATCACAGTGAGGTTGCCAGGTCTGGCACCGTCATGGCTGTTCAGAGAAGCCAAACCTGAGCCCACAGGCAGAATCTGGCAGTCTGTGCCGTGTGGCTGGACACACTGAGCGGCTGGTACAGAAAACACACAGGCAGTAATTCAGACTTTCCGACTGGGCCTTTGAGTGGAGGAATCAGAGCCCGCTGCTCCAGAGAGGCTCTCTGTGATTTAACAGCCCTCTGGATGATTGAGCACTCTGGCCTGTCGGCACCCGCCGTGTTTTAAGGTCAACAACAGCCCGACCAATTAGGACAAGAGGGCGAGAGACGTCGTGACTTTTCAGAGCTTGATTGCTCTCATGGACGGACAGACGGCCTGTAGAGAAATCAGACAAAGCACTCTGACCCTCGACAGGAGAAAGTAATTAGAGATTCCAGTGTGCTGGTGTTCCTCCAGAGACCGCGAGAAGTTCATTGTTCACAGGACTGCTTCTCCTCTGCTCTGCGTCTTCAACTCATCAGCTCTGCCCTCATTAACTGAAGCCAAGCTGCTCTTTGGTTAGCGTTTCACAGCGAACGGATGCTAATTAAGGATGGATAGCTCAATGAGTGTGTAACAGCTCACTGGAGACCGTGAGAGCGCTGAAGCGTTTCCAGCTACACTTAACTGCTGATTCTCATTTGGGGCGACTGAATGTAATTAAAGCTCTCACTTCAGCATCGTCAGTGTTACCAGCAAGCAGCTACTTGAAGCGGACGCTTTGCTAACACGTTAGCCATAACAACTCATATCGCTGATGTCAAAGCTGTGTGTCTCTGAAGTTACTCGAGCTCAGAGTGATGTCTTCAAAGGTTTTATGAGTTATTCTGACCGAGGTTTGGGCGTTAGGACAGTATAGACCGTGCAATGGTAGAAATGTCTCCAGCGGTAGACATTATCACACAAAGACAGAGTGTCTGTACTGCTACGCTGCTAACACAGCGAGCTAACACACACACACACACACACACACACACACACATTACACAAAGACAGAGTGTCTGTACTGCTACGCTGCTAACACAGTGAGCTAACACACACACACACACACACACAGACATGGTGTCTGTACTGCTACGCAGCTAACACAACGAGCTAACACACACACACACACACACACACACACATTAACACACACAGACATGGTGTCTGTACTGCTACGCTGCTAACACAACGAGCTAACACACACACACACACACACACACACACACACATTAATACACACAGACATGGTGTCTGTACTGCTACGCAGCTAACACAACGAGCTAACACACACACACAGACACACACACACACACATTAATACACACAGACATGGTGTCTGTACTGCTACGCAGCTAACACAGTGAGCTAACACACACACACACACACACACATTAATACACAGACATGGTGTCTGTACTGCTACGCTGCTAACACAGCTCCAAATGAAAGGAGAAGTGAAAGGTGATGAACTTTACAGAACAACACTACACGGTTTTCTTTGTAAGTGTTGTGTTTTAAGCCGTCTTGCTGCTCTGTGGGTTTGAGGAAGTTCATGTTTGGCTTACAGACTTAAATGCCTTCATTAGTCGGCTCTAATTACCAGGAAATGGTTTCAGTGCTCGTCTACAAACATGGACAGGACTGACACACAGTGTAACCTGTGGACCATGTGTATGTGCAGCCTCAGTGGGACCCCTGCCCCTTAATGCATCAGTGCTCATGAATTCTCCTGGTGGCCTAAACGCAGATCTGAAGACATTTTAACAATTGGTCAAACCAGCTGAAAAGTCAGTGTGTCTCCTACAGTATTCTGTCTTTTCTTTTAGTATTTTCAGTACACATGCGAGGGGCTCCTAACTGTATATTCCATATAAAGACATTCACTGAAGGAGCCGTTCTCCATTAGTTTCAGTGGGCTTTGATGCGTTTTCAGGAAATTTATCTGTTTTCATCTCGTTATGTTTGTCCACCTTCTGCTTTCCTATCGCACAGAAACCAGCAAATGGACTCAGATCCAGCAGCTTGGCAGCCTCTCCGGGTTTATCTGCTGCTGCTGAAACGCTGTATAATGTGCTGGTCTGAGCACAGCAGAAATCTATCCATCACTGTCCCGGTGCTGGCGCTCTGCTCTGTATCGAGAAGACCATGCTGGTTCAGGTCCAGACAGTTCCAGCCAGGCAGGAACATCTGATGCGGCTCCAGTAATGCAGATTAATGCGTTTTGGTGTATTTCCTGGCATCAGTTTGTGTTAACAGAAAGGTTTCAGGATGTGTTTTTATTCTTGATCACCAACCAGACCTCATTCAACATGGAAGGAAGCTGATTCAAATGACCTATTGATCACGAGCTGCAGCTCAGACGAAAGCGTCTTTAGGTCCCGAGTAATCGTTAATCATTGACCGGCCAGAGGATTTAGAGTCTAAATTTATTTTAGGGAGAAGGTCAGAAGCTGCTGTTTTAGCTAAAGCTGGTCCATACAGAGCTCCTCTCTGTGCTGGATTACAGCCAGTCCAATGAAAACCGCTTTGTTTTCCGTTAGCACGCTTGCTAATTGAGCTAGCTTTGATAACTTCATGTACTGCAGTTTTACTCTTTATGAGGCACTCGTCTCCTAATGAGATAAAAGTAATGAGGAAACACGAGGGATGTTCAGACGGAGTGAAACCAAAACTTCAGAAACAAGAAAACTGACTCGAAGTTACTCGGCTGCTGAGCCATGAGACTGAAGGTCCTCTGATTCCTCCTCCAGACGTTCAGCTCAACAGCTGGAAAGAGACAGCGAATGTCCTCGATATGAAGGAGGGCGTCATGTTCTACAAGGTGTCCTCCAGGTCCTGAATCCTAACACATTAGACTTGTTAACCTCTGTTAGTGATGGGGGGTTTGAACCTTAACACCCAGACCCCCCTGACCCCCCCCCCCCCCACACACACACATCTGCAATGTGCACCAAAGTGGAAAACCGTCACTCGTGAAATATATCATTGGTTTTCCTACAGTATTAACTTCAGTGTGAGGGATGTTTCTGTGGTTCAAGGAATTGATTTTTTCAGTATTTAACAGACTGTCTTCTGCTAATCTCAAGCTAATAACCGCTGGGACGCAGGACGCCCACTCTGGTCCAGTGTCCCGAGTTTTATACGTCCAATTATCCTTGATTTCTTCTGAGGGGAAAAGGTCGCTGGTGAACATAATCCAGGCAACAATTACTTTTTCTTGAAAGATATTTGTCAAAGTAAATTAGAAGCATAAAAGAACATATCCTGGGAGAGCCTGGACGAGGACCTGAGGGCAGACACCCAATGCATGAATAATTTATGAGCACTGCATGAGTCTTCATAACATGAATTATTGAGTTACGTGTGTGTCAGAGACATCTGTGGCACATGTGGTTGTTAAAGCTCATAAAGAAACATGTAAAAACCTGAACTCACAGCCGGTCTGGGCTTATCTAACCAGCAGCAGCAGCAGCAGCACATTAGCAGGGCTGCAGTCGTGTGTGTTTGGCTGTCACTGATTGGCTGATTGTCACTTTGCCAGAAGCTCAAACACACGCTGAGCTTTGGTCCAGCTGATGGCGGACATCTTAAAGCCGTTCGTCCTGTTAAACTTCCACATCCTGTTTCATTTGTAAACAAAGCACAGAAGAACGTTTCAGCCTCAGAGCCGTTTCTCAGCCCTTTCAACCCTCCTCTTCACTCTAGGTGCTTTTTCATGAGACGACCTGATGCCAGCCATGACTCATTTCAGCCGCCATGTGTCCCCGTGGCTGATGTTAGCTAATGCAGATTCACTTTCCAGATGTTTGTTATCCAGCAGCCAGCTGTTGATAGTGCAGACACTGGGCTCTGGGTTTTCATCTGGACGCAGACGTGTTTAGGAAAGTGTAACCACCTGGAATGTGTCAGACCCGTGAGAGGCTGCAGACCTGTCCAGGTGTGACCTGCCCTCTGCCCATTGGATGGCTGATAGTTTCGCTATGTGTCATCCGAAGCATTGAAAACTTAATCAAACCTGTAGTCACAGTGATACTCCTTTGATACTCTGTGATGTGTCTGTGTGTCAGTACAGTCCACAGACTTCAGTGTATTTTGGAATCAGTGTTAGCTGATGTTACCTGTAACACAGGTGTTACCTTGTTAAATGAGTTTTTGTTTGTGATGTTTTTCATGACACTGTTTTTTGTTTTTTAAGCTGCAGCTCGTGAAGGTGGAGCTGATGTTACTGCAGAGCAACTTCATCTAAAAAAGTAACGAGCTTTAAATGTCGTGGAGTAGAAAGTACCAGATTTCCCTCTGAAATACAGAGGAGAGGAAGTAGAAAGTACCTGAAAATGGTGCTTCAGTACAGAACTTGAGTAAATGTTCGGTAAGCCACACAATTGACAGTTCCACTCAGTAACAGCTGCAGGAAGGACAAGGGGACAGACGTGGTCGGTACAGAAGGCTGAAGTATTTACCGGAGGGCCGGAGGACAGGTGGGGGCGACGCCGAGGAGGCAGGCCGAGGGTCACTGCATGAGGATGAAGAGCAGTCTGCCAGTGGGTGAGAGTGTGAGAGCAGCTTATGTACTGCACTGATTGGTGATGAGTCTCAGGTGTGTGGGCAGGTGATTGGGCAGGTGGGCGTGGCTGAGTAGTGAAGGGGTGCTGGCTGAACAGGTGAGCAGACGAGAGATATAATGGCAGCAGGTACTGACAGTTTCTTGTCAAAACAGAATGAACCAGTATTTAGTAATAACAACAGTTTTTTACAGCGTGGAAAGGATCCAGAAGCTAAACTGAGCACTTTTTTTAGTGTCGGCAGCAGTTTTCTGCACAAACGCTCTGATGAAGGTTCAGTGCTGAAACAGTTTTCACGTGATCCAAACAAACACCTGAAATGTGAGTACATAACTGTGTATTTTGAACATGTGATGCAGCGTGGGCAGGACTGTGAGGAAACACGGCTGGCTTCATGCAGATTTTGGCTCTCGGCCTGTGTGATGTGTGATGTGAGGATACAGAGAGCGTGTGTAAATTAAACTGACGTGTATTTATGGTGAGTCAGTTGTTGCTGTACAGGTCGACGCCCAGCGGCACCATAAATCTCACAGGTGTTGGACTCTAATCCTTCTGGTCTGTCAGCTTGTACTGAAGCTCCCACAGTGTCGCTGTCATGTGTCTGCTGTCCGTCCTCAGGCTGTAATCTGTGCTGATGCTGGCAGCAGGTGAAGAATGAGGCTGCTCAGTAATCACAGATAAGACAGTTTGGCTGCTGCGCTGATGGAGGCGTTACATCACCGCGGGAACAAAGAGCGAGCGACGCCTCTGGACTGATCGTCAGATGTAATTACAAACTCATCAAAGCATCGCGCTGTGTGTTTGTGTCCGTTCGGCCTCGGAGGAAAAGAACGGCTTGATTCTATCACACGCTGTCAAAGAGGCGATGGAGCGATGGTCGGGATGAAGCGATGGCTTTCATATCAAACGCCTCACCGTGAGATCTCAGACACCGAACCATGAACGGACATCAAGTCCAGCTGGAGCAGATTTTAAGCTGCTGCTGATGAAAAGTGGAAAATGATCAGTTTGTGAAACAGAGATTGTATTCTGAGGAGAAACATTTCTCAAAGGATGAGACGCAGAACGCCTTCATGATGTGTGACTCGCACACATCGATTCTACAGGCAGAAATGATGATGCGTCCTTCACGTCAGCAGGTGTTTTGTTCATAATGAGGCATCAACGGCGCCGTGTGTCACCAGCCGCCGCTGACACACAGACAGAGCTGTGACGATCAGACGTTTACGTCACCTCACCTGTCCGTGGCTCTGACACCGTCAGCAGCTCAGGTGTCACAGGTCAGGCCCACCGCTGCCTTTCATTAAAATGTGCTTACGGTGAGCTCATGACCACTGGAGCAGAATCCCTGTTTGAACAGGCCGATCAGTGTTCAGTAAAGCTGAAGTCTGAAGTTACAGAAGTTTAATCAGGTTAATCAAACATCACAACGACACATGTTGATGCTTAATTCTACACGTTTTGGTCAGTTTTGACATCCAGTCCTGTGAAGGACTTTTAGACCTTCATGTCTGACAGAAAGTTGGCTGAATAAATAAAATGAAACGGTCAAACCCTTGAAACAGTGTGTTGTGGGGGTGTCGGCCATTCTTTGATTTGTGGCCTCAGCATTTCTAAAATCCTGGCTCCGGCATGGAGTTTGGGGAACGTGATCAGGCCTCAAACATCTGCTGATATCACGTCCCCCCCCCCCGCCTGGCGGATCCCACCTCCCCGCACAGGAGCGGGTGATGTCACCGCCTCATCTCCTGTCGTCGTGGCGGCGAAGCGGGCAGTCAATCATCCTGAACAAATCTGCCCTCAAGGCCGTGCTTCAGCCCTCTTTTCCTCTTCCTCGCTGCTTTTCCTGTCCATCTGGCAGTAGTTAAAGATTAATATGCTGGAATCTCAGAGCCACGGAGCCGGAGAAGACGGCAGAGACGAGCGGGATGCAGTGAGAGCCGTGATATCGACCTGGACCTGAAGACATTCGCTCAACAGTTCAGCGCGTTCAGACTGGATGACGTTAAAGGGTAATTTCTCTACTGGCTTGTTTAGCTTAGCTTAGCATAGTGCGGACTGGCAGCAGGGGAAACAGCGAGTCTGACTCTGCCCGAAGTTCAAAAACACCGACCAAGACTTGTAAAGATTACTGATTAACATGTTGGATCTTGTTAGTTTAATCTGTACATGAACAGAAATGTAAAAACAGCTGTTTGAGGATTCATGTGCTGCAGCTGTCTCTTGATGAAGAGCAGTCAGCCCACAGTGCTTCTGTGCAGTGTCTCGTCTGAGGCTGAACATCCAGTCCATGAGCACAGGTTTGCTTTCTTTTTGTCTCAGTACAGACACAGTGGTGTCAAACCTGGCAACCTCACCGTGACAGCGAGACTTCAGGAAGCTGCACCGATCGTTGTTTGACAGGAAGTACGTCCAGCATCCTCTGACAGGACGTGAGCCCGGTGACATTTATGACCTAGTGACATGTAATA
The DNA here is from genome assembly GCA_037975065.1 of Chaetodon trifasciatus. Classification (NCBI taxonomy): domain Eukaryota; kingdom Metazoa; phylum Chordata; class Actinopteri; order Chaetodontiformes; family Chaetodontidae; genus Chaetodon; species Chaetodon trifasciatus. The sequence continues at coordinate 1,145,561 of JBBMOE010000049.1, forward strand.
TGTAGTTTTCTTCTGTAAAAACAAAGAAAAGTACTTTGGAATGAAGCCCAATCAGATATGTTTGTAGTGAGTAAGAAATTCTTCGTTAACCTCCCAGCAGCCTCCCAGCTGTTGCAGTCTGCAGGTATCATGAACAGACCTTAAGTCACTCTGATAAACTTCATCAGGCGTCTTCATCACTGCTGTCCCACCATGAAGCCGTCATGGACTTACACTGATCTTACACTGACAGGTAACACAGTCCACGGAAGGCTCATGCCAGTGTTTTGGTTCCTTGTTTATTAGGTATTAGCTACGCTCGTTAGCATTAGCATCTGCTATTATCATTGTTATTTTTTTTCCATCATTAAAACACTCATTGGAGTTTTGGTCTTTGCAGTGGTGGAAAAAACATTTACTTCAAGTACTGCACTCAAATACTGGTAGTTCTGTATCAACCCTAAACATCTGGACTGACCTGTAACATCTGGACTGACCTGTAACATCTGGACTGACCTGTAACATCTGGACTGGTTGGAATCTGCTTTTAGTGATAGAAATTCTTCGGCAGAAGACAAAAATAAATAAATGTATTCATCTTATCTTTTGATGTTATGAGTGAGAATGATATTATTTGAAGTATTAGTACCCTGATAATATGTCCAGTGTAGTATTTTATTAATACATGTTTGAGAATTGCCCTCCTCCGTCCTGTTTGGTCTCTCTGACTGGGCTCTCAAGAGCTGAAAATAAAAATTAGGCCAGATATGGAGCTGGGGGGGCTGCAGAGCTGTTGTTGTGGGGGGGTCGTGGCCTCGCTCAGCAGGAGGGCCCTCTGGGACTCTGAAGGGAGCCTAAAGCAGATGACAGCACTCTGTTGTGTCAGAGCTCGCTGTTCCACTTTATGCTCTGTCCCCCACGTCTTCAGCCTCAGCCAATTACGTCCCCCGGCGGGAAACCTCTGACCTGGGCGAGGCGCCACGTGGACCGTACACTCACCATGTGACGCACGGATCGAGCCATGCCAGACAGATCCAGGTACAACAGCGCTGGCCTGAGGCTAACCTCTTTCTGTTCTGAAGTTTAACTGCAGCATGTTGGACAGAAACCTGTTCCTCTTTGAGTCTGCACACTCTGATGCTGAGCTTCCACTTTCTCCCACCCATGACTTCTTAATCTTCTGCTGCTCTCAGGATCTTTGTCTCTCTTCTGCCCTTTCTGCTGTTAGTGTGGTCGAACAGCGTTTTTCTTTTTTTCCCATCCCTTCATACAAAATAACATCTGTTTGTGAAGAGGACTTTCAGCAAGCTAAAAGCACGAAACACCATTAAAAGCTGGAGTCGAGCCCTCGGCCCTCTGACCGTTGGTGTGTTTGTGTGAGCCTTGGCTGCAGGTGATTCCACAGCTTTTACATCGTCGTTAATTCAGCATGATTGCAGAGTTCAAGCTGCTGCATTCACGTTTCATTATGACCAAATAAAGAAAAGGAATGCTAAGAAATCCCATAATGACACCTGCACCGTGTTGAGTCTCCAGTGGCCACTTCTGATGAGCCCAAACACAAACTGCTCAGCAAACATGTCTATATTAGGTGGATTTCTTCTTTTATGTATGTATTTAGGGGTTTTAGCCTTAATTGGACAGAACAGCTGTGGAGAGACAGGAAGGGGGGGCCGACACGCAGCGGAGGGCCCCTCGTTGGATCAAACCCGGGCCCCTTCTGAGGCCTCTGTAGGTGGGCCACATGCTCCACCAGGTGAGCTATCAGGGCGCCACCCATGTCTGTGGTTTAACACAACATGATCAGTCATCTGGGGCCGTGTTTGTGTCCGTCTGATATTCACTGTGTTTCAGCTGTTTTTAGTTTCTGAGCGACACACAGAGCCACTAAATGCTCCACCAGCAGGCCAGTTGTGAAGTTTAGTGTTATGCTGGAACACGAACTCCACACTCGAGGGTGGAGAGAAAGACCCTGAAGAGGCTTCAAGCTGCTTTGATGCTTTAAATCTCCAGACAGTTGGTTGAAAATAGTCCTCAAAAAATGCTCCATTTGGTTCATATATGGGCGGCACTGTGGAGCAGCAGGTAGTGCGCGTGCCTCACAGCAAGAAGGTCGCCGGTTCGATCCCCGGGTCGGGCGGGGCCTTTCTGTGTGAAGTTCGCATGTTCTTCCCGTGCATGCGTGGGTTCTCTCCGGGCACTCCGGCTTCCTCCCACAGACCAAAAACATGCTCATTAGGCTAATTGGTGACTTAAAATAGTCTGTAGGTGAATGGTTGTCTGCCCTGCAGTCGGCTGGCGCCCGGCTCAGGGTGCACCCCGTTGACAGCTGGGATAGGCTCCAGCCCCCCCCAACCCCGAAAGGGTTGAATCAGGAATCACCCAGTTTGCAGATAAAAATCAGCCTGCTGCCAGCTGCCGAGCACAAAATGAACTTCTGACCCTCCTGCCGAGAGATGCTGAACCAGAGGATCGTGACGGCGGAGCCTCCTTTAAAAACTTTAAAATGCAGTTTATTGATGAGCTGAACTTCAGCTGTGGATTCTGTCTATCATCTCGTACCAGAGAGATGTGCTCAGCCTGTCAGAGGACATTTGAGGAGCAGTAATCAACACATTTTTGGTGTTTGGTCATCAGTATGAACATGACATGGCTACATCTTTGCATTTTGTTTATCATCAGACACACCTGTGCTGATCGTTCCAGGTAAGCTGTGGCCCACAGCAGTGGAGAGGTGCTGAGCTCGTTGACGGCTGTTTGCCCATCAGACCTTTGAAGGCGTAATTAAGAATGAAATGTCGTCCTCTTGTCCCAGAGGGTGGACTGCTGACGGACCGCGGTCAAAGAAACACAGTTAATCAGCCTGCCGCCTGTCTTTGTCCTTTCACTCCTGTTAACACAGCAGTGGACAGTGTGTGTGTGTGTGTGTGTGTGTGTGTGTGTGTGTGTGTGTGTGTGTGTGTGTGTGTGTGTGTGTGTGTGTGTGTGTGTGCATACAAGGACTCAAACATGACACTTTTTACTCTCTTTAAATTATTTTATAACTTTGTTCACTGTGCAGATTCAGATCAATCAGCCAGAATCTAGTCAACAAACAAGTTATGATGTAAAACTCCACGAGCTACCCACCAGAGTGAGCTCCATCTTTACCAGCTTCAGCATTCAGCCCAGTGCTGGCCCCATAACATGAATCATGGAAGTTTGAAGGTTAAGGTTAAAGGTCAGGGTTAGGGGAGTAGTGGACATGACTCAGGTAAGTCTGCAGGAAATGAGTGCAAGTCTATGTAAAGTCCCCAGAAGTGATGGAAACACGGGGGTGTGCGTGCATGTGTGTGTTGGTGTGTGCGTGTGCTCGTGCATGTGTGTGGTAACAGAGACACCCTGTTCCTGTCTGCATCAGTGATGTCTTGCGGCCTGATAACGATGGCGAGGTGGCGGCGGCGGCGGCGGGTTCCGGCTCAGTGGGCCGTCTCTTCACTGTCGGCTTCTCTCTGCTTTGATTACGCCGAGTGGAGAAGAGGAAGAAGAAGAGCCAGCGGAGAAAAAAAGGAAATGTAATTGAAAGTCTCAGGACTTAATGAAGAAGCCGACAGCCTTCTGATTTCCCTCACAAGAGGATCTAATTAACGAGCTCCAGAGTGAACCTGACGAGCTTATGAAGCCGGATCCAGAGCGGGACGGCGGCCAGAACATTAAGGTCGAGCGTTTCACCGACAGCAGCAATCAGAGCCAATCAGCTGCGTGTTCAGAGGCCGTGATGCAGAGAGCAAACACTGGTGATGAAGACGTTGTTTCTGAAGAACATTAAGACGAACAGAGAGAGGAACGTTAACTTTGCACCTTCAGAGGATTTAAAGACTCTGCTTTTGGTCTGTTTCTTTTTTGTGATCATTTTCCTCAACTTGATTTTTAACGGCTGTTTAATTTAGTTTTTTTGAGTTTGACGGACTAAAATCACTGAACTACTCCAGACATGCTGCGGCATGAAGCTCCTTCTAGAGGCCGTGTTTAAGTCTCATCTGTGTCTGACTGTGCGCTCTGGACGGCCCGCTGATGGCCTTCATCCAGCTGTGTCAGTAGGGAAGCATCATCACCGCTTCCTGTTTTGTAAACAGCCCATTATTGACTGCGTCCGTTCCGACTCGATGCGGGTCCGATCCTTTCAGATGTGACCCCCCCCCCCGCTGAGCTGAGGTCAGGCTTTTCACTGTCAGAGAAAGTCATCGCACCTGAACGAGGCGGTTTGAGTCCACGTGGAGAAAAGGTTTCACAGCGACGGTGCAGGAGGTTTCTCATCCCAGCGAGGTTCTTCCTGCACCTGCTCCTGCTCGGCTGCTGCTTTTTGAAGTGAAAGCACAGGTTGTTTGTCAGATTGTACTTCATTGAGGGGGTCGTGTTCCTGCTGCCTACAACCACAGAGCGCAATCAGCTGCAAACTCCCAACAATAACCACCTCCATCCTTCCTCATTCTCCGCCTGCGTGGAGGTGGCCTCGCTCAGCCTCAGCACAGACACTCCTGTACCTGCTGCAGCCTGCTTGATCACACGTTTGGATGCTTGGCTGCTAATGCAAACTGTCACACTTTACGATATGTGTCCATGTTATTTTTATGGGAAATACTGCATGCTTCTTCCCTTTGGCTCCTTGGATCATCACGTCTGTCCCTTGGCTACTTCTTCTGTCTGCATGATGCGTTCAGTGTGTGATGCTGTGAGTACTGAGAGGTCACGGCTGGACGTCACGGTGAAGACCTGAGACAGAGCACCTCAATCCTGTTTCAGGCCAGAAGAGAGAAGAGGGACGCTGTGAATCGTCAGCCTGTCTGCTCAGTCTGCTGGATGTGTTGGCAGAAGAAACACAACAGTATTGAATTGTGATTGTGACCTGACTCTGCAGCTCTGTGCAGCACTTCAGCGACTCTCAGCTCAGCTGCATCAGCATGCATCTACTTACATCTACTGGTATCAAACTTCCCAGTTCAGCCTCCAGGCTGCTGCTGTGGGTCAACTGGGAGCAGTTTGCTTTGGCAGCTGTGGTGGAGATGAGGGCTCCTCGTTCACCTGAGATGGAGCTGGTGTGTGTGTGTGTGTGTGTGAGAGCCTGCTGACAGATATTTTGAATCAGTGCTTCTCAGTTGGAGTCGTCTGACATTTGGCCGGGCGGGCAGCAGAGAGCTGAATGTGCTGGACATCAGTGCAGCAGAGGGTTGACCAGCGAGCCGGCAGAGATCACAGCATCTCATCAGGCTTAAAGACAGTCATCCAGCACCAGAGCCACACACGTGGAGGTGTGTCAAAGGTTAGAGGCAGCGATTTTTCTCATGGCTTTTATTTTGGCGAGTAAAACGAAGCAGCGAGCGTTTCCTCTGTGGTCGCAGTCAGTTTCAAATGACTCTCATTGGACAGAAATGAGACAGGGACAGAAAATGACTTGTCCACTGTTTGATCTTTGATGTTTGATGGATTCTTGAAATTTAAAGTCATTTTTCAAGCAAACGTTCTGCTGTGAGCGCCTCGCTCTGAGGACCTTCTGCTTCCCTTCTGTGTTATCGCCTTGTGAAATGAACTTCTTTGTTTGGACGGTTTATTTTGGCATGTCTCTAATTGACATGACCGTGTCAATCGTACCACGTGTAGCGTTAGATACCATTTGAACAATTATTTATGTGTTATTTATAGTGATTAGTGTACTGTTCCCTAATGATGTGTGAGCTGCAGAATGAACCAGGCTTTTATTTGAAACAGGCTTTTAAAAGAGGCAGGATTTGACTCCAGATTCATCCTCTTTTTTTTGTTTTTAAGCATTTTAAGAGTAATCGCTCATATTTCAGCATATTTGATTAAAAATCAGCCAAACTGAAATCAGAACTGTGTATTTCGTGTAGTGTTGGTAGTATTGCAGGTAGCGTCCTCACACATATTTCATGTGGTGCTGAATGTTGAAAGGTGATGATGATGATGATGATGATGATGAGGTTTGAAAGCACTGCGCTAACAGACAAACCGAGCGTTAATGTGACTCCTCTTCAGGTGAAACTGAGGCTTCGGCAGGATGTTTGCCGCCGCGACCTGTTCGCCTTCAGTGTGTATAAAGACAGAGATGATGCGCTCTTTACGGCCTCCTGAGAAAGAGATGAAGTTATTAGGAAACCAAAGCATCGTGGCATCTTGACACCTTTTAAGCTTAATCTGAGCAGACGGCAGAGCGAAGAGGAGCGAGCTGCAAAAAGGAGATGAAGGAGATAATTACTTTTCCTCACATCCCTCTTCCTGCTCGACCTTTGCTTTTCTTCTCCTTCACCCTGAGGTATGAAGCATGAAGGATGGCGGCTGTGTGATGGATTAAGTCTTTGGTTTCTCAGTGAGAAGCTGGCTGTGAAGACGGTTGACGGCAGAGCTGCAGTCAGAGAGCACAGCTGCTTTATCCTCCATGTTTCTAAGCTTTCCTCGTCTTTGTGAGGGAGCGTGATGTTCAGGGTCCAGCTGGTTTTTATGCTTCTGCTGGGCCTGTGGGTCCATCCTGTGCAGCTCTGACGCTCGTTATGAGCAAAACAAAATCCTTTCATCCTCCGAGCCGCCGTGCCGTCGGTGGAAAGTGCAGCGTAAAGTGGACGCTGCCTCCTTTCATCTCGACACATCGGGGGGGAGTCAGGAAGCGTGCGGGGGTCAGAGGTCGGGGGATCTGCCGGCTCCTCGTGCAGGACTCTCCGTCTCTTTGCTCTTCCTGGTTTCAGGGTCACGCCTGCACTCTGACCTTTGGTGCCGAGTCAACCTGACACAGCAGCGATGTGGCGACTCATCCTGCCGCATCATCAGATGATCTTCATCACTTCAGACGAGAAACGATAAACCAGCGACAGTCACACTCAGACAGACGCTGACATACAGATGATGTTACAGGCCGATTCACTGTGAG
>JBBMOE010000049.1:1152816-1178259 GCA_037975065.1 Chaetodon trifasciatus
TATATATATATATATATATATATATATACCCACAGTCTGCTCCTGAATGAGAGCGACACCGACATCAGCAGCTTGATGTCTGCCAGGATTACTCACTAAGATATCTGTCAGCGTAAATGTCTGCTCAGAATAACAAGACATGTCAGATCAGGTTCAGGTCGTCGTCTCCTGCTCCTCCTTGTTTTACTCTAAAGTGTCTCATTACAAATCTTATTTTCAAGTCAACTTTATTGTCAATTTGGCCATAAGTACAAGACACACAGAGGGCATGAAGTATGGTTTCCCACAGAAATATTAAGATAAAAGAAGACAACAATAAAGACAAGCGTTTAATCATAAATACAGGGATCAACACTGCTGAACAGTATTTTTAATATGTGTAGGTTTCAGGATAGACAGCTGCCATACACACACACACACACACACACACACACAATGTGGTGAAGTGAGTCCATTTTTAAGGAACACCTCTCAAAATGGAAAAACGTGTGTGTCATAGAAATGGGAGTCGAGGCGTCGAGGCGGCGCTGATGTGGAGGCGAACCCTCCCTGCATGAATTAAGTTTGATAATGATTGGTAAGAAAATGAGAGGAGAGTTTAGAGAATGAGTATTTTTAGATTGGTATTTTTAGAACAGGTAAGCTAAAACACACACACACACACACACACACACACACGCGCTCTCAGAGGAGTGTTTCAGCTTCAGTTACGGGCTCTGAAGTCCTCTCCTCGGCGGCGGCTGGAAGGATTTTTGAGCTCAGTATCCATCAGAAGAGAGCTCTCAGCCCTTTGTGGCTTCTGTGGTTTCACGTTCACTTCCTGCTCAGAGGTCATTAAAGCCTGAAACAATGGAGGCGGTGGGACAGGAACGGCCGGCCGGAGGAATGTCATCACGCCCCTGGAGACTTCCTGAGACTCTGACACGGAGGCTGGGACGTGGGAGGAAGCCAAGACGCTCTCAGCATCAGAGAAACTGAACTTAACTCTGCAAAACAACACTCGGTTCATTCAGCTAAACCTTCTCAGCTGTAGTTCAGCTCATCTGGACCAAAAAGAAAAATACTCGTTGGTGGTTTTAGGATCTGGATTTTGTTTTTAAAGACGTAGGCTGCAGCCAATCATTGTTCAGATGAAGCTTTGAACAGCATCAAGTCCTCATTTTAAAGTATTTTTCACTTGATGCCGCAGAAAAAGGAGGGTTGACATGTAGAAGACACCTGGACTGTGGGGACATTTTAATCTGCAGAGACATTTGAGACAGACCTTTATATCACGTCCTTCTCCTCAAGTGTCTTCTTGTCTTTTTCTCTTTATTCTGTGTGTCTGCGTCTATCCCTGTTTTGTCGTTGAATGCTGTGAGTCTGCGTTTATGTAAAGCTCTTTGTGCTCTGTAAAAATAGAGTTTATAGATAATATTTTGTTGTTTATGAGACTGAAAAGTCTTTAAATCGAGGCCGCCAGGAAGCGTCAGGAAGCTGCACCAGCTCAACAAAGAGAAGGTGTTTGAGTCGAAGCTGGAAAAGCTGAGGGCGGCACGGTGGAGCAGCAGGTAGTGCGCGTGCCTCACAGCAAGAAGGTCGCCGGTTCGATCCCCGGGTCGGGCGGGGCCTTTCTGTGTGAAGTTTGCATGTTCTTCCCGTGCTTGCGTGGGTTCTCTCCGGGCACTCCGGCTTCCTCCCACAGACCAAAAACATGCTCATTAGGTTAATTGGTGACTTAAAAAATTGTCCCTAGGTGTGAATGTGAGAGTGAATGGTTGTTTGTCTGTGTGTGTTACCCTGTGATCGACTGGCGACCGGTCCAGGGTGTACCCCGCCTCTCGCCCGTTGACAGCTGGGATAGACTCCACCCCCCCGCAACCACGAAAGGGATAAGGCGGGTACAGAAAATGAATGAATGAATGAATGAAAAAGCTGACCGTGGGAGTGAACCTGAAGGCCTCACGGTGCCTTTTTACTGATATTACCGACATCGATCCTCTCTGAGACTCCTACACTCAGATGGTTTAGCTACACAACAGCTGATGCTCTCAGGGAGGCCTTTCAGACACACACACACACACACACACCCTCGTCTCTGATAAATCCCACTGAGGTCCGCTCTGACAGATGCACCAGTGATCGTGGCGGTGGCGGTGGCGGTGGCGGTGAGGGCTGCGTGAGTCACTCTGGGCGGCCTCGTCTGCTCGCCGCCACGTTATTGATTATTGTTTTCTCTTCTCGCCGCACTTCAGATCAACAACATCTGTTCACAAACACACGAGGCCTCGGCTCACAGCAGAAGAAACAGGAAATTAAAGCTGCGGCTGGGACGTTTGCTCTGAATTGGATCTTTAATTTTAAGTCTGATTGCAGAAGTGACTTTTCGATGGCCGCCGTCCTGCCGCTCTGAGCCGGCGTTTGAGTCGCTTCCTGACGTCTCTGTCTCTGTAATGATGCTGTGAGAGCGTCTGCCTGCTTTGAGAGGGTTGAGCAGAGGAAACGTCTGAGTGGAAAGCGCTGCTGAACTGTTTGTGTCGGTTTGCCGACTCGTGGCTGCTGCTCGCAGGCTCGTTTCGTTCCTCTGAAGCAGCCTCGACTTTGGATCTGTGGAAGTCATGTGACTGATGATGTTTGCTGCTTTCTGCTTTCATCTCACTGAGTCACACCGCTGTCTGAGCCCACACTCTGGTTTGTGGTGCAGAGCGCCGCGATCGTTCGCCACGGCTGGAGACGTGGTCGCTGTCATTAACACTGCAGCTGACCTGTCACAGGTTTCACCGGATCGGCCATATTTACACGTAGTGTTAACGTGCGGATAAAGACAAATGAACAGGTTGTTTGCAGTCATGTGACGTTTATATGAATTAATATTTAGATATTTTGCGGTGTGTGATTAATCTGTGTCTTAGAGAAGAATGTGGATGAAACAGGGTCAGACGGTGATGAATATGAAGCCTTGTATTAACAGATGAAGATGACCCTGTCACCTGTGCCTCAGCAGCTTCCTGAACCTTGACTCAAACCACTTCCTGTCTCTCCTCTCTCGCAGTGATGTTCGTCTGCTGCTCACCTGACGTCTTCAGGAAGCTGATGGTTCAGTTTCGGCGGGAAGATCTTCCTCACGAGCAGTACGTCTTCTTCTACATCGACGTCTTCGGGGACAGTCTGAACTCCAAACACGGACAGCCGTGGGCCCGCGGCGACGAGGACGACGCCGTCGCCAAGGAGGCCTTCCAGGTACACGTCAGGTGAACTCTCTGCGGGTCCTTTAAGACACACCACCTGAGGTCCAGGCAGGCTCAGTCCAGTGTCTCAGTGTCTCACACTGAATGGACTGACAGGCTCGCAGTCATCAGATCAGACCCAACCGCAAACCTGCAGAAAGCCTGAGTGCTTAAAGGACGTGCTTCCAAGAGACGGGGACAGATGCGCTGTCCTCGTTCTGTGTGTCTCTGTGTGATGCTGTCTGCTGCTTTTGTTTGCCTGAGACGTCTTTTTCCAGAACGTGGCAGACGTGCCGTCAAACGTCCTTCTTTTAATTTGATGTGATGCTTCCTGCTCATTCTGGATTGTCTCTGTTTGTGGAACTGCAGCATTTTCTCCCTCCGTGTTGAAACCAGGAACAGAAGAACTGTCCATCCATCACACAATGTCTCAGACAGCACCGACTGAATTTGATGGGACCTTGGGGACAATCCAGCTGTCCTTTGTTCTCTGTCTCATTGAGTCAGACTGAGTGTTCTCGCCGTCACGTTGACTTCACACAGAAACTATATCTGTGCTCCCTGTGTCTTTCCCTCCGGGACTGTTCAGGTACACGAACATGAACAGGTTCTCCTGTGCAGACAGGGTCAGAGGTCAACAGACCCCCCCGGACCAGGCACCCTGCGGGGTTAAAGGACGAGCTGCTCCCCGTCGAGTGTTTGACGTCAGGCGCAGAACCTGATTTCCCAGGTTGCTCTGCAGCGTCTCCTCCCTCATCACCATCTTCATCTCTTTTGTTCTCGAAATTGGTTTATTCTCTGCTCACGCACACACACACACACACACACACACACACACACACTGTTGTCTGCTGCTCTTCTGTTTGTTGGACGTGTTTCTTTCTTTGCTTCTGGCTGTGAAGTGTTTTCGTCTTCTTTCACTCTCAGGTTCAGGTCGCGTCATCATGAGTTTGAATCAGTTGAAGTTTGTGGGAACGAGCGCGACGCTGTCCATCTCACAGAGAACAAATCCTCTTCACTGGACATCATGTCGCGCTTCTTGTGTGAAAACCCTCTCAGATACTTGAACGACTGCAGAGGGACGCTACAGAGGCCGAGTCCTGTCCTCTTTGGCTGCAAGCTAGCCTCTGCTCTGCGTGTCCACTGTCCTCTGTCCATCTGTCTGCTGATAAACAAGTTACAGTGTTTACGATTCATCAGCTGCTGAATGAAGCTGAAGCTTTTTTTTATTATTTTTTGGGGCTTTTTAGCCTTTATGATAGCAACAGCTGAAGGTACGACAGGAAAGGGGTAGAGAGAGCGGACGACACGCAGCAGGTGGGAGTCGAGCCTGCGGCCACTGCAGAGGACTGACAGCCTCGATACCTGGGGCGCACACCTTACCAACTGAGCTATAGGTGCCCCAGCCTTGAGAACATTTCTAAGAAGAGAAGAAGAATTTTTGTGTCTTTGCTAAAATGGAAACATGAGTTTTAGCGTCCAGGACGGTTGTTTTCTATCACATGGACAGAAACACTGATGGAGACTGATGGAGGAGGAGAAACCCACTGAGTGTACTGAAGCTAGCTAGCAGCCTTTAGCTCTAAAACAAGTAGTAAAGTATCGTTAGCTTTGCTGCTAACGGAGTTAGCTGGTGGCCGTTCTGCTGAGCTGTAGAAGGGTGGAGGTGAGTGAGGGTGCAGCAGGGTGAAGCAGCGCCCGTCTCGGTAAATAAAGATTAAATGGTGAAGGACGAGCCGGGCTGTGATGTCCATGGACGCTCATCAGGACAAAAGACAACAGAGGAGCTGCACTCAAATAACACGTGCGTGTTTGGAGAGACAACAGGTGGACGAGTGGAGCAACATTCAGCCTGTTTGTCTCTGGAAAGGAATTCACTCAGTCTGATGAAGACATAACAAACCTCAAGAGAAACGACCTGATTGGCCAATTCCAGAGGAACACACCGCCTCATTTAAAGTCCTTAAAATGCTTAAAATCAGTCGTGTTTGTCAGCAAAGCTTTCCAAATCCATTCCTTTAACGAGTCGCTGACGTCGAACCAGATTACAGAGTATTGATTTTGGTGCAGATTTAATTAATATGGATCATTGACAGTTCTGCAGAAAAGACCTGCTGATCACGGCTGCACCTCTGAGGTTTTGGACCGTCCAGACTGCAGTTTGAAGTCGTCTGATGACAGTTTGCGTCCCTTCAGCTTTTTTTACTCTGAGCAGTAGATTGACTGAGGTGGAGGAGGACTGATGTCCACTCACTGTCTTCACCTGACAGACAGGTGAAGCAAATGTCCACACTGTGACTTTACAGTTACAGTTCTGCTCACGTGACGTCTGTTTCCTGTCCTGAAGACGGGTCTCTCCTCTGTTGCTCCTCCTCAGGTTTCTTTCATTGTTTCCATGTTACATGTTTTTTTGTGGACTTTTAGGACAGAGGGACAGTCTCTGTGATGTGTATCTGTGATGGAAGAAGACAGCGTCCCCCTTCACCGCCCACAGCTTCACACCTCACCTATGTGTTGTGAAGATTGTCCAGCTCTGATTGGACCGTGTGTCTCCTGACACGTCTCTGGAACATGTCAGAACAAAACTCTCTGATCATCTGATCCCAGCGTCATGCCGGCCACGCTGTCCACAGCTCTGTTTGGTGGGACCTCACAGGCCAAACTGAGCGCCAGGTTTGACTTGACCCTCTCCAGGAGGGCCAGGTGACTGGTTCAGGTGTCCTCAGGTGCTTCATGATGCTTTCAGGTGTAAACGGAGTCCGTCTGAACTCGTCTGTGCAGCACAACAACTGGTCTTCCTGTTCGCAAACACAATCAAAGACCATGAGGAAGCACTTCTACCTGTTTCATTCAGCCGCGGTCTTCTTCAGACTTATATTTTCCACGTTCAGTTGCTGGTCAGTGTGTTTTCATCAGGAAAGTTATTAAAATCCTTCTCTTCCTGTTTCCAGAGTGTGAAGATCCTGACGTACCGAGAGCCTCAGAACCCCGAGTACAGACAGTTCGTCACCAACCTGAAGACGGACGCCCGCAAAATGTTCAACTACACCATCGAGGACTCTCTGGTGAGGACCGCTTTATATCCTGTTATCACATGTTTGCAGCGTGGCCGTCCTGTCAGTACCTCGTATCTCCAAAAAGTGTGACGAGCTCAGACAAACAGGCTGTTTTCAGCTGTGTGACGATGCATTTTCAGCTGACCAAGAGGCTTTTAAAGAGTTTACTGAGCTGAAGAAGACATGAAGGAACTCTTCATCCTTCAGTTCAGCACAAACATTCAGCATCAACACAGCTGGAGATACGAGCTTTTCACTGGACAGGAAGGAGTCTGAAGAGTAACTAAAGCTGTCAGACGAATGCAGTGGAGGAGTAGAAAGTACAATATTTACCTCTGAGATGTGCTGCAGTGGAAGTATTACGTTGTATAAAGTGAAAATATCCAAGTACAAATCCTTCGAATTTGCACTTCGGTACAGTACTTAAATAAATGTACTTTACTTCAGGATTCATCCTCTGGAAACCATGAATATGCTGGATGTCCACAGGCCTCACTGCCGGTGGACAAAGACAATGTGACCTCGTAGAAATGGAGTAAATTAGGCTGTTAAACACGATGAGTGTGACGATTTCAAGACTGGAAAATGTCAACAATGTGAAAATGAAAAAATCCATTAGAGTGTAAATGTGTAATTAATCAGTGTCGGTGCAGCTGGTTCAGTTTAGAGAAGCTGATTTAGTCTGCACACACGCACACACGCACACACACGCACACACACGCACAGTCAAAGAGGCAGAGATGGAAAAAACAAAGGTAAGGCAGCTCTGACTCCTCTGACCTCAGATCAGCTCGGCACATGGTTAACTGCCGCTGATGTTATCACCTGACGTAACCATGACGACAGGCCTCTTGTCCTGTGCAGATCAAATCCCATTAAATCCCATTAAAGGACAAAACTAACAGCAGTCAGTCCGTCTCTCAGCACTGTCTCACTTCCTGCTCTCAGCTTGGAGCTCATTGGTTCCTGCTGAAGATGTAAAACACCTCACAGGTATATTTCATTTAAAAAAGGTTCAGTGCTTTAATAAGTTTCTATCAGACACACAGGAGCACTCGTTGGGGGTTAATCCACATTTGGTGCTGCAGTGAGTGTTTGTGGACTGTTTTTAATAATTCTGGACAACAATGGAGCTCAATGGCAGAGGAAGAAGGTCTGTGATACACACACACACACACACACACACACACACACTCACACACACACAGGGTTTGTTGACAAGAAGAAAAACCTCAAATGTCCTCAGACGTGTCCTTTAAATACCACTGACAGTTTTGACTCAGTGGATCAAACCGTCGGCCAGTTTTCCATTGAAGTGAGCCGAGAGAACGTTTCCCCTGCAAACTGTGTTCAGACCAGCAAATCAGCAGGTCTGCACGGCAGTAACGGCGTGTCCTCGGCATGATGGGATGTGTGAGAGGAGCGTCCAGTAATCTGTGAGTTCACGTCTCTGTGTGGTCACATGCAGGTAAACACAAGCCGAGAGGACGGGGAGACGATCAGGAGGGGACAGCAGGTCCTTGAGTTCATGGGTTCATGAGACTCTGAAGGGCTGACGCTGAGGTGTGTGTGTGTGTGTGTGTGTGTGTGTGTGTGTGTGTGTGTGTGTGTGTGTGTGTGTGTGTGTGTGTGTGTGTGTGACACGTCTCACACGTTACTGACAGTTTGGAAGTTTGGGCTTGAAACAACACACAGAAACCTGCAGCCAGATGATGAACGACACACCTGCACAAACAGCATCAGGGATGTTTCTGAGAGCAGATGTGTGCCGCTCACACCAGCACACACACACACACACACACACACACACACACTAAAGTGATGCTGGGATCTATTATTCTCAATCAAACATTGTTTATTTAGGTTGTCAGCCAGTTAATACTTGGCTGCATCTATGAACACTGCTAAGCTAAGCTAAGCTAAGCTAATCTAAGCAGCAGGTTAGCGTAGCTTAAATGTATGAACATTTCTGTCTTTGCGTGCACAGACTTTCATGCCTCTGGCTCCAGTTGATGCCTGAGGAAGCGGTCTGTCTGTTTGGGACAGAAGGTTTTGTGCCGCCATGCTGTTTGTCCAGTGTGGTGCGTATCCTGGAAAAGGCAGTTCAGGGGGTAGAAAGTCGTCTCTTCACTGGAGGCCTTTATTGTGAAACATATACAGGAAGTCTTGGGAGTCTTTAAAGCCCCTTAATGAATACGTGGACAGCAGCTGAGAGCTTGTTTAGCTTGTCTAGCTCCTCGTGCTGCTGCAGTGATGCTGTCAGACCTGAAGCTCTCAGCTGACAAAGACTTAGTCTTAAATGTCTGCGGAGGACAGCCGAACTCCTTTAAGACCTCCTTTACACCTGCCGTTAAAGTGGGATCTGTATCCGGACACATTATCGGGGTGACAAACCATCCGATCTTTCTGTTCACGCCTGGTTTTTTGATGCCTCCTCGTTGAAATGAGATCTCTGTCCTCCAGAGCGAAACCTGCGTCTGAGTAATTCGAGGTGCCCAGAGCTCTGTGGTCTGTTCAGTCAGAGGAAGCTTAACGAACTCTGTGAATCATCTGTCTCCTCTTGTCAGATGTGATAGCTTCAGTTTGTCCTTCACTGTGTGAAAACATGCTGTCAGTTTGTGCTGGTGTGTGAGTGAACACACACCATCACACACACATTTCCTGCTGTGTTTCATTCCTTTTCCACTCGGTTCGGTTCAATAACTCGCCTTTTGTCTCTTTCATGGCACAGAACAGACGTGTAATCAGTAATTAGAGGCCTGTCTCTAACCTTCAGAACAACCTGCTGCTGTATATTTTAATGTTAGCTAAAAACAAATACCTTTGTCAGTGTTCTGTTGTGCACGGACGCCAGCTCGACCTCCATGGTCATTAGCTCGATCGCCTGATCTGACCATGACCATTTACACCTGCAGTAACATGACTTTTTCCTAATCCAGATAACGTGTCCAGGCACAGATCACATCAGGTGTGAATGGAGTCTGAAAGACAAAAAAAGAAGTTGTTTGAAAATAGAGTTGGGCTAGCAGTTTCCCCCTGTTTCCAGTCTTTGTGCTAAGCTAAGCTAACACATCAGTCTGTTCTGGATGCACGGAGCTGAAACCGATGTGTTGGTCTGTTCCTTTATGATCAGCTACCAGCTGCTGAACACAGATTATCCTGCACTTTCCTTTATGCTGTAATCTGCTCATCTGTGTCACAGGACACCAGTTTGTCCCTTATCAGGCACCATATGTGTGTGAGTCAAGAAGGCAGGTTGTCTGGCCCTTAATCAGCAGCAGACAGACAGACAGACAGACAGACAGACAGACAGACAGACAGACAGACAGACAGACAGACAGCTGAGGGACACTAATGTAGTTAACAGACACAGAGCTCAGCAATACACACACACACACGCACACACACACACGCACACATGCAAACACACACACAGGACACATCAAAGGAAACAAGGAGCATCAGATAACACAACACGACCAGCAGTCACATGACTGATGATCCATCTGTTTTGTGCTGAAGGTGACCTTTGACCTTTTCAGGCATGTCTTATGATCACCAGAAGCATTTCCTGGTCGTCCTCGTGTCTTTCCGTGGTCTGGTCTGATGTCAGCCTGCAGGCTGGAGCTCTCTGAGCGCTGATGCTCTGTGGGAGTATCAGCTTATAAACACTGTATGATGACATTTACAGAGCAGCAGTTCATATTCTGGTATTTTGGAAATCCTGATGTTTTGGCAGGAGTTGAATGTAAAGTTATGTGGGTTTGACTGATTCTTGGCTGCGCAAGACAATTTCATTTCATTGGACTCACAACTGAGGCTGCGAGTCTGCTGCTGCGACTGTCCAGTCCAGTTCACTTGGACCCATTTTAAGGATCCAGATGCCGTTTAACAGTGATGATCACAAATGTGCCGTAAATCAGAGTCAGCGTGTCCTCAGGCGGCGCAGAGAGTGGAGCTAATGCATCTGAAGCTGGAGGAATCACTTGTGCAGCTTTAGCAGTTTAGCTGTGACGGCTAGCGAGCTAACAGCTCTAAATGAAAGAACACAAACACATGAACGATCGCAGTGTTATCACTCGCTGCTCCGTCGTCCAGACCCAGAACAGACCGCTCAGGGGTCAAACTGATCAGACAAACAAACAAACAAACAAACAGGGTTAAACAGCTGTAATTTCACACCGCCGCCCTCGCCACAAGGTACAAACACATGCAGGTTCATCATTGGTGACTTAATATCCTGAAGGTGTGAGCGTGAGCGTGAACATGCTGGTGACATTTAACATGCCCACAAAGAAAGTGAGAGCGGACAGGAAGTTATAATAAACCTCATAATAGAAACATAAACAGGCTGAAGAGGAAGAGGAAGAGGAAGAAAAAACCACAAGTAAGGGATTTTATTCTGTTTTCCTTCCTCTAGATGAACATCATAGCCGGAGGGTTTTACGACGGTCTGATGCTCTACACTCACGCTCTGAACGAGACCATGTCGCTGTCCGCCGGCCGGCCTCCGGGCAGAGTCGTCACCAGGAGGATGTGGAACCGAACCTTCCACGGTTGGTGCTTCTTCATCACTTCTGTGTGGTTTTATGTCTTCTTATGCTCAGTGAGAGGGAACGTCCTCTCCTTCTTCTTCTTCTTCTTCTTCTTCTTCTTCTTCTTCTTCTTCTTCTTCTTCTTCTTCTTCTGCAGTAGCAGTCACCAGTTAAGGTTGAACCACATGTTTTTTAGTTGTTTCACTCACAGAGATGCAGGTAAGATACAGATCTCTAAGGGTTTAATGTGTGTTATGGACGGAGGAGAGCAGCTGATGAATGATAACACATTAGGATGAGGGTTGAGGGATGAAGGGATGACAGAGTAGGGGTTGGACCGATGGATCCGGGGGTGTTCAGGCTCGGGGTGGGGGGGGCCGCCTCTTCGGGTGCTGCTTCATTTCTGTGCACTCACAGCCAACCTGACGGGTTTCCACTCTGGACTCGACGGCTCTTTGTTCCTTCAGTCGTCGACACTTCTGAGGCGATTTTAAAAGGTTACTGGCATAAATTCACAAATGCCTCCATGAGTAAATTCATTTATTCCTTCAATATGAGCTGATATTTGTACATAAATGCAGGTTTTTTGTCTGGCTGCAGGGAATTAGTGTGGAAGATTGGATTTCTGAACTTCAGGCTGCAGCGCTTCGTTCCGCTGTGGTAAAAATAGAAAGTCGGTCTTTCTGTTCGTTGTTTGCTGTTGTTCATATTGAAGGTGGACGTTCTGAGCTGTTGGAAGGTAAAACTGCGTGCATACATGTTACTGATGAGCTGCTGGTTCCCATCAGCTGCAGACAGGTGAGCAGTGAGCAGCTGGAGGCTCATTCACTGCAGACACATCTGTCACTGATTCAGTCAGACGTGTCATTTCGTTTTCAGACGCTCAAGTTTTAATGTGAAATCTGAAAAGCACTTCAGCCTGAAATGAGTCCGGCCCTCTGACGGTTGACAGCCACTCGAGTGTGATGGCTGCTGACACAGAGGTCAGATTCACTGTGAGAGGCTGTTGAGGTTGTTATCTGTGAGGACTCCTGTTCACCAGGTGATGCTGTCTGCGTCTCCTGCTCAGCTCCTGTGGGAGAGACGACGGAAGTAATCTCATCCATATTCAAACATCTGGAATACATACTCATATAGAGCACTTAAAGCACGTCTTTAGTCATCTGATACGTTTTTCTGTCTCCCTGACGACCACACAGAGCATCACTGGTTTTAAGACGGGTCCATTGCTGTCCACTGTCCACTTTCTAAACGTGTTTCATGCTTAGAAGTACGATGTGATGTAAACCAGCCTAAGCTCTGCTGCAGGCTCTGTTTGTACCTCTGAACGTCTGACGGAGGCTCCTCCACCTGCAAACAAAAAGCACCCTGAACATGACGTCAACCAGCCTCAGGTGAATCCATCAGTGGACGTTTGTGTTGTTTGTCTTCACAGACAGAAGCTTCACTTTGCTGTGAGGGACTTTAAAGCTCCAGGCCTCGTCTGCAGGGCACCGGCACAGCTGTTAGCAGAGGAAAGATGGAGGGCGCAGGTGATTCAGAGGGCGGGGCTGTGGGTTGTGTAATGCATTTAGTTTCAGATGAATATCAGTAACAACATTCGATGACTCGGCTCCCGTTTTGGTCTGACTTCAGTGTAAGTGGTGACTCTGAGGTCTGTGATGAATGTGGACCTTGGCCCTCTGAGCCGCCTCTTGTTGTTGGCCTCTGCTGGTCTCATTGTGTTGCATTTCCCTCTTCAGAGAGCTTATCTCAAAGCTCGTATCGGTAACGCTGCGCCCTCGGCCAGTGCCAGTTTTCTACGCAGCCTTTCAAGAATGTGCAGTATGTTCTGCTCTGATAGCGGCTGGGCAGGAAATAAAAAGCCATTTATCTGCAGCTGTTAGTGCCAGAGAGGGTCTAAGGGTCTGAACCCTGACCGATCCACAGCTGGACCGGAGTCCAGAGCGTAAACACTGATCGGATGGTTTAAAAGTCGGAGGTTAAAGAGGCGGTTGACTCACGGCTCTGTTCGATAGACGGGCCCACGGCTCGAGACCCTCGCCATATATTCAACACGTCACCTCTGGATGCCAGGAGCAGCTGCCTCCTTCAGAGTCTTTTGGCCTTTTGCTGCTTTTCAGGCGGCGACTGTAGCTTGTGCTCATGAAGCCGTCGTAGATGGAGGAGCACGTTAGCGGCGTTAGCTGGCGTGAGACCTCACGCACCAACGGAGGCTGCAAAGTCTTTGTTTAGTCTGCAGCGTCACAAAAACCACAACGATGACGGCTGACCTAAAGTTTGATGGAGCATCATCGATCCTCGCTGTCAGGGTCAACAACAGGCCGGTCCATCTGCTGGAGTGACGAGAAGATGAAGTTCGAAGATGATTTTATCATTTAGAGCAAATGAAAGATACACTTTAACGATGCAACAATGCTTCTAAACGTGAATAAAGAAATTTAATGAAAAACCAGGAAGCAGCAGCGTCCTCAGATCAGTCTGCACTGATCTTTAATGAATAACTGCTGCTGCTGTGTGAAAAGCTTTTCAGCTGCAGCCTGTGTTGGTCAGTCTGCAGCCTCTGATTGGAGGACTCTCCTCACAGGCGTCCACTGTTACCTTCATTAGATCACATGCTAACGACACCGAGCTGCTGCAAAGTGAACACGATCAGAGAAACTGCTCCACCAAACACTTTCTAATTGGCTGTTTCTGTCATCATTGCACCAATTAGCTGCTCAGAAACTCCCATCATGCTGTGCGTTCTCATCGTGCCGCTCTGCGTCGGCCGCTGTGATTGGCTCAGCTCATTCACTGTGAGGAGATGAGCGACGTGGCTGGCTGAGAGTGTTTTCATTAATTGCCACGCCTCCTGGAAGCGAGGACCAGCCGTCGTGATCAGTGGCTCATGTGGATTCTGAGCTGGAAGTGCCTGAAGACTCATCTTCATCGTGGTATCTTCATCATCCATGATGGAGATGGCAGAATTTCAACTTTTACTCCACATGCTGATAGTTTGGATTTCTGAGTCATTCGTGCCGAACGCTGCTGTGAAGCCAGTGAATCCTCTGTAAAACAGACTCTCTGGACATTTGACCTCTTTCCACAGATTTCTTCTGCAGCAGCGACGTTTTAAGACTCATCTTCATCGTCTCACATGCAGAGGTCTGTGTGGTGTTACAGTAAAGAGCTCTGCACGCTCGTTTTTTATCAGGTTATCTTTACGGCTCTGACCTCTGACCTCCATCCAAACCCGTCTGCCGTCAGAGAAAATGCTGACGTTGTGGAGCAGAGAGCGGAGCTGGATTACAGCTTCATCCGTCATGTTTGATCCCTGAAACACAAACCAGATGAGCTCGTGTGCAGCTTTTTCCGACCTTTGCTGCAGCGAACACGCCGCCATCGTTTCATCAGTGTTGACTCGTTTCTCCGGTCCATGTTTTCATTCGCCGGGTCTGTTTTTACCAGATCAGCTCGTTTCTCTGACGTGTGGAGCCCACTTTGTATATAAAGGCAGTATGTGTGCGGCTTTCTTTCCTTCATGTTACCTTCATGTGTGTAAATGAGTGAAATCGTAACGCTGAGCGGGTTTCTGTTAACATCAGTGAAATGTCCGCTGACCTTTCATTTCTTGCAGTGACTCCGGCTTCATTAAACTTCCTCTGGTTGTGTTCAGGTGCGTGCAGCTCAGGTGCACGTTGGTTTGATACAGAAAAAGTCTGCAGCAGCGTTTCACTGACGTTTAACTGAAGCTTTCCCAGAATTGAACTCCAGATATGAGTCTGACGAGTCGCTTCATTCATGTTTGATGAAGCATGTCAGCAGTCACTTGCTTTGTGTCGGCTGCTCTTCTTCTGGGTTTATGTCACTTCTCCTATGAAGAACGTTTTGACCTCCTCACTCTTCTCCTCCTCCGTGCAGCTTGGAGGGAGGCGACGTTATGACTGTCAACACAGACGTGAAACTCTTGTCACCACGATAACTTTCCGGAGTCGTAACCTCCCGTCCCACTGGAGTCTGTAAACTCATGGATCTCTCTTACTCACGGTGGACTTCCTGGATTGAGCTTCATCCTTTCACCTGTACCTGAAACGACAGCCGCACCGACGCAGCGTCCAGCGTTTTTGAATCTCAAGGTCAGGATGAAAACAAGAAGCAGCCGCTTCCTGCAGACATGAGTGACGCAAACGGGAACAGAGAGCTGCCATCTTCTGCCTGAAGGCGTTGAGTGTTTGCAGGAAGAGCGTCAGACCTCTTCTTCTGTGGTCTACAGGGCGGCGAGCAGTACCTTGCGTCATCCATATTAAACACAGTAACCTGTGGCTTGTGGTGTAGTAGCTGTGAATATCAGTGTGTGGAGGGGAAATGATTTTTTTGTGGTTGTCAGGTGGAGTTAGACACATCAGGTCCTTCCAGGTTCGGGACCAGCAGATGTTTCCCCTCGGCTTCTCCTCAGCAGCCCGGAGAGGAAGCAGAGAGGGAAGGAACACGCCGGCGCTCGGCCCGCTGGCGACGGAAAGCAGAGATCAGCTCGGCCGTCTGTCTTCTGGCTTCACTGGAGGCACGTTTCCATTTGCTGCAGGCGCAGATGTCACACAAATTGTTTCCACTTCATCCTGATGCTGTGCTGCATTCAAGAGTCTATTAATAAGATGCAGGTGGGAGGCTCGTGGCTGTTTGAGAACAGGAAACCGAGTGCGCTCACTGTTATTTGGACTGCTGATGCTGTCAGAGGTTTGTTTGTTCTGGATCGTGTAACGGATCTCAGCCAATCAGAACTGAGAACTAGACGTGCTCTAGTGATTTTGGATGCGTGGGCCAGAGGTCGACACTGACCAACCAAACCGATCGATCGGTCGACTGCTCGCGTGGGCCGATACGCCTCAGGCAACGTGACGTCAGTGTAGAATATGTTAGAGTAATATACTCCGCAGTACATCAGAGTACCACAAAATCTGATTATACACAGAGTACTCTGTTTGTCCCAGCTGTTTACTGCAGCGTTACTGCAGCTTCAGATTAAAAAACACACGGCAGCTCTGCAGCGTCAGAGCTCTTCGTCCAAAACGTCATAACCGTGCAGCTTCGTGTTGCGTCTCGGTGATCTTGTTGGAGGTTAGTGCTGACGGTTGTTCCTGCGGGTCTGAAGGGAGGTTTCTGTGCGTCAGAGGTGAGTCCAGCCGGCACATCCAGTCGATGAATGACACAAAACTCCACCGACTTCCTCTGTTGTAACCTCTCCAAAACACACAAACCACACAGCTGACGGATGAGAGGAGCTCGCACACACACACACACACACACGTAAAAACACACACATCCTCTCTCTCCTCGGTCGTCCTCAGGTTGGACCCGTTTACCTGCACACACCTATGACACTCGTCATCTCGGCCAATGACGAGCCGTCGTCGCCTGATCTGTCCAATGAGAGGAGGAGCAGCTTTGGTCTGTCTGAGGGTTTCTGTGTCTCTGGTGGGCGTCTGTCTCCAGACGTCTCTGTTTAAGTTGTGCTGTTTGCTCGGCTGAGCCGGAGAGTTGAGGCGGCGTTTATTCTGAAGGGTCAGGGGTCAGAGGTCATCAGGGATCATCGGTGCGGAGGAGGAAAGTGGTGACTGACAGTGAGAGAACTGATGGCATTGGATGTGAGCCACGGGACGCGTCCTGGGTGACGGTTGGTGGGTTTTTGGTCCTTTCTCGTCCGTTTTAATTCAGTCTTGTCCTGCAGGGAGGGTGCCGTCGCTGGCCTTGTTCCAAACTCTCTAGAAAATCTGCAAAAGAAAATGTGAATTGATGTGTTAGTGCTTCCTGTGCAGAAAATCACTTCCTGTCCTCCATCTGCAGCTCACGCCACAACAGCAGAGCGACGTGACGCCATCGCAAACAGCCTGTAACAGACACCTTTCTCTGACGCATGTGCAAACATGTCAGGACGTCCTGCTCACAGAGGTCGAGCCCTGTGGCTTTTCTCTGCTCCCTCACCTTCACATGAATACAGGTGGTGTTAGTAATAATGATGAGGCTCGCTGTGAAATCTTGAACTTTTTGCTGCTGATTGTTTTGAAAGAAGTGCAGTACTTTGTAATTTCATACAGTACAATGTGCTGCCCGCTCAGTAAAAAGCCTCAAAGAGTCCATGAAGGTGGATGCAGACTCAGTCAGTGAAGGCATGAAAACATGTGAACGTCAGACTTTAAAAGCAGGTTTTAATCAGAGTTTCTTCATGAAGCTTCTTCCTCATGAAGACTCTGGACGTGGAGCTGCTTATTTGTCCTCATCTGTCCTTCAAACCCTCTTCTCCACCTCTTTGTTTTTCCATCCGTCCGTCCTCCACTGACGTCCCCGCTGTCGTCGCCGTGTTTGACCTCAGGTTAAAGAAACCTCCGTCACCACAAACTGTGGACAGGTGGAGAGAAACACTTCAGTTTGGGTAACAGATGGCTTCCTGCGGCGTGAATAAACCCGTTTTCATACCCGCGGTCCCTGACCAAGTGTTTGAGAAGCTAATGTCCACCGCTCTGTTAAGTTTGACCTGATTTGAATTCACCGTGAAGACGATGATCATTTATTTTTGGATCATTTCAGAGTCATTTCCTTGAACTTTCCTGGAAAAAGTAGACTGAATGAATTGTGTACTAATTATGTTGAAAATGCAGTTTTCAGTTGGAAAAGGTTGAAAATCAGTTTCAGCTGGTTGATAGACGGACTGTTTGGGCTGAAATATGAAATTAGTAAACATATGAAAATAAAGCTTTTGTCTGTGATTAGCATCTGATAAAAGCTAAAGGTGGAATTTTTGATTCCTGGAAATGTTTTTACTGCGTGGGTCCCTGTTTTGTTTGTGTGCTCGTCCAGCTAACGTTAAAAAAAATCAGCTTTGAAAATATTTTGACAAGAAGAAGAAGAAACTTAACGTGTGCAGACGAAATGCAGCTCAGCAGAATTTACAGCAAAGAGTTTACAAGAAAAGACAGAAGAATGAAAGAAAGACGGACAGAAAATGAAGGGAAAAATAGGAAAGATGCATAAAAACAAGGACAGAATGTAAAATGAATGTGAAATAAGATGAAGAGTAAAACTCACTTTTATAATAACAGTAAAACTAAGGTCATGAAAATAGAAACAGAGATGGCAGAATATAAGAAGGAGAATAAAACCCGGTGAATGATAATAATAATATATAATAATAATACTAGAATAAGGTTCAAAATAGATAAATGATGAAAACCAAGTAAAATCTAACATTTTCTAACATTAAATGCAGACGGGTTTCAGTCCTGCAGCAGGAAAGACAAACTAGTTAAAGACCAAAGTGAAGAAATAAGTTTGAACTTTTAGATTTTCTGATGAAGGAAAAGTTTCCAGCAGCAGAAAACAAAGTTCACACAGTTCAGCTGAAAAAGTCAAAGCAAACAGAAACCTTTACTGGTTTACGGTGAAACATTATCAGTGAAGCCTCGCGGTTTACAGACGCTGACAGGTGTGTCCACCTGTCCGTCCTCTCACGTTACTGTCTGTCTGTGACGTCCTGATCTCAGTCCCGCTCCTCAGAGGATGAACCCTTTGATCGGCCTGTGTGCAGAAAGAGTTCACGCAGCTCAGCTCAGCGCTGCAGTGTGATAAACTTCATCATCATCACCGATGAAGAGTGGGCTAATTACCCTGATGAATATTCATTATGTAATTATTGATAAGCATGAGGGTGTTTTTCCTTTTCATAGTCTGTCTCTGAGACATTTCGTTTGTTCCTGGATCATTTTCTGTTCCCCTAATGAGGACGTGGTTTATTATTAGTGTCTGGACAGTTAAAATAGTGATGGAAGACATTTACAATCAGTGTTATTTTCCCTCAAACGTCTCGTCCTTGTCCACCCTCCATGTGAGCAGCTGAGCTCGGATTCTGCCGCCGTCTCTATCACCGTCCTTCATTTCTCATCTCGTCTCTCTATCGTGTTTCTGTCGTTCAATCACGCCAGCGTCCTCATCTCCTCCTTTTTTACCGTCTCCCCTCATCCATCTCCCCTCGTTAGTGAAAGAGACCCCATCCCTCCTCGTGTGGCTGTCAGAAGCCTCAGTTAGGGGAGGCGAGACCCCTGAAATAGCCTGGAAATCTAATCGTGTGAAACCAGATCCTCCTGCCTCCTCCTGCCTCCTCCCCGTCCTTGTTTCTCCTCCACCCTGCTGCCCTCTGCTCCTCTTGTCTGTTATCTCTGCCTTTTCTCTGCTGTGGACGTCCATCACTGAATGGCCTGTACACAGCGTCTCTTAGTGTCTCTTAGTATCTGTTAGTGTCTGTTAGCGTCTGTTAGTGTCTGTTAGTGTCTCCTAGCGTCTGTTAGTATCTCTTAGTGTCTGTTAGTGTCTGTTAATGTCTGTTAGTGTCTGTTAGCATCTGTTAGTGTCTGTTAGCATCTGTTAGTGTCTGTTAGTGTCTGTTAGCATCTGTTAGNCTGTTAATGTCTCTTAGCGTCTGTTAGTATCTCTTAGCGTCTGTTAGCATCTATTAGCATCTGTTAGCATCTGTTAATGTCTCTTAGCGTCTGTTAGTGTCTGATAGCGTCTCTTAACGTCTGTTGGTGTCTGTTGGCGTTCCTAGCGTCTGTTAGTGTCTGTCAGTATCTCTTAGCATCTGTTAGCATCTATTAGTGTCTGTTGGCGTTCCTAGCGTCTGTTAGTGTCTGTCAGTATCTCTCAGCATCTATTAGTGTCTGTTAGCGTCTCTTAGCGTCTCTTAGTGTCTGTTAGCGTCTCTTAGCGTCTATTAGTGTCTGTTAGCGTCTATTAGTGTCTGTTAGCGTCTCGTAGCGTCTGTTAGTGTCTGTTAGCGTCTCTTAGCGTCTCTTAGTGTCTGTTAGCGTCTTGTAGCATCTGTTAGCGTCCTGCAGCCCACCGAGTCTCCATCACACCTGTGAGTCAGCAGCAGAATTAGGCCTCTGCTCTTTCCTGATCATTACAGGTGGACCTGTTTCCACCTGACAGACGAGACAGTTTCATACAGTTTGTGAACGGCTGCAGACGCTTCAGTGCAAACATGGCTCCACCTGTTTATTACCTATTGATCAACCAATCTATCAAAAGCTCCCATTGATCGTTAAGTCTATAAAATGTCAGTAAACAGAGAAAGCTCAACTCTCCAGAGTCCAAGGTGACAGTTTTAGCTCGTTTATGAGGTCCAAAACCCAAAAGTGTTTAAATTACAATAATGTATACAATGATTTTAGCCATGACAGCAAATGTCGGCCTGTCGAGCCACCGTTTACTGTCTGCACAGTATACACCCTCAGTACTGGGTTTTTTTAGTATCTGATGTTTTCCAGCTCATTTCACCTGATTGCTCGTATCGATGTATGCACATATTTGTTCCACCTGATTGCAGAGAGCATCAAGTCTCTCCTGCAGCATGATTCATGAATTACTGTTCCTCCTCTCATCACGGAGGCCGACCGGCAGATTCAGATGTAAAATAAAACTCTTTCTCTTTGTTCTTCATACATTCAGCCTCACGGCTCTTTACACGAGCAGTTGAATTTGTGGTGTTGAAGAGACGTGACTCCTCCTCATGTGACCACAGTCACTGCAGATGGAAACTTTGCTCCTCACGCTCACGTTTACTTCCTTTAAAAGCCTTTATTGGCTGAGATCAGTGATGTATTGCTGTCTTTGCGGTTTTCCTGCCCTCCATCTGAATTTAATGTTTAATTTAATCTGTTGTGACAGAGGTTTGAAGGTTTAGTTCTGCGTGTTACATGTTCACTGACAAACGTGAAGAGAAGCCACATGGACTGACCGTGGACTCGTCCAGAGGACAAATCTCATTCAGGTCACATGAATGAAGACGGCTCTGATCAATGATTCAACAGTGTCTGAAAAGCAGAAGTTCCTCTGCACTCGTGGTTTGGTCTTACGTGACAAAGCTGTTGTGGATCCAGAGTTGCTGAACTCGGTGATGGATGATAGATGTGAACGGGAAAATCTATGAAGGGATGAGAGCCAGGAGTCTGTCCTCTGTCCAGGTCTCTGTGGTCCAGAGCTGTGTTTGTGTTCAGGGGAAGCTGCCCAGCGTCTGCTCGTTAATGCAGATTCGCCTCTCCAGCTCAGTGCCGTCGCTGACGTCGTCTTATGGACACACGTCACAGGAAATAGTTTCAAAAGACTGTACGCACACGGAGGAGGTCTGCTCTTTGGATCAGTGGTTGTGAGTCCTGGTCGTGTAATATGCAAACCATCTGCTGAGGTGGGCGTCTGTCCCTTTTTTCTAAATCCGTCCTCAGCTGAACGTCCTCTGGCTGTGTCCAGGATCTCTGGAAGCTGTTTCCTGAGACGAGCTCACACTTCACAAGACATTTTGTCTTCTGCCTGAATGAAAGAACCATTGATGTCTGGACGCCTGCAGAGGGAGACGACAGCTGAGACCACCACCATACGTTCATATACTGTACTTTGTGTCCCCTGCTGGCTGCCGTAGATTAGCCCCTTCAGCTCTCTGCCGCGTGCACTCACACACACACACACACACACACACACACACACACACACACACACACACTGGTTTGTGTGTGTGTCCATGCTCTGTTGCTGAGTGATGAACCTGTTCGGTCTGATCTGACCTGCCTGATCGGAGAGGACAGACGTTATAACGAGATTTGTCAACGTCCTCCAATCTTTGATTTATAAACGCGGCAGGATAAACCCTGGATGCGGTGATCCTGGTTACTAGGCAACAGCTTCCAGCCTCAGGACCAAAGCAGGCTCCTGAAAACAGACCTGTGACAGGAAGTTCACTCATGAGACAGACCCAGCAGCCATCAGGGTAGATGAGGACGGTCCAGGTGTGAGAGGACGATCAGCGATGGACAGACGGATGGTTTTACACACAGTGAGTGTGAGACTGGTGACAGAAGCATTTTAGATGGTCTCTGTAGGTGGCTCTGTCCTCAAGCTGTCTTCCTGCTGCACACAGCCTCAGTCTGCAGGAGTTTGTTACCTGGCCGAGAAGGTGCGCAGCCTGCAGCTCTTCATCAGCTCCTCCTTGTTGCATCACTTCCTTATTTCAAAGTGATCCGCTGTCAGAACGTGACCAGATGACCGTCGTGTTGTTTTATAGACACACTTTTGATGAACGATAGCTGTTAATGCAGAGATTAGACAGATCAGAGGCAGAAAAACAAGTAAAGCTGAACACCGAGAACAAATTTCATGACGTGATTGTTGAGATTTCAAGCTGTTTGACTGACGGACAGACAGACGGACTGATGTCCTGCTGATAACTAAATTAATAATAAATTAATAATTCAAAACAAGTGATCGCATTTAGGAAATCAGATCAGCCGTCTGTGCTTCTTCTCCACCTGAACCTGCGGCCTCCGCACAGACCCCCCCCATTCATGTACATTAATACTTAATACTGATAGAGGCAAAATTATAGATAAGGAGGGAGAAGGGGTGTGTGTGTGTGTGTGTGTGTGTGTGTGTGTGTGTGTGTGTGACAGAGAAGGAAAAGGTGAGAATGAGAGTGATAGGGAGGCGGGGGGGTAATATGATTTCATCAGAGATAATACTCTTGACAAATAGGACACAGGAGGAAGGAGGGAGGCGGGCCGTAGAAAGCATGAATAGGAGCGAGCAGAGATCAGATTGCAGCCGCTGTTTCCCATCCATTAACTAATGGACGGCCACTTCTCGCCGTCTTTGATGGATCGGGCGTCCTGCACAGATCTGTTGTTGTGTTCATCAGGTTACGACGGCGTCCGCCGTTCATTCGCGTGTCTGCTGGCGTTCAGAGGCGAAGGAGGAAGAAGCCCGATGACGTCTGACAGCTGCCATCATGACGGCAGAGGAGATGCTGTTCTTGGTGCTGCGTACATGAATACTGACTCCTGACGCAGCTGCCTTACGTACAGCAGCAGGTTTTAGCTCCACGCGTCACTAAACGTCATGCTTTGATCATTTTATTTACCCCACAGTCACTGTGTTTACTCTTTAATCAGCCGTCCTGTTTATGCTCAGTCATCGAGCGTGATGGACGGCGGTGACGGCGGTGACGGCGGTGACGGCGGTGACGGCGGTGGAGCAGCTGGTAGAGGATCTGTTACTGAAGCCTTTCTTCAGGGGTCCTGCTGTCTCTCTGGTTCAAAGCTTCGAGCCTGATCCTCCTCTGAACACATCAATCACTGCTTTGCTGCACCTGTAACTGCACCCGGCAGTGATGTCACAGTGTCCCGCAGCACACCTGCGCCTCGCAGCCAGGTGAATAATGAAACCGCTGGAGGTCAGAACAAAGTGCAGAATCAGATGATGTCCAGACTGTGGGCAGGTTTAAGGTTAAGACTAGACAACGATGTGATTTCTGCATCAGAACCTCGACGTTCAGCAGCTGCTGTCGGAGCCCGAACACGAGCGTGGAAACGCCGGACGCTGCTGTGATCAGAGCGACCGGACAGTTTCCAGAAAGCAACACACGTCTGATCCAGGATCAGACAAACGTTCAGAGATGATGTTCAGGTTCAAGTCCAGGTTGGTCACATGGTCTTGGCTGACCTCGCTGACGTGGTGCATTAGTCAGTGGAAAGAATACAGTTTGAATGACTTAAAGAAAAGCACTATGGGTACACAGACCAGCTGCGTGGCAGGTAACACAAACACTACCTGTGGGGTCAGTCGGCCTCCGTCGCCGCTCTGTGCGACCTGAGCTGAGTTGTTCTGCTGCCACATTGGAGAAATCTCTGAATGCTGGATATTTATTTCCTACACAAGTGACGTTTTTGAGCCTTCATCAGCCTTCAAAATGTGTCTCCACCTGACCGAGCCACACACCTGAAGCCGCCAGCGCACACCTGAACATTTTCTAATGAAAGGAGTCGTGATGAACGTCAATTACAGAAGCCATTACCGCGCCGCTGTGGTTTGTTCCTGCGGCGCAGCCTGACGCCAATTTTCATCTCGGCGTCTCGTCTTCCTGCAGCTGCTGCGATTGTTCGTCGTCCTCGCCGCGGCTCCGGCGCTCTGCCGCTCTCTCCGCCTCTCACACGAGGCTGAATCGGGTCTGATTAAAAGTGGAAATCAGGAGGTTGAGCTGCAGCTCTGCTCTCGTCTCTCAGAGCTGCTTTTATCTGTCAGTGCAAACTGCCTCGAAGGACAGATTCAGCGGCTCAGGAGCAGTGAAACAGCCTCAGCAGGCTGTGATCTGTCCATCCGGGACATGACCCCTTTCAGTGGGAGTGATTAGGGATGTGACCAAAGAGGCTTCAGCAGAGTTAATCGATCAAATATCATCCAAAGTCACTTCAGACAAAGTCTCCTCTTTGTGTTTCGTCCTTTGGTTTGATGAACCGTGAAAGTCTTCAGTCATGAGGACTTCACATTGGAAGCACGTCAGGAAGGACTCTCAAACCAAACCTGTCCCGGTGCTCATGTGTCTGCTGGACGGCTGTTTGAAGACAGACGTGGTCTCTTTCGTTGGCGTAAGAGTCTCGACATGAGGACAAGACGTGATCGTAAAGGTTCAGACAGAACACAGAGCGAAGGCAGCCGCCTCTGCTGGAGCCATCAGCTGACCACACGTCGGCTGAGGTTTGAGTCTGGAGCTCAAGCGGCTCTCAGCTCGTCTCATTGGACGCCTGTCAGGACCCCAGCGTGCGGGGCGGTCCCACAGACGGCCTGTTCTCACTCCCGGTGCGTCAAATGACGTAGTGTGAAGAGGAAGGAAAGTCCACCTGTGGAGTAGGTTTGGGTGGTTGGATGAGCCGAGCTCAGGACCTCCACCCAGAGACCAGCGTCCATGTCCTGAGTCCCAGCAGGCTTCATGATCCAAGTCCAACCGGACGTTTCTTATGTTCTGTCTTTACTGCTAGCTGAGCTAACGGAGCCCTGCACATCGGACAGAGACGCTAACGGGCTCCGGACGAGGTGTCCGTCTGTGACGAGTCAAATGTCTTCAGCTGATGAAATCTGTCTCTCGAAGGATTTCTCTGTGGAGACTGGAACCCACAAACTGAGAAGCGCCGACCACCACAGGCCAACAGCACACAAACCCTGAAGGGTGATCTCAGAACAGCTGATGATCGTGTTTCCAGGACGAGCTACGCCTGAACGTCACAGACGTCAACCATTCAGATGAATGATTTATTCTTTCCTGTTGCTGTAAATGCTAACCTTCACTTGCCTTTTGTTCTCACACACACACACACACGCACACGCATGCACACACACACACACACACACACACACACACACACACACACAAACACACACACACACACACACACACACACACACAGCAAACACACCCTCATTCCTGGAAAGCAATGCATCACCAGGAACACATAAACTCACACAGGTCAGTGAACACAGCATCACATGGCTCTGTGTGTGTGTGTGTGTGTGTGTGTGTGTGTGTGTGTGTGTGTGTGTGTGTGTGTGTGGTCAAGTTATATTTATGACTTTCATAAGAGCTCTGACATTTCAGCTTCAGGAGCGCGCCCCCGTCCAATAAGCACGCCTCTAAATGTCATCGTCCGCCGCTCGCCGCCTCATTATCTGACACTCTGACCCCGCCCCCTCATGACATCACCGTTTCAAATATCATTTTGTATTTTATTTATTTGTTGTTGTTTATTTAGTTATCATCATTTCCCTGTCTCTCTCTCTCTTTATCTCTCTGTCTGTCTG
>JBBMOE010000049.1:1187842-1242842 GCA_037975065.1 Chaetodon trifasciatus
GTGGTGAGGAAGAGAGTGGTGACAGAGAGGGTGGTGAGGAAGAGGGTGGTGAGGAAGAGGGTGGTGACGGAGAGGGTGGTGAGGAAGAGAGTGGTGAGGAAGAGGGTGGTGAGGAAGAGAGTGGTGACAGAGAGGGTGGTGAGGAAGAGGGTGGTGAGGAAGAGAGTGGTGAGGAAGAGGGTGGTGACAGAGAGGGTGGTGAGGAAGAGGGTGGTGAGGAAGAGGATGGCATTAGTCAGATGTGACTTCCTGTTGAGGCTCTCAGCTCTGAGCTGAAATACTGCTGATGGTAACTGTACTGCAGAGTGAGAGACAAACACAGGTGACGGTCAACCTGTAACACTGTGTGCGTGCGTGCGTGTGCGCGTGTGTGCTTGTGTGCGTGCGTGCGTGCGTGTGTGTCTCTTCAGGGAGTCGAGGACCAACATCCTGGACAACCTTCTGTCCCGTATGGAGCAGTACGCCAACAACCTGGAGGAGCTGGTGGAGGAGCGAACACAAGCTTATCACGAGGAGAAACGCAAGGCCGAAGCACTGCTGTACCAGATACTACCACAGTCAGTACTGCATGTAATACTGCTGCTGCTGTACCAGATACTACCACAGTCAGTACTGCATGTAATACTGCTGCTGCTGTACCAGATACTACCACAGTCAGTACTGCATGTAATACTGCTGCTGCTGTACCAGATACTACCACAGTCAGTACTGCATGTAATACTGCTGCTGCTGTACCAGATACTACCACAGTCAGTACTGCATGTAATACTGCTGCTGTACCAGATACTACCACAGTCACAGTCTCTCTGTCTCCCTGTCTGTCCTCAGTTCAGTGGCGGAGCAGTTGAAGCGTGGTGAGACGGTTCAGGCTGAGGCCTTTGACTCGGTCACCATCTACTTCAGTGACATCGTTGGTTTCACGGCGCTCTCTGCGGAGAGCACGCCAATGGAGGTGAGCAGAGTCACACATGCTTCCTGTTTGTCTGTGACGGGCGCTCGGCGGCCCGTGTTGGTCCCAGGCTAACAGGCTAGCGGGCTAACCGGCCCCTGTGTCGGGCCCCTCTGCCCCCCGTCGTGGACTCCGCTGATGTTTTCCTGTTTGCAGGTGGTGACCCTGCTGAACGACCTGTACACCTGTTTCGACGCCATCATCGACAACTTTGATGTTTACAAGGTGACGGACCGACACGAACAGCCTGAGTCTGTTCATTGTTCACTTCCACCTGATCACAATCTTCTGTTTGTCCACCAGCCGCTCAGATAACACAGAACAGATCAAAACTAACCTGATGTTTGCGGTCCTGCGGCGCCCCCAGGTGGAGACCATCGGCGACGCCTACATGGTGGTGTCCGGGCTGCCGGTGAGGAACGGGAAGCTGCACGGCAGAGAGATCGCCCGCATGGCGCTCGCCCTGCTGGGCGCCGTCCGGACCTTCAAGATCCGCCACCGATCGGAACAACAGCTGAAGCTGAGGATCGGAATCCACAGCGGTGAGAGAGCGGAGGCACAAACAAACAAATAAACAACAAACAAATAGACAACAAACAAACAGGCTTTGACTCCATTTAGCAGAAAATCTGTGACATCATCAAATCTGTCAACAAGATCCAAATGACTAAAGTTTGTTCAGTGATTCATTCTGATCATCGAGAATCGACATGGTGCGTTCACAGACTGCAGGAAATCAGAGTGCGGTCTATCCTGTCAGCGTACGACGACATTAAACAAGATTATTGAGCAGCAGTCGAGTGTGTAAATACCTAATAACCTAAATAATATCGACCCTGAACTTCAGTGTGAAGTTTCGATCTTCAGGATCTCTGCTGAGTGAGCTCCGTCAGGTGGATGCTCAGACCTCCTCCTGCTGTGAGCTCCGTCAGGTGGATGCTCAGACCTCCTCCTGCTGTGTGAGCTCCGTCAGGTGGATGCTCAGACCTCCTCCTGCTGTGTGTCGTAGGTCCGGTGTGTGCGGGGGTGGTCGGTCTGAAGATGCCTCGTTACTGTCTGTTCGGGGACACCGTCAACACGTCGTCACGCATGGAGTCCAGTGGAGAAGGTCTGAGCCAAGCACACACACACACACACACACACACGCGCACACGCACACGCACACGCACACACACACACACACACACACACACACACACACACACACACAGCTTGTACTTCATGTACTGCTTCCACCACTGGCAGGAAGCACTGCCAGTGGTGGAAGCAGTACTCAGATCTTTTACTTAAGTAGAAATACTCTGTTACAAGTATAACACTAAAGTACACATTGAGCAGCACTATGATCCATTTTGGATTAAATTCATGTGTTCATCACTTTAATATTCCGTCATCATTGATCATTGATTATATTTGTATTAATAACCTGAATCTTCAAATAAAGCGTTAAAATACATGTAATGCAGTAAAAAGTACAATCTACTGCTAGTACAATATAATACAAGTACCTCAAAACTGTACTTAAGCACAGTAATTGAGTAAATGTACTCAGTTACTTTCCACCACTGGTGCTAGCAGTTAACATTAGTCGTACCGATTCAGTGAATTGATGTGATTTGTGTGTGTGTGTGTGTGTGTGTGTGTGTGTGTGTGTGTGTGTGTGTGTGTGTGTGTGCAGCGCTGAAGATCCACGTGTCGGCGACGACTCGCGACGTCCTGCTGGAGTTCAACTGCTTCCAGCTGGAGCTGAGAGGAGAGATCGACATCAAGGGCAAAGGAAAGATGACCACCTATTGGCTACTGGGAGAGAGCGACAGCCAATGACAGCAGCCCTCGGCCGGGATGGAGGGGACGGAGGACGGCGAGCAGGGGATGAAGAAACAGGAAGGAAACGAGGGAGCAGATGACAGGAAAGAGAGGAGGAAAGGAAGGAAGGAGGTGAGAAAAGGGAATGAAGAAAGCGAGGGAGCCAACTGAAGAGAGGAGGAGGAGGAGGAGCTGATGAAGGTTTGTCAGGTTCTCCTCCTGCAGCAGATCAGTCTGAGGACTCGTCGCCTCCTGGAGGAACGAACAGTCGTGAAGGAGAAAACACTGAAGGAGGGAGGATGAACGTGGAAATGATGGAGGGAAACCTGGTCTGAGAGCTGCAGGACCAGGAATTAGACCGTGCCATGAAGAGCTGACAGGAAGTATGACGGACTCTAACCTGAGGCCAGGTGTTTGCTCTGTGCTGCACCTGCTCATAGTTTTAAACTTCAGGCTCCATCTGAAGTCTCTGATTGGTTCAGCAGATTTCTTCCCGCCCTGCCGACGTGTAAAATACGTAGAATGAGGCGTTAGTAACGCCGCCGGGGGAGCGAGTCCCACAGGAAGCGTCTGCGAGCTGAGGAAGTCTTCATCCTGAAGTCTTCATCCTGAAGTCTGTAGAACCCAAAAACACGTCAGATAAAGAATGAACCTCAGCTCTGAGCCACGTGCACGTTTCATGATGGGCTCACTGCTGCCCCCTGAGGCCGGAGGCCAGAAACACCCACAGGAGCAGCTGCAGTGAGCGATTCCTCAAATGGCCACAAGGGGGCGACGCTGAGCTCGTTCTGCACTAAATGTCACAGGAGAAAAGACTGAAGGCACAGTGAGTCAAAACAATGAAAACAAAAGGTGTTTGATGACATCATGACGCAGCATGGCATCATGGGAGTTGTAGTCTTAATTGTTAAACAGCTGCTGATAGAAATCTGACGTGTTCATTGATTAAAGTTTTATCGACCTCGCTCTGACCATGTTTCCTGTTTCGCCACTGACAGGCGACTAAATCAGACGCACCGTTACTCTGAGGAAAAGGACAGATTTGTTTGTGTTGTTGGGGTCATGTGACGCTTAAAGAGCACGAGTCTGTTTGTTTTTCGCTGTTTTAAATGTTACATGTGGTGCGTTTGAAGGCGAACTCGACGGCTTCGGCTGCAGCTCTGATGGACGCCAGCCGTCTGTAAATAGAGACATGTTCCTCCTTTGTTTTCAGGTAAAGGTCACGTGACCTTCTGTCTTTGTCCAGGCAGGACTGATGTGGATGAAGCGACACTAAAGGTTTGAGTCCCTGCAGCTAACAGCTAACCGCTAACAGCTAACAGCTCGTCTGCAGGACGGACGGTTGACCATCAAACCTGTGACGTGAGCGTTGGAACACTCGGACGTCTTCCAGACCGCTAACGGAGGACTCAGATGTCCCAGAGCTGTCAGCGGGACAAAACGTCTCCTCCGACATGTCACCGATTCCTGAACTGAAAAAGGCTGAAAACGTGAAGAAGCTGATATTTTTCTATGTGACGTCACACGAGGACGGAGGAGGACACTCTGAGCTCAGAGACCTGCTGTCCTTAGAAACTGTCTCCGTCTCTTTGTCAAATCACTGATCTGGTTTTCACTCCATGTTTCTCTTCTCCTGCAGCTTCAGCTCACGTGTTCTCGTGTGGACGAGCGTTCAGTGTTTCTGGGCATCGAACCGGCGGCGTTTGTGTGTTCTGACCTGTCGTGACCTGAATAAAGTGTGCAGACCTGCAGCTTCCTGATGTGGCTCAAATGTGTTCTAACGCCACAGAGAGCGCTCTGCT
Source organism: Chaetodon trifasciatus (assembly GCA_037975065.1). Taxonomy (NCBI): domain Eukaryota; kingdom Metazoa; phylum Chordata; class Actinopteri; order Chaetodontiformes; family Chaetodontidae; genus Chaetodon; species Chaetodon trifasciatus. Next base: position 1,192,400 of record JBBMOE010000049.1, read on the forward strand.
CTGATTGGCTGAGGATGTGCATACATAACATTCCTGTGTTGACTGATTATCAATATTTCACTTAGAATAATGTCCAACGTAACAACCTTCATCACAGAATGAGAACCAGTTCAACACATTCACAGGTGTCATTAACATGAATTCATGAATAAACATTTTGAAGTGACTCACCTGTGAGAGCTCGTGGAAACACACCGAAGAACAGATCAAACCGACATGAGTGAAATGAATGCAGACCTGAACAAACTCCTGCTCTCTCCACAGCAACCATCCCAAAAACCTCAGCAACCGCCAGCTTGAAATCCACAGCAGCTGCTGCTCAGCAGCCAATCAGAAACGCCCTGAACACTCAGCATCGACACACCTGCAGGAGAGCCACGTGCACCTGCGACAGCTCAGAATCAGCTGGAGGTGTGTCGACCTGCAGGTTTCTCCATCACCGAGGCTGAGCAGTGAAGTGACGTCATCACACGTTAAACCTGCACCTGAAAAATGATCCACAAACAACATCAACATCAACATCAACACATCAACACCAACACAACCGTCTGCTCCACAGGTCACAACAACCAGCATGAGGTTAGCGTTGAAATGATTAATGACCCAAAGTGCTTCAGAAACTTCTGATTGTGAGGATTTATTAAAGAAAACAAACTTAAACCGCTGCGGACAACAAAGAGCGCGCGAACAAACAATTAAAGACAACATAAACAACAAACGAGCAGAGTTCAGAGCTCTTTAAGGTTCCTTCCGGTCATTAAGAGGACCCCCCCCCCCCATGTTTACAGATTCAGGTGAGACAGATTCAGAAAAACACGCTGTCTCACCGGATGTGTTGTGATGATCTAGAGGTTCAATTCACACCAAAGAAAGAAAAAACAGTCCACAGCTCCTCCTTACAACAAGACAAGGGCGGCCGACTGTCCTCCAAACGACCACGTAGCCCCTGAACGCAGCACATGTACTGAAGCGGGCACGAGGGTCTGACCCTGAACGCATCATTTATACTCAGTGACCTGCGCAGCAAACGATGTCTGCATCAGTCACTTTGACACTAAAGCAAAAAAACTGGCTCTATAATCACATAATATGTGTCCACATTTGTCCCATCTGTCCCGGACTTTGAAGTCCTCCAGGACACCAAACTGCTGCACAGGACAGAGTCTCACACTGCAGCAGCGTCTCATCCGGTTACTGAAGACTGACTAAAGGTTTACATGAAATCTTTTTACAGACAATGTTCAGCCTTTAATGTTTCAGACGAGTCTCCTGTTGTTAGAAAACGGACAGCTGCAGGACAGGAGGACAAGACAGACTGAAGACTGGACATTTTATCGGCCAGAAACGGGACGATGATGCTGTCTCTGTCTCCGCTGTGGACAGTCCTCAGTGTGCAGAGCTGCTCCTCTTTCAGCAGCTGCAAACAGATTCAGTTCCACTCGCTGTCTCTCATCAGGACACATGAACAAATGAATAAACATCTTCATCACGTGATCATCTCCATCTCACCTTTGCTGGTCCAGGTGTTCTGAGCGTGAGACACACACCTGAGAGCTGAGACAGACAGAAAACTCAGGTCTGAGACTGAGTCCACTGAACTCTACAGAATGACTTCACACACACACACACACACACACACACACACACACACACACACAGGTGGATGAGCTGCAGACTGAACCAACTCTTCTTCTTCTTCATGTGAAAACTGAAACAGTCGTGAAGTGTTTCATGAAACTCGTGAGGAGTCCTCCGCTGCGTCCTGCGTCACTTCCGTCCACTTTGTCTCGAGCTTCACAGATGATTTTCACGATTGTCCCCGTCGTGTCTGAATGAGGCAGAAACACTTACTGTCTGTCTTCTGCTCAGACTGAAGGAGGTCCAACATCTGGAGCTCAAAGTCAAACTGAAAACATGTTTGTGCGTCAGGATGCGTTCAAACACATCACGTGACTTCAAAAGACACACAAACTGGTGAAAATATGTCCCTGCTGTCACTTTCACGCCTGGTATTTGTTTTCACTCACATCTTTAATAAAGAACTTTGCTGTTTCTGTCTTTGTGTCCAATTATCAGAAAGACATCCATCTTAAACTCGCAGCCTAAAAACTCTTCAGAGGTTCAGACTTTGTTCAGTTTCCTCCTGAACCTGCAGCTGGGACAGCCTGAGAGGCCAAACTCAGGGCACAGACAGCCTGAGAGGCCGAACTCAGGGCACAGACAGCCTGAGAGGCCGAACTCAGGGCACAGACAGCCCAAAGCCTCTCACTCCTGCTGTGAGGATGAAGACACAGAGACATTTGTATTGTGACGTTTCTTTGAGCAGGACGCCGCTGAGCAGATTAAATCACTTTCATCTGAAATTAAAAAGGAAAGAACTGAAATAAACGCAGTGACATAAAATCTATTTATAGAAGCACAAAATACAAACACTCAAGTACAAGTACCTCAAACCTGTACTTGAGTAAATGAACAGTTGAACCATCAGGGACAGTTCAGGTTTATCACATATTGTACAGAAACTACACACAGAAGTCAAACATGGAGACGTTTTGTTGAAAAATGTACAATTTTAATCAGTAAACGAACTCAAACATCCGACAGCAAAGCAGGAAACAGACAGACAGAATGAGTCAGAGTTAATCACAAACAGCGTCGTCTAATCTGAAACAAGCACTTTCTGTTCAGCCTCAAACGTGTCTTTTCTGTCCAGAGCGTTAAAGAAGCCGCTGGAGACGAACGCCGTCGAGTCCGTCTGAAGATCTGCACACGAGCCACGCATGGATAAAAAAACGTCATGTAGAAAAGAGTCCGTACGAACAAACGATATGAAACCAAGTAAAAAGGAGCTTCAGGCGTCTCCTCGAGCTTCGTCACCTCCTGCAGCGTCCACACCTTCAGTCCTCCTCACAGCTTCATGTGATGAGCTGAGGAGACATTCAGAGACGCATGAAAGGACACCTGAGCAACCTCAGAGCGAACAAAACCAGCTGCAGGACGGACAGAGAGGACGGACAGAACGGACAGAGAGGCTGGACAGAGGACGGACAGAGGACGGACAGAGAGGCTGACAGAGAGGACGGACAGAGAGGCTGGACAGAGGATGGACAGAGAGGCTGACAGAGAGGACGGACAGAGAGGCTGGACAGAGAGGACAGAGAGGCTGGACAGAGAGGAAGGACAGAACGGACAGACAGGCTGGACAGAGAGGACGGACAGAACGGACAGACAGGCTGACAGAGAGGACGGACAGAGAAGATGGACAGAATGGACAGACAGGCTGACAGAGAGGCTGGACAGAGAGGACGGACAGACCGGACAGACAGGCTGGACAGAGAGGATGGACAGAATGGACAGAGAGGACAGACAGAGAGGACGACAGGACAGTTTCTGACATGAAGTAAAGCAGTACAGATGTGAACCCAGGACAGATGGACGCTCACACAGACGAACACGTCCTCTGTGAGACTGGAAACGTTCCTGGAGACGAGGTCAGTGTCCAAATGATCAAATGATTTATTTACTTTATTTTTGTGCCGTGAGAAGAGACAGACCACTCAAACATCGACTGAGGACAGAGTCCATCCGTCTGGAATCAGTTTGGACTTGGACACATTTAGATTGGACTTCTTTTAAAGACAGCAAACTGACCAGAGGGACAGGGGGACAGATGGACAGACGGAGGCGAGTCCACGTTGTCCATCGTGAACAGATTAGTGATCAAACTCAGCTGCTTGGTTTTGATCTGCTCTTTCAGTCTGAGCTTTGTGTTTCCCTCCTCAGTCAGAGGACCTCTATCGCCCTCTGCTGGACAACTGCAGGAACCGCACCCTCCTCCATCAGCCTCCACCTCCGTCCCCATGTCTCACGTGTTTTCATTTGACAGAATTCTTCATTCAAAGTGCAGAGAAATGACAGTTTGAGGTTTGTTTTCACTGACGCTGAGAGGCAGCAGCTGTTTGTCTTCCTCTGTGAACTGATTCAAATCACAAACTGAACTTCATCAGTAGAGAACGTCAGCGGACGACCTGTGACCTCTGTGACCTCTGTGTGTGTGTGTGTGCGTGTGTGTGTACTCACAGACTTGACGGTCTGTTTGATGTAGTCCTTCTTGCCCGTCAGGTCGTGGTCTGGGTACGTGTCAAACACCTGAAAACATGCAGGACGACACGAACAGACGAGTTACTGTCAGTGAGTTATTTTAGCTGACGGGATGTAAAACCTGTTTCTCTGCTTTCGTTAGCGTGTTGGGTCAGTCGGTGTGAGCGCCGGGCCGTCATGTGACCAGGAAGCAGGAGGCGTCTCACCCTCTGGCAGATCTGCTTCATGGTCATCTCCTCCAGGTTGGCCTCCTTCAGCAGACTCTGCACCGTCTCCTTCAGCTGCTGGTCGCTCGGCGCCTTCTTGATCATCTTGATGAGCGGCTCGTCGTCGTCCGAGCTGTCCTCTGCTGCAGGGACAACAGAGGACGGTGAGGGGACGCCGTGATCAAACGGCTCCTAAAGCTGACGTTCTCCATGAAAACAGGTCAGAGCTCGACGACGAGCAGAAGAACGTTCTAATGGATTAAAGGCTCTGCGTCAGCTGAAGCTTCACGCTCGAGAAGCCGCAGTGAACAAAGCGAAGCTGGAACACGACGAGCCGTCACGCTCTCGGCTTCAGGCTCAAACATCTCACGATGAGAGTGACTGAAGGCTGCGAGCAAGGCGACATTTTGAACCCACATAACCAACTGAAAGGAGCAGAAAGGCGAGAGTTTTCAGGTGAGCTGATTCTGTGACTCCACCTGTGTTGGTGTTGTTCTTGCTGTTGCTGCTGCTGTCGGCCTTCTTGGTTTTGGCTGCAGGTTTGGATGAAGCTGGTTTCTTCTTTTTGGGCTGGAAAACAACAAACATTCACTCAGCAACACAACAAAACACCTGAGAGGAAAACTGAGCTTTGAAAGAGGAGAAGAAGAAGAAGAAGAAGAAGAAGAAGAAGAAGAAGAAGAAGAAGAGTGTGAAGCTCCGGGTCTGCAGCTCTGGACCCTGAAGAAGGCTGAAAATCGTCTGCTTTCCTCGTTCTGAGTATTTTCCTTCAGAAATGTTGTTTTTTTTTTACCTTCTCTGCAGCCTCACTGTTGGCGTCGGACTCCGACTCGTCTGAAACTTCCTTCTTGACCTTCTTCTTCGGAGGACCCGTCTTCTTCACTGGCGTCCTCTGTCTCTTCGTGGCTGGTTTCTTAGGAGCTGACTTCCCTCTGCCTGACTTCGACTTGGGAGTCTGAAACAAAATGTTTCTGGTTTAAAACGGACGACTGCGAGCCGTGAAACACGTGAATGAAGCCGGGTTTGAAAAGACATGACTTCTGTTTGTTTAAGGAAACTGATCTGACATCAGTGGTGAAGCTCACAGCTGTTTGTCTTGTCTGTGAATCTGTGGAGATGTTCCCTGACTGAAAAGCCTCACCTCATCGTCTTCATCGTCCTCCTCTTCGCCTGCAGACTCCTCGGACTTGTCAGACGGGTCCTCGTCCTTCTCTGATGGTTTGTCCTCTGCGTCTGATCCCTCAGCCTCAGCCGAAGCCCCCGCCTTCTCGTCTTCCTCATCGTCATCCTCGTCGCTGCTCGAGTCCATGACGATGGCGTTGGACTTGCTTCCTGTTTTGGACTTCTTGGGGCTGGAGGACGAGCTCCTGGGTTCGGGTTTGCTCTTCTTCTTGGTCTTGGCCTTCGAGTCGTCGCCTGACAGTTTCTTCTTCGACTTCCTCTTCTTCTTGACGGGCAGACGCTGCAAAGAATTCACAAACACAAAGAAAGCGATTACTGTTTTTCAGCGATGAAGAAAACAACATCAACAACAGACTGCCACGTTCTCCCGAGTGGTCCCTGAACGCAACACATTTAATAGAGCCTCAGTGAACAAACCAAAGCTGGAACAGCTCGCTGCTCACCTTCCCGCTGTTTTTCGGTGCGATGAGGAAGGTCAAGATCCTGTCCACCAGGTCTAAGTGGGTTCCTTTCTTCTCCAGATCCAAGACGCCACAGACAACCTTCAGTTTGGTGTTTGTAAAGTTTGAGTTCCTGCATTCAAAAACAGAGACAGGACTTCATCCTGGTGGTCTTTCCGCCTCTGAGAACAATCTTTCCTCCACTTTCACTGAGAAACTGAACCCAAAAACGACCTTTGATCAGCCGTGAATCCACTGCTACACACTGATCAATGAACACGTTACAAAGTTTGTTTCAAGTCCATCAGAAAGTAATAAGTAAATAAGAAAAGGTGACAGAAAGCAAGAAGAACCTGGAAACAAGGTCCATTCAATGTCATTAAAAGCTGTTTGAAGGCATAAACATCTCATTGATGAACGCTCCACGACGTCCACTTCTCTCTGAATCCAAACGATGGCTGAAGAGGAAAACGACTCCCTGCTCAGAAACTTACTTGAGAAGTTTTTCTCGTTTTTTGGTGTACTGCTCGCTGTCCGCGTCAAAAGGAAAGCCGTTAAACAGACGCAGGTTCTTCTTCAACGTGGCCATCTGAAAAAGAACGAATGATTGGATGTAATGACAGAGAGCAGAGGAACGACCCGTCAGTGTGAGCTGCAGCAGAAAAACACCCCACTGTGTAAAACACTGCACAATGAAGACTCCACCAGTGAACCTCATCCCCCTGACTGACCCCGTGTCAGCTCATCTTAAACCATCCAGGTGTTTGTACCTTCCCTGGCCTGTCGTACAGGATGGCGTGCAGAGGCTTCAGGTCAGCTGGCTTCATCTTTGTGATCTGGAGGCAGGTTCGTGGAATATCTCCTAATCTCTCTCCGCTACCTGAGAATGAAGACGCCGACAGCTTTCAAACACATATCAGCCTGAGCAGATAATCTGTCTCCAAACGTTCATATCCAGGAATCTTAAAGTCAGCCAAAGCTGAAATATCTACCATCTCCAATCCTGAGCTTCTCCTTCTGCTTCGGCACCTGGAAATCGAGCCTGTCGACCGTCTTCTTCGCCCGTTTGCCCTCAATGATTTCACCTGCAGCTGCTCCCACAGAGCGGGGATGACGGTGAAAAACAAATCAGCATCGCTGGTTTCATTTATTCAAACACTGAGGACTGTAAAAATCCTGTTTTCACCAGAGAACGGCGGCAGCAGAGTCAGAAAGCTCGTCAATGAATCCCTGACAAACATGGAGGCGACTCATGAAGTGAGACTGAACAAAGCGAGAAAACCATCGAGTTTCCTTACCTGATATTTTGGAGCGGCTTTTGCTCGGACTCGACGGGTCTTCCTGCGACGTCTCCTGCTGGTCCTCCACTTCTTCCTCTGACACCGCGGAGCTGTCCATTGCTTCCTCCGCCACCTCACTCATATCTGCACACCTCAGTCCGTCTGACGGTCAGTTGCTTCTGACAGAGGAAAGATGAACATGCTGTTATCACTTTGCTTAAATGTGCATCTTGGGTGGAGGCACCAAGTAAACACCCATCAAATGTGATAAATATCAGCCGACTTGTGTAAAAACTTGATTGGTGTTGTTTGATAAAATCGTTTTAATTCAAAGTGCACTTACAGGAATTTCACAGATAGAAATCTTCCTTTAGCTGATGTAGTTTGGTGTATGGGACGTATGCCGAACGCTCATTTAGCTTCTAATAATTGGCTACACTTTAAAATTGGGCATTGTGAATTCGTGTTTTACCAGGCAGGAGCTTCTGCCCATAAAAATGACAGAATTTTGAATGATGTTTGGTATCTGGGACAGAGTTAGCTAGCACTAACAGTGAAGGATGATTTCTCAGTGAATCCACTTGTAATAGGCAGAATTATCTCTTAAATTCAATCCCAACTACTGTCCGGATCAAGCGGCAGACCTGTCTCAGTTTGTTCGGAGACACTGGACTTACTATTTAACTTACTCCACCTGTCCTCCATGCTGTTTTGTCTCTCTATTCCTTCACAATAAACGTCCGTGCGGATTGGCGCGCTGTAACTTTACACTAACACGTTAGCAAGTGCGCGTTAAGTTAGCCGCTAACATGCTAATGTATAAAGTACAACTTCCACATCCGGCTGTGTGCCACTGGTCGGTGTCTGTCGGTCAGTTATCCGCTGTTTGCTATTTCGCAGCAGTTTAAAAAGCAAACCAGCCGTTCATGTTTGCTAGTAGACAGCTAGCCACTGTCTGCTAACACTGACGTTAGCGACCGTAATGTCAGTGACGTTCACTCACTGCGCGGTAATTCCAGACAAATAACGACACGAACCTTTTAGAACCTGAAGAAACGATGCGACAAACTCCACGTGAACATCCCCAAATATCCCAAACCATCAGTACCTGTTAGCGGAGGCGCTGGGAAAAGTTTACCTTGTTATGAACCAGCGGTCTGCGTCTCATCTGTCAGTTGCTTGTTTTTAATTTCATGATGGCGGTTTCTCTGGGGGGCGGGGATTCCTGCGGCGGCCGCTCCTCTGATTGGATCGTGCGCTGATGACGTTTACTTCTTCGTGGAATCACTGTTGCTTCGAGCCCGTTAACTGCGCATTACTGCCCCCTGCAGTTGATACTGTGTACGTGGCCGTCTTGTGTCTGAGCAGGTCATGAACTAACCTGAACTAAAACAGAAACTCGTGCTGTTAATAAATGAGACCTCAAATGAAAGACAGACAGAACGCAAACACTCAATGCTGGAACTGTAATTAAAAGTGTAATCAAAGATCTTTTAAAGCCACGTAAATAAAAAACCTAAAATAAAATACCTTTGTGGCACACCTTTCCAGACTGACACTAAGTTTTTAGAGTTTTAAAGTTATAGCTCTCTGAATGTGTTGTGGCTTTATGAAGTTTCTTTGTCAACAAAGATTTTAAAAAACTGAACTGAAACGTTTTTAACTCCTGTGGTCACGTCTGGTCTCTGTCTGAATTCATGTCTAATTTCGTCTCTCCACTGACTTTGTGCGCTTCTCGAAACTCACTTTGCATTTTGTCTGAACAGTCAAAGTTCATCAAACAGATCTGTTCCTTCAGCATCATCCAGCTGAGGAGGAGAAAACCCAGAAAACAAACAGGAGCCTGAAGGCACCAGCGGACAGAAGCACACTCTGGATTTAACCAGTCTGAGGAGGATGGAGTCAAATCTCAAATGAAGAGAGGAAGAAGAGAAGACGACAGCGAAGAGGAACAAAGTGTTGTTTCTTGTTTCAGCCACTAGATGGAGACAAACTTCACTGATGGACAAAGAATCGCAGCTGGAGCAGATGTGAAAATCAGAAGATAAACTCTTTAAAAATCTGCTCTGGCTCATTGTGAGCACATTTCTCACTGTTTTCACAATGTTTCCAAAGCAAACGATCGAACGATCGATCGATCGATCGATGGAGGAAATGATCAGCTGATTGATCCAGAATGAAAAGAATCATTAGTTTAAAATGAGCTCCACCTGTTCAACAGGAACGTCCTGCTGAGACATGAACGAGGAGACACAATGATCTAAAGAGACCAGAGACAAGAGGACAACAGACGCAGGGGACACTTTACTGCACTGCAGTACTTTTACTTTCAATACTTGAAGTACATTTTCCTGATTATACTTACATCATTAGTGCAGGACTTTTACAGTAACGGAGTATTTTTTACTGTGCGGTATCAGTACTTTTACTTCAGTGCAGGACCTGAATACTCCCTGTACCACCGGACCCTCGTACACCTCCTCCCCGCCCCCTCTGTGTCATTAATCACCTGCCACACCTCCTCCTCCTCCTCCTCCTCCTCCTCCTCTCCGCTCTCCACCCGCAGACAGCAGCGGGGCTTCAGGAGCAGCCTCCTCCGGCGGACCTCTGCACTCGTGCGGACTCTTCTTCTGCGTTTCAGCGCACGTGTAACTTTCTCCTCCTTTCCGTCATCATGTGATCGTTTCTAGAAAAGTGATTTTACTGGATTTTACTTCGCACTCGTGACAATGTGGAGTTAAACCAAGATGATGAAGATCTTCGGTTAAAGCAGGTAAGATTCACCTGGCTTCTCCTCCTGTGGATGATCATTGATGATGATCTTTCGCTGAACTTGTAGTTTGTTTTAAATACAGATGGCTGCAAATCACAGTGATGAAGATGAAGCCCGCTCATCTTCATCAGTGCTGCCGCGAGCAGAAATCAGTCCAATGAGAACTGAATTCATTTTATTGGATGTAAAAAAAATAAATGAACTGAACTTAATACATTTTACAAATTAACAAAAATCCTTAAAGTAGTGGTGGGATGTAACTGAGTACATTTACTCATGTAAGATACCTGAGAAGAAATTCAAAGTACTTGTACTTTACTCGAGTATTTCCAATTTAAGTGACTTTCTACTTCTACTGCACTTCACCTCAGACACAAATATTGTACTTTGTACTCCATTACATCTGTCTGACAGCTTGAGTTACTCTTCACATTCCAGTTTTCCGTGTCCTTCCTGTTTAGTGAAAAGCTCGTATCTCCAGCTGCGTTGGATGTTTGTGCTGAAATGAAGGATGAAGTTTTCCTTTATGGAATTTCTAAAACTCTCTTAAAACTCTTTAAAAAACCTTTTGGATCAGCTGGAACCAATCAGAGACCATTAAACTTTTCATACTTTAAGTACATTTTGCTGATAATACTTCAGTAAGATTTTGAATGCAGGGATTTTACTTGTCGTTGAGTATTTTCACAGTGCAGTATCGGTGCTTTCACGTAAATAAAGGATGTGAATACTCGTTCCACCGCTGCAGGAAGACGACAGAGAGCAGGACATGATGAGCAGAACAAATGAACTGGAGGAAAAGAATAATGAAATATTTATTACACGTCAAACATGTTCAGAAAAACCTCAGACTCAGAGACAGTTTGACACAAAAGAGATTTTTTAAACATTATTCACATCAAATATTTAAGCTGAATACACTTTAATCACAGTCTGTCTGTTGCCACGAGTCATCTAATTCCATAAAAACACACTTCCAGCTGTGACCTTTCACTGGGACATAAGCACATTTTTTTTCATGCGTAACGTTCATTTAATCTTCATATTTAATCTATTCTGGGTGTCTGCGGGTTTTTGTCAGACCTCAGAATATATGGGCAGACACACACACACACACACACACACACACACACACACACACACACACACACACAGATTTATCTACACTTGGACTAAAAGCACTTCTCATAAGGACAGACACTCTGTTCGGTTGTTATGACCTCTCAGACTGAATGTAATTTCCTGAAATGGAGTCAAGCTGCTCACAGTTAATTTCCCCAGATTCCACTGAAGAATTCAACACTTTAAAGGTTTTTGACATCGAACAGCACAGATCATTCTCTGCGCCTCAGGGACTCCGCGGTCCCACGTCTAATTTTACTGGAGCTGAGGTGGAAATGGAGGCTGTGTCGCCTCATGGAAGACGAGTCTGGACGGACATCCCTGACTTTTACTGCCGTCATCAGGAGGTTCAGCGCAGAGGCAGAGAGAGGAAAAGCAGGTGTGTCCTGCAACAGAAGAAGAAGAACATCGAGCACATGGAAACACACTGAGCTGTTCATGTCATCCCTCTTCTGTCCCCTCACTTCCTGTCTGTCCTCTACTGTCCACTGTCTAATGAAGGCAACATACCCCCAAAATAAACTGTGAACACAGCAAAGCCACTGAGGTGAATGTGTTCACAAAGCAGCACGAGAACGACGACGACGACGACGGTGATGATGATGATGATGAAGAAAGTGCTGTATTCACTCTCCTGTTAGCTCTAGTTTGGTCTCCACCAGCTCCCGAGCAAACAGATCCGTCTCTGTAGCCTCTAAATCTTCTTCACAGCCCAGTGGCCAGAATGAAATGTTGGTATTGTACATTTCTGTAAACGTTACCTTTTTACATTTGAACGCATCGAATCAACGTTTCTCCAACAGTATCAGAGTGATGGAGTTCACATGGAGGAGGGGATGGTGGCGCTGTGACAGCTGAGTGAGATGACCACTGAGCAGCAGACCAGATAAACCACGATCTTATTCTTATCTCAAATAGAAACCTAACCCGACTTTAACACGGCGCCGTCACAACATAACGCTGAAAACCGAAACCTGAAGAAAATCTTGAATGAATAAATAAGTATAAAAAATATACGAGGTCTGCAGAAATGTAAAATTCCAGAGTTTATTTGTAAATAACAACAACATACGGACCTGTATTCTATGTCTGAGGCCAGTTTTCCATCCAGATCTGCAAAAGAAAATTTTAGTTTCTGCTCGTTTCTGTCCTGTGCCAATATTAGCTGTCGGTTCATTCATAAACAGGAGGTGGCGCTGATGCGCCAGTCTGTGCCATTATACCACTGCAGAGGAAGAGATCTCACTACTCCACAGGGATCTGACGCTTCTGTCCACCACAATTTTCCATCTCTCCAGTGGACGTTTAAGTCACATGACTCACGTACGTCACGTTTTATTCTGTTTCCTTTGCACTTTTACTGATCTTTATACTTAACACACATTTTTATGACATTTTGTGTGTTTTTAAGAAAATGCTCATAAAAACAGAAGGATGTAAACCCGCCTTGTGTTTACACAGGATGCATTCAGACGCAGTAGTTCAGACCTTCATCACAGTAGAATCACAGAAGAAAACAGACTTTAACAGTAAAAACACTGCTGGCCAGCGTCACGTCTGTACGCTCGCGCTGCCGGTGGTCGCTGATGCTTGTGAACACCGTTCACGTCAGGCAGGGGCCCGTTTCACACCATGTTCAGGTTTTCACACGTCAGAATCAAACAGCTGCTGCATATTTCATGTTTTGGAGTAACTGATTTAAACAAACAAGCCGGTGTTCACACAGCAGCTACAAACTCTGGGCCCCTGACAGCAGCCCACACGGGGCCCCGACAGAATGAATGTGTACAACCTCAGGGTTCTCCAGGGCCCCTCCATCACACCTCAGTCTCTGCTCAATGGCCTCATGTAATATTCAGAGCGTAAGAATTAGTGAGGGGACGACGTTAGACAGAAGCACCGTGGAAAGGGAAGGAATGATCACAGGAATAGTAGCATTAGATCTATTAATTAGGTAAGCCGGATAAAATATTTAAATATTGCAGCAGCCAGAGATCAGCGAGAAGTAGGACACCGCCAGCGGCGTCATCACTCTCACTTCTACTCTACGCTTCTCTTTCTCGTTTCATGCGTCTGTCTTTGAACTTCCTCTTTTGTCTTTTTCCTTTTGTCCGTCCTTCATTTCCTCCTTTATTCTCTTTGATTCATTCTTTCTGTGCTGTCTTAAATCATCAAATCATCCCCGGACCTCTACGAAACTGCCACTGCTACTACAAGAAGACATGTAAAGAGTAAAAACGGACATCTCAAAAAGATGTACTGCGGCTGTCTTCACTAAGATGACAGACACAATAGACCAAATGCTGCATCCCAACCAATCAGAGCTTGCCAATGTGTTCCACTTGTGTGACACGACATATATTTCTGTTTTCAGAATGAAATGAAGCTGAAAGCATTCATCGTTCACTATGACGCCCATATTTCTTCAGTTCAACTCAGTTTTATTTACATACCATAAAGTCTTAACAGAGCTTATCTCAGGGTACTCTTCATACACAGCAGGTCGAGACTGAACTCTAATATCATTAACAAAGCCAACAATTCCCACCACGAGCAAGAAGCTTCAAGCTCTGGCTCCCATTCAGACTGTGACGACTTCAGGAAGCGTAAATAAGGCGGCAGTCTGGGAGTGCAGTCTTCCTGTGGGGTGATATGCCTGATTTTTGCAATAAAAAGGGAGCTGAAGGACACATCCTGATCAAAGATAACCTCCAGACTTACTGCCGTGGAGCTGGAGGTCGAGCTAATACCATCCAGAGGAGTAATATCATCAGATATTGTGTTTCAGAGGTGTTTGGAGCAAAGTACTGTAACTTGAGTTTTATCTGAGTTTCACCGCAGAAAATTACAGTTCAGCTAATTTATTGGTATCATCTGGCTTGACCAATAGATATAACAAAGTATCATCTGCATAACAGTGGAACCTTATGGAGTAGTTCCTAATAATGCTGCCTAAAGGAAGCACATCTAGGGTGAACAGTATTGGTCCAAGCACAGAATCTTGTGGAACTCCGAGATTAACTTTGACAGAATCGTTGTTAACATGTACAAACTCCAGGCTGACAGTTTGAGACAAGCTGGGGAAGGAAATGGAAGATCTACACCCAAAGACACAGATGTTTTATCTCAGGAGCTGATGGAAAAGAACAAAAAAGGAGAAAATTAAATTAAATTCATCAGGTAGACACAAACCTGACTCTTCTTCTGCCCCCTTCTGGTCAAGCAACCAATTAATACAGCTTTAATGTTCCCTGGTTTCACATTAAACTCTGCTCATGACATAAATTGATCTTTTTGCTCTGACTCCTCCATCAGCTCCTCCCTCCACCCTCCTCCACCATGAGCCTCTGCTCCACCTCGGCAGCGGGGGCGGAGCTCTACAGTGAGAGCGCCTCCCCCGTGTCTCTGGACTCCAGTGTTTTCTTCAGCGAGACGACGGCGTCTTGCCTCAGAGACCCGCTCGACTTCTTCATCATCAATGTTGGAGGAAGTCGCTACGTGCTGTCGCAGGAGCTGCTGGCGTCGTACCCGGAGACCCGGCTGGGGAAACTTGCCTGCTGCAGCCGAGACTCGGCGCTGGAGCTCTGCGACGACGCCGACTTCCTGGAGAACGAGTTCTTCTTTGACCGAAGCTCACAAACCTTCCAGTAGGTGGCGCCGTTTTCTCCTCCCTGAGGCATGCATCATATCCTGTAGAGATAATAACACCATAACCTACAATGTTAAAAATAAACACCTCAAGTCCAGAAAAAAAAATGTATTTAGTTTGATACCACAGGCAGCCTAAAACAGTCTTCCTCTTAGAGAAATGTTTGTGTTGTGCTGGAGCAGAACTAGTTCTGTTGAGGGTAAGGAAGACCAGACATTTACGGTAAATACGTAAAGGTGCACATTTTCAGTCCTGGAAGACGTTCATGGTGTTACACCATGTCTGCAGCTGGCCAGCCTCAGCGTGAAGTGGTGTGAATGTCAGACTTTAGGTTTCAGAAAGTTTCAGGAAAGGTTGGATCCAGATGAGCTCCAGGCTGAACATCTGTAAACAACAAAAACACATCAGAGCTGTGTTCAGCTGATGCTTCCCGTGTGTCTTTGCCTCCAGTCAAACATTTGTTTGGTTCACAGCAGCACCTGATGTTCAAACCGGAGGTCGTCTTCACAGGTGAGCCGTCAGATCTCGTTAACCGATGACGTCCTGATGTTCTTTATACTGTGACGGCTGTTCTTTCATACAGCCCTCCACCCAAAATGAACTTTGAACTCTGGGCTCAGCCAGAGAGCAACACAGCCATGAGAAGAAATGTCTTCCTTTCTTTTCCTGTTGTTTCAAATTCTGAATATCTGCTTTCATTTACATGTAGAAATGTTTCTATGCACGTCTTACAATTAACAACATTTGGTAGATCCTGAGTGTTTAACCCCTCACATTCCTTTGCATTTACACCTGCTGTTAAATCAAAGTGAAATCTTAATACACCTTCCTGTGTCTCAGCTCTGCCCACAGTGTGACTGGATCTCAAAAGGCAGAGCTGGAGGAAAATGCAAAGAATCACTGCGATGGGTCATGTGACAAGCAAAGACATCTGTTGATTTTCAGTAGCTTTGCTGCTGATCTTCCTCACACTGTAAGAGGGGATTCAGCGGCAGTGGACAAGCTTGCTGGCACTGATGTGAGCTCGGCCACTGCCGTCTTGCAGGAGGTCTCTGGAGAGTCTCTTGAAGTGGTGCTGCTCTATGAACTGGACCAGTCGAGTGAATGTGAATGTTAATTTTACTTTGTCGTTTCCATTTCTGATTCTCTCTCCTCATTCACCTGGAGAAGAGAGAGATACAGCAGATCGTGGAGATGAACCACCCTGAGACGTACAGTCTTGAAACTTTACTTCTGTAAAGCTCGACTTCTTCTAGTAACTGTGCTGACAGAATGCTACCTGTCTCTGCTGACAGGTATGTGATGAACTACTACCAGACGGGTCACCTGCACGTGAGGGAGGAGCTGTGTGAGATCTCCTTCCTGCAGGAGATCGAGTACTGGGGCATCGACGAGCTTCGCATCAACCCCTGCTGCCGGGAGCGTTACTACCGCCGCAAGGAGCAGAAGGAGACCCTCGACATAGAGCGGGAGTTCGAGGCCGAGGACGATGACGAGGACTTTGTGGGGGCCGCCTGCCCGGCTCTTCGCCGCCGCCTTTGGGACCTGCTGGAGAAACCAGAATCATCACGCGCTGCTCGCACCTTCGGCTCGCTCTCGATCTTCTTCGTGGTGTTATCGGTCATCAACATGGTGCTCATCTCTCTGGACTTAGGGGAGGACTTCGGGGTGAGCGGCTTCGGGATTGGAGCGCCGATGCTGTTCGACGCCCTGGAGTACGTCTGCGTGATGTGGTTCACGGGTGAGCTGACCCTTCGCTTTCTCTGCGTGAGGGATAAGTGCCGCTTCAGTCGAAGTATTCCCAACGTGATCGACCTGCTGGCCATCCTGCCGTTCTACGTGACGCTGGTGGTGGAGAACCTCCACGGAGGAAGTACAGAGCTGGAGAACATGGGCCGGGTGGTGCAGGTCCTCCGGCTCCTGAGGTCGCTCCGCATGCTGAAGCTGGGACGACACTCAACAGGTAAACACCTGGAAACAGCTGTCTGTGTTTATGTGTTGTTTAGCGCTTCAACGATAAGAACAGTGAGTTCTTGTAAAGCAAAGCAAACTGCACTGAAATGAGCTCTTTTTTCTTTGCTGTTGAACTAAAGAAAATTCTTAACTTTCCCGTCTAACCTTGAAGAACGTCCACAGAGGATGAACCACTCACCCGCCAAGACATCCCAGTTTTAATAATGAACATGTCTTTTCAATGGAGAGAGCATGTTGTGGTTCATCTTCCTGAACAGGTTGTGAACTCGTTTAACTTTGAGAAGCATCTCTTTCCCTTTTAAAGAAAAATGAAAAATGAAAATAATCATCGACTCAAATGTAAAAACAGGCTCTGCTTTAGGCTCACGACTACAACGAAGAACGAGATGGAGAGATGGTCGTTTTTGAAAATGGATGCCAGAAGATCCTGATAAAACCTGCAGAAGCAGCCGTGTCTGAGCAGGTGAGGCACTTTGCTCAAGGGCACATGATCAGCAGACGGAGGAGGCCTTTCCGTGCAGTTTCCCTCCACACATGTTCCCGGGATTTCAAATACATGATGCGAACATCCAGAGAGAGAAAAGAAACTGAAATTCTCCTCGGTGAGAAGCTGCTGCGGCGAGATTACAGCCGAGGTTATCTGAGGACGACGAAGACGAGAAAAAAATGGATTCACATTTTGTCAAATTCCTTCAGAAGATGGAGGGAGGAGAGAGGATGTGTGTGTGTGTTTGAGAGAGGATGTGTGTGTGTGTTTGAGAGGGGGGATGTGTGTGTGTGTTTGAGAGAGGATGTGTGTGTGTTTGAGAGGGGGGATATGTGTGTGTGTTTGAAAGAGAGGATGTGTGTGTGTGTTTGTGTATTTGTGTGTCAGACCGGGACGTACGAGCGCTTTGATCTGTGCGATTTTGGGAAGCATGATGATCCCTGGACTCAGCTCATGAATAATGAATGATGAAGGAGAAGATGGAGGGAGGAAGAAGAGGAGAAGATGGGAGTTATGCTCACACACAGAAGCTTCAGCGGCATCAGGCTTCACTCAGCACAACACCAGCACGACAACACGTCTGCTGGGATCATCACATGGGATGAGCTGAATTCTTGATATTGTGATTGTGATGATGATTTAATAGAAGTGCTGCTGATTCATATTTTCTGCAGGACTCTTCTTTTACCAGATGTGGACATTGTTGACGAAGCTTATTTAAAAACACACCGTCGTTTGGAGGGTTTGGATCACTGTGACTGTGGCAGCGGAGGACGGTCACATGACAAACACCTGACGAACGATTTCACACCCACACAGGTTAAAAATGATGAAAATATGTTTTTAAGACATGGTCACATAAGCTATTGTTTTTTTTGGATTTCAAACACAACATATTTAATTGGATAACCGATTGTTTCTCCTGAAATATTAATTTAAGGGAAGCAGTCTGGTAATTTAAGGGTGAACATGTCTCATTTGTCCAGGTAAAGTCCCACCTGTGAGCTCTGATTCTCACCTGTCAACACGAATATCAGATCACAACAACGTATTCTGCAGCTCTCATTCACAACCTGCACATTTCTTTATATCTTCTTTTTAATCATTTAATAAAATAGAGAGTTTTATAGATGGAGAGATTATCCCACCAGAGCCAGAGACGCACTGTCACACCGTTCAAATCCATGAAAACAGTATTTATTTTTAAAGGTGTGTCATTATAGAGGATGAAAAAGTCCTTTTTCTTTCACACTGACTTCCTCTCTTTGCATACGGAGTGAAAGCAGCGGCACTATAAGCTGCTTTGCTGTGATTCAGTTTCTTAAATCCTTGCAGATGTAAAGCAGCAGCTTCCTCCAGCTGCAGCAAACACTGTTCGACTTCAGCGCTGAAGAAAAAGCTCTTTACCAGCTCGTTTCTTTTTCTCTCAGAGGAGACGAGCGCGATGGCACGTCGTTGTGGGGGTGAACGTCGGCTCTGTCATGTGGGCGTATTTATACATTTGCTGTTTCGTCTTCCTGCCGCTTGTTATTTTCTCGTGGCTGAACGTCTTCAGTCCTCAGACTCAGCGGAAGTGAAGCGCTGAACTGTCAGTCACTGACGATGGAGAGAAAATACAAATCAAAGAGCTTCTTTCCAAAATGAGACATTCAGACAAACCGTGAAGGAAAAGACACCTAATAATGAATGACTACAAAAAGAAAATGGGGACGTTTGAATATTTAGACATACAACAATAAGCTAAATCCTGAATCATGTGAAAACGTTCCGGCTTTGATGAGATCTGTTCTCTGTAATCTGCTTTCAAACGTGCATCCATGACTTTGAGAGGCATCGAGCGTCAGCAGGATTTAAAGCACTTCACACTTTAAAGTGACGGCTTCATGATCTCAACATGCTGCTCATCCTCTTCACCTTTCAGGATCACGCTGAAGGTCTCCTGTCTCCATCAGCGTCCCCTGGAGGGTACAGTGTTCAGCACTTCCATCGTTTATTGTTTTTATCTTCTGAGCAGTTTGTCCTGCAGTCGATCTTCTGATGCATCGCTTTGACTCAGAGCTCTGTAGGATGGAAGGTTTCTGTGATGTGTCTCTAAAATATTCTCTGTCCTCGTTTCTGTCCAGGCCTCAAGTCTCTGGGGATGACCATCGCTCAGTGCTACGAGGAGGTCGGCCTCCTGCTCCTCTTCCTTGGTGTCGGTATCTCCATCTTCGCCACGGTGGTCTTCACTCTGGAGTTCGACCATCCGGCCACCACATTCACCAGCGTGCCGGCCGCTTGGTGGTGGGCGACCACCTCCATGACCACGGTCGGCTACGGAGACATCCGGCCCGACACGGCCCTGGGGAAGGTGCTGGCCTTCCTCTGCATCCTGTCCGGGATCCTGATCCTGGCGCTGCCCATCGCCATCATCAATGAGCGCTTCTCCGCCTGCTACTTCACCCTGAAGATGAAGGAGGCGGCGATGCGGCACGGCGAGATGCTGAAGAGGCTGGCCCGTGGCTCCGTGGGGGGGTCGAGTGTGGGAGGAGGCGTGAACCTGAGGGATGCCTACGCCCGGAGCGTCATGGAGATGTTGAGGCTACACGGGCGAGAGAGGGTGAGCACCCGGAGCAGCGGAGGAGAGGAACTGTGGTGGTAAACCAGGAGACTCGGACTGGAACCAGGAGACTCTGACTGAAACCAGGAGACTCAGACTGGAACCAGGAGACTCGGTCTGGAACCAGGAGACTCGGACTGGAACCAGGAGACTCAGACTGGAACCAGGAGACTCAGACTGAAACCAGGAGACTCGGACTGGAACCAGGAGACTTGGACTGGAACCAGGAGACTCTGACTGGAACCAGGAGACTCTGACTGAAACCAGGAGACTCAGACTGGAACCAGGAGACTCGGACTGGAACCAGGAGACTCAGACTGGAACCAGGAGACTTGGACTGGAACCAGGAGATTCTGACTGGAACCAGGAGACTCAGACTGGAACCAGGAGACTTGGACTGGAACCAGGAGACTCAGACTGGAACCAGGAGACTCAGACTGAAACCAGGAGACTCAGACTGGAACCAGGAGACTCAGACTGGAACCAGGAGATTCGGACTGGAACCAGGAGACTCAGAATGAAACCAGGAGACTTGGACTGGTCCAGACTTGATGGTTAAAGGGACAGACTTGAAGAGAGCTGATGTCCCTGACCCCTGTGAAGGTCAGAGGTCAGAGGTCAAAGCACTTGTATATTTCTTACCTGATTACACACATCTGTAGGGAAACATCATAACAGAAACCATCTGAAATAAGGATGCAACGATTAATTGATTAACTGATATGCTGACTGATAGAAAATTAACCTGCATGTGTTTTGATAATCGATTAATTTCATGTAAAAATCTCCTCAGTAAAAAGAAGAAGTGGACTCACATGCACCTGCACTGTAACTGAAGATGTAACAGTACATTAGTTTAACAAAAGTATTTTTGGATTTGAACTGAAACAATTAACTGAATAATCAATTTAGAAGAATTAATCAATTAATCAATCAGCAACAGTTTCGCTAATCAAATAATCATTTATGAAGGAAACATCTCGATGTGTTCTGGCTCCAGCTTCTCAAATGTGAGCATTTGCTAAATTTCGCAGCTTTATATAATTGAAAACTGATTATTTTTAGAGAAAACAAACTTTATTGATCTCATCTGTTGTGGTAGATAATGTGTTCTTTGAGCCTGTGTTCTGAACGATTCGTCCGGATTTACTGAACAACTGTGGACTTTCTGTCTCTGCATCACAAACAAGGTCCAAACAGCTGCAGCTTTAACACGAGTCAGCAATAAGAAACTGCTCGTTGACCAGATTCAGGGGGTGAAATTTAACTTTAATTTAATGTAAAGAAATAAATATACTGTATATTATTCTGACATAAAACTACTGGCACACTGAGCTTTAGGCCTGCTTCATACTTTGGAGTCCACCATCATACATTTCTGTGTTGTAAATAAGTAAATCCATCACAAACAAACTGTCACACCAGTAGGTCTGTATTGTTGTATTGTCTGATTTAAGCACTCGTTGCAGCAATATGATGTTTAGCTTTTAGACACGTTTTTAGCATCAGATCTGCAAACATCTGATGACGCCATTAATAAGTGCAGGAAGCACATTTTCATGGATATATTTACCTACTTGAGGTTCATCCGTTCATCATCTGAGTGACTGAAACAGTCAATAGTGACCTGACATTAGTTTTTCCACCTGTGAACACCCAGCAAAACGTTTCCTCCTGTACAAACGGAGCGTTCAGGTCCCGCTTTGACGAGCGTAGATGCAGCTGTCAGAAACACTGAAAATAATAGAAACCCATACGTTTGTGATTTGGTTCAAACATTCTGAGACGTTTGGTTTGTGGTGCATCATAAGAAAACAGGGTTTGATGCTGCAGCAGCTCCTGATTCTGTGTTTCATCCCTCCAAAGCATTATCTTTGAGCACCGCCACGGAACAAACGCACCCTTCACATGCACTGATAAGTGTTGTATGGAAGTCAGCAGGAACCCTGCAGGCTGTTCTCTGGTCACGGTACCTTGGTGCTTCTGCCCGTTCTGTTATCACTCTGTGACTCAGTCATGCAATAAAGGACTTTCTCCTGTAGGTCTGAGTGCTCTTTTCAAATATCACAGCGATGCCCGAAGGCCTGAGTAGAAACACTGACCTGAGAGCAGCTGCCAGGATCCTTCCTGCTTCCTAACGGAAGATGAGCTGCTGAGCGTAGGTTTGATGTCAGGTGTTTATCACATCATCACGTCATCACAGCTCATATTCAGAAGCTCTTTTTTTTTAAAGAAAAAATGTAATACTTATATTTTAACATCATAATGGGCGTCCTCATGGTGATTAAGATGCATTCTGTATGCAATCTAGTCCTATAGAGTAACTTTAGCCCCCCCCCCCCCCCCAAACAAACAAGGGTCAAGAATAAAATTATATTTCTAGGAGAAAATTTTGTAATAATTTTAAAATAAGTATTCATATTATTTCCAGAGTTAAGTCACGATTTTACCTGAAAAAGTTTCTTATATTTGAAAGATTAAGTTTTAATTCAAAGAGTGTCAAAACTATATGAGAAAAAGGTTTAATTTTTAAGAATTTAAAGAAAAAAGTTGTCTTTTTAACAGTGACCCTCATGTTACTCTGTCAGATTTCATCTTCAATGGTGTCAAACTGTAAAAATCTGATATTATTATAGAAATATTAAAGAATATTAAAGGTCCAGACCTGAAAAACGAGACTGTAATGGTCCCCACACCGTAATGGATACAAGAGCTGACACACACACAGAGTTTAGGTTTTCATCACTTTTGGGGACTTTACATAGACTTACATTCATTTCTTGGAGACTCACCTGAACCATAACCACGACCACAACTTAGCTAATCCTAACCCTTACCTTAACTTAAACCTAACCTTAACTTAAACCTTAACCTTAACTTAAACCTAACCTTAACTTAAACCTTAACCTTAACTTAAACCTTAACCTTAACTTAAACCTAACCTTAACTTAAATCTAACCTTAACTACAGTCTTCATCCTAAAATTGAATGATTGACATCATGGGGACCTGCATTGAGTATTAAGGCAAGTCCCCATGATGTGACTGCGTAAACAGATTTATGCCCCCATAATGAGTAACACATGGGTGCCCCCCCCCCCCTCCACACACACACACACACACACACACAAAGCCCGGTTATAGTATCCACACACACAGTAATGTCACACTTTGTTGGAGAGACAGGCTGAATCTGACAGATGAACACAAACTGGTTTCTGCACTTTTAATGAGGATGGAGACACACACACACACACACACACACACACACACACACACACACACACACGCACACACACACCGGTGCTTGTGTCAGGGAGCCGGTCTCGTCTGTTTTAAGCCTCGTTAACATCGATTTGCTGCTGACGCCTCTCGTGTGGCCTTCAGGTGTCGTCTGATGGGGAAAGGTTGCAGAGGATGAGCAGCGACAGCCTTCGTCCAGCAGGACGTCTCTGCTCTCAGCTGTCTGTGTTAGTGTGTGTTGGTAATTACGTAACACAACCTTTTCATGTGCACTTTTAATGTGACCTGAAGCTCCGGGCAGCACTTCGTCTTCCTCCTGCTCTGCACTGAACACACTTTTCACTTCACTGTCTGAGTTCAGGCTGACGCTCAGGAGAAATGAGCACATCTGTCAAGTTGGTGGAGAAAACTAAAGCCGTCTCCTGATTTCACTCTGTTCTTCCAGTTTTTGCAGATTAAAAAAATGACTATCCCAACGCAGTGAGCAACAATCAGAGACTGTGTGGTCTACTTTAATCACTTCCTGTATGGATTGGCGTGACGTTTGCCTTGTTTTGGCCCTGCCTGCTCCTCCAGCGCCGCCATGACGTTTGTCTTAGTTCTCAGTGCAGCTTCTCTGCAGCTGTTAGATGGACTATCATAAAATTTGCTTTAGAAATTGATGTTCTGCTCTGTTTGTTGATAATTTGTCCAATACTTTGATTTATTATCAAATGCCTGCAGAGCTCATTACAAAGTGGTCGGGGTAGTCTGTAATTAGCAAAGGTTAGCATGCTAACATGCTAACTGATAAGGTGAACATAGTGAGCATTATACTGGCTAGACATTAACATGCTAGCATTGTCATTGTAAGCATGCTGATGTTAGCATTTAGCTCAGTATAGCCTCACAGAGCTGTTAGCATGACATCAGATGAAGCTGCTTCATTCATTAATGGAAACATCAGACACCAAGAGTGTTGCTAAGTGTTCACCTTCACACACCTGAACACCTGAACACCTGCATGATCTGCAGGCTGAATGACGGATGAACACATGAACACTGAGCCTGCACAGGACGCTCAGCCAGCGTTTGCAGCCGTCCGTGTGTGTGTTACTGTCTTAAACGTATGAATCTTCATGTTCTCCAAACATCATACATTACTTACATTATGCTGCAAAGCAGGCTGGGAGGATGAGACGGAGCCAAATAAACCGAGCTGTTTCGCTGAGGTATCAGGTCTCTTTTTGCTTTTATGTCCAAAAGAGGAGACGTGTTTTATAGAAGACGCTAAGCTGGCAAACAGTCGGCCGTGGGTGCAGAATATTTTACAGCTTCTCTTTCATGTTTTTCAGCAGAACAGAGATCCACACATTTAAAATATATGTTGCCCTGATGTCTCACTGAATGGATTAAAACTGATTAAAGGCTTTGAATGACGTTTTTCCACATTACGGCTGTGATGTCAGCTGGTCTGGGATGCTGAGAGGTCTCTGTGGTTCGTGGTGAGTCTGTCTAACATCATGGGCAAGAATATTCCTCGTTTGTGTCCTACTTGTAGAAAATGACTCTCAGCTAATTTATAATGATTCAGACGAATGGATCTGCTCTCTGCGTTAGAGCGCCTTCATATATTATCTCAAAAGAACAAAGAGCAACCAGAGACAACTGGCAAAGGAACATATCAGAGTTTTATTTTCTTAATTAGACTCTTTCTTTGTGTGTGATGTATGTAAACCTGTGGTTTTACTTGACAATTTAAGATCTGTGAAGGCCTTGAACTGAGTTCCTCCCACCTTTTATTGGGACTTATGTCACATTTTAAAGGAAATTTAAAGCATGTAGTACTTTTCAAAGTCTTAGCTACCAAGTATCTGCAGTACCTTCATGAATACACTCGTCTTCGTGCTCTCACTGCGGTGAACGTTGTTTTTGTCGTTGTTATTGGATGAAAACTTCTCTTTCTCCTTCATGTTATGTTCCAGTTTCTTTCCTCGCTGTGCAGCCAGAGGCGCCAAACGGTGAATCCAGGTCAGCTGTGGAGGCAGTCAGGCAGGAAGTCATCTGATGAGGCTTTGGTGAAGGTGCAGTGTGCGCGCGTACACACACACACACACACACACACACACACACACACACACACACACACACACACACACACACACACAATGAACTGGGCCTTCATCAGTCAGTCAGCCATGTTTTTGATTCTCCATCTTACAGATTTAAAATGATCTCTATGTTAAAAAACGTCCCAGACCAAAAGGATCAAACAGCAGCTGGACCTGATCACCAAAACACCAAAATGTCCTGGTTGATGGACGACTGAGAGACACACAGGAAAAGTCAAAGTTCACATTTATTCCTCCAAAGAACAGGTAAAAGTCCAAACAGGTAAGCAGATGAACGAGGGAAAGAGCAGATGGCTGGACAGCAGATGGAAGCATTAACGAGCTGTGCACTGAGGGCTGATGGGAGAAGTGGGAACAGGTGCGCAGGCAGACGGGGGGAGGTCAGCTGATGGGGGCGGTGGGAGAGGGGTGTGGCAGGATCTGAACTGAGAGCAGCGTGATGAAGCAGAGACAGGGGCGTGGGCGACCTGCCGGAGCGTAACACCTGTCAAAGCACCGACGTGGTCGTTCCCAAACTTTAAACCAGCAGCGTCTCGTTGATCCGCAGAGACGGGTCTGTGCCACACGTGAGCCTTCACTTCTCACTGATTCTCTATTTACTCTGGTCCACGCTGAGGCCCATCAATCACAATTTGTTTTGCTTTGAGCTTTACAGGCAAATCTTCTGTCCTACTTAACGCCGTCTCAGCTCAGACAGGCTCGTTATCCCCTCAGGCCTGCCGTGGTTCCCCAGAGAACCGTCTTTTTCCACTGAGTTAGAGCTCGACTCTCTGCTCCATCTCCTGCTGTTCTCTTTTTAGGACAGACACGGCACAGGACGAGCCTTTAAAAGCATCGACTGTGCAGGGTGAAAACATGATTTCACATCAGTCAACAGAGGCATAAATCTTCATGTGTTACCTGACGTGTGACAGCAGTGCAGCAGTGTGAAAAGACACACTGGAGAATAAGAACGTGTTAATTAAAGGCTTGAAGGTTAAATAAAGGTTTGAAGAAAAGCAATGTGACGGTGAATGTGGTTGTCAATTAAAGTACAGAACGATCGGTTGGCTCAAACAGGCTGAAATCAGACAAAACAGGACCCAGGTTCAGTTCAGCAAGGACTTTCACCTTGAGGGAGTCTGAACCCTTCAACAGCCCTTTAGGAGGCGAAGACATGAACAAAAAAAGGTGTTAGAAACATCAGAAAACATCAGTTCAGCGGAGGAGTGTCACTGAGTACATTTATACCACTCAGACTGTGTACTTAAGTCTAATTTAAGTATATTAAGTGAGTAATTTAAGTCATTTGTGCAGCTAATGTGTAGCTAATCATTTCCGATGTACAGCGCCGTCTGCCGAGCCGAGGAACCAATCAGAATTAAGAAGCAGTGAGAGAAATAAGTGACGTTCAGGTGGAATAAATGGAATGAAGGAAGAAAGTACAGCTGAGGCCCTCAGGCTGATGTTCAGATAGTATAATCTGTAGACAGTTTAGTTTAGCATGTTAGCATGCTAATGTTTGCTAATTACTAGTGCTGTCAAAAAAACGCGTAAATGCAAATCAATTTTAACGGCGTCATTTTTTTTTTTTGTGAGATTAACGCTCTTTGTGACCCAGTGAACTTGTAGTCTTCTTTATAAGCTGTGGCCACTGCTAGTAACGTAAGAAAAACTACAGGATCTAATTGTAAACAGTAAACAAAACAACAGACACGCCTCACGCACGTGTTTGGTCTCACCTGCTCGCTCGCTGTCAAAGAGTCGGCTGCTGGTTTGTGTGGATGTCGAGCACGAAACGCCGAAATGGACGTGAACAAGATTCTGAATGGAAAGTTTAGTTTGAGAAAGTTACCTGATGGGTCGACTGACGAGACCAAAGTTATCTGTGTGTTGTTGGTGTGAACTGAGTTATCACCAGCACATCCAGTCTGAAATACCACTTGATGGACAAACACACGGCGGACGCCAATTCTCCGCCGCCTCCTTGTCAAAACCAGGCAACAGTGGACGTCTTTCCACAGAGACATGTGGACACCACAATAAGAACAAGCCGACTGCAGCCACAGCCCAGTAATGTTCATTCTCTGTGCAGAGGAATAAGAGGCTGGCTGATCAGCCTCTGGTGAACAAACAGAAGAGCAGTACAGTCTGACTGCTCGTATGTTCAAAGACACTTAAGAAAGGAGAGTTTAAGCCTGGTTTAACTGCACTACAGGCTGAGTCCTAGTTTACAATGATGTGCACTGTGTCACTTCATCTTGATCAGCCTGTTTTGATCCTCAGAAAGGGTTGTTGAAGGGCTTTTTCTAACCAGGTATTTATTGTTGTCATCTGTTTATTGAGTGTTAAACTGAGAGATTTTGCTTCAGATGTGAACGACTGCTCAAAGTGAGAATGTTAGTGTGAAATAAAACACTACACCTTGTTGTTTTCAATAAAACATTTGCACAAAGCAAACCTGTCCACTTTTCCATGTTAAGAGCATTAAAATGATAATTAAATGGACATTTAGAATAGATAAAAATGTACGATTAATTTGCGATTAATCGTGAGTTAACTGTGACATTCATGAGATTAATCGCGATTAAATATTTTAATCAATTGACGGCACTATTAATTACAGATTAGCCCGACCACCTGGTCAGAACCTAAAGCAGTGGACGGAATAAAATTTGGCCTCATGGTGGCGCCACAGGTAAAATCAGAGACCATCAAAGTCACTGGGATTCATCCTCAGGGGGTCATGTAGTCTGACATCCAAAGCAGAGTTTGTGAGATTTTGTTAAAAATATCAGTTAAAGTAGTCGTTAACTGTTGCCCAACACACATTTTATTCAGATACTGTGACATGATCAAGCGAAGGAGAATCTAATGAATCTAACCTGTCGGGTCAAATCGTCACTGAGAGGTTCATTTGAAATGTGTTAAAATAATCTTGGCCGTGGCTCTTCGAGTCCTCGGGGTTATAACAGGAAGAGCGTGGAGACAGTTTGAGAGACGTTCAGGCGCTTTGTGTTTCAGGCCTTCAGATGATCAGAGCCTCTGCTTGTCATAACAGTTTACCTCCGAGCTGTTTTAATGCCGCCGCTGCTTCCTCTTCCTCCTCCTCTGCTCTGATGAAGCCGCTCTGATGAAACTCTGCTGTAAGAGAAGACAGATCCTTCAACTGAGACGACCTCGACCCGAAGCTTCAGTCTGCACCGCTAGAAGCACACTGGACCTCAAATACAGACGCATCTGCTGGATGTTTTAGACTCGATGTGACAAAATGACTGAACTGCAGGACAACTGTGTACAAATACTCCTTCACAAGTCCTGCATTTCAAATACTTAAGTACAAGTACATAAGTGTTATCAGCATCATGAGAAGTTCTGGTCCTGCAGTAAAATGTCCCCCGTTGTCCTCCGGTCACTCTGTGTCCTCTGACTCAGTCGTCCCTGTGTGGTGACACGTCTTCTGCCCGCCGGCGTGTCCCCGCTCCGTCCTCCCTGCTGGGACTCATGCTCTGCTTTTAAAACAAGTTTCCTGAATACATTCAGCTGCACGTCTGTGTCTCAGAGGGTCCTTCTGAAAGCCAGGAGGCGTCCTCTTTGCTTCAGATCAGCATTGGACGACTTTTGTCTTAAAGCCAGAACCAGAGTCACGCAGGAACAAGTCCACCTGAGACTGACAGAGTGTTTTTATGCAACAACATGTGCAGCCGAGTATGTGCTGTGTGTACTAATACCTGGATTCATGGTGGTATTAGAAATAACTGTGTTACATCACTGAATTTATGAGGGTTCATTAAGACCCTCAGCAGTTGAAAGTTAAATCCTCATCTGTCAAAGCTTCGACAGACGTGAACAGTGAGGACGGAGCTCTGAAGTCTTTCGTCCACATTAACTCAAGACGTTTATGTCTCCTCTGATGCTCCTTCAGAATACGTGAGGAAGAGATTCAAAGAGTTTGTTGAGCTGAAGGAGGAGGAGAATTTTCTCCAGACATGAAGGAACTCTTCATCCTTCAGTTCAGCACAAACATTCAACATCAGCGCATCTGGAGATACGAGGTTTTCTGAATCTGAAAGGAACTAGTTACTAAAGCTGTCAGATGAATTTAGTGGAGTATAAAGTACAATATTTGCCTCTGAGATGTGGTTGAGTGGAGAAAAATAGTAATAGTAAAGTCAGCTGTTAGGTGTCAGCTGCTCAGAAATAATGACCACACTGGAGATCGAGCTCAGGGAGCGACACCACGTCAGCCTCCTCCGCCTGCATGGATCGCTCCTGCTTTCCCAGAATTCCCAGTCTGGGACTCCTCATTAGCCCAGTTCTGTTCGGCGAGAAGACGTCGGAGCTGGATGGAGATCGTTCCAAGGACGGAGCTGCAGGTTATTCCCGGCTGTGACGGGAGGTGAAGGGAGAGGAAACGAGGCCAGGCTCACGTTGTTCACTTCAAACGTCCTCAGCTCCTCAGGATGTTCATGGTTACACAGCGAGTCTGGTCCAAAGTGGGTCAGCTTCCACACACACACACACACACACACACACACACACACACAGAACCTGAAGTGCACAGCTAAAATGCTAATTTGATCCTATTGAACGATTATCATACATCAAACCCATAATTAATCACGGTTCTTGTGCAGAAATGGCCATCCAGTCCAGTCTTTATGGTTCTCTCAGTGCTATTTCAATTCAGCAGGGACATGACCTAAATGCAAGTAATCAAGGCGGAGACAGACAGGGACAGTTCAGCCATTCATTTATTCATTTATTCACTTCAACAAGTGACGAACAAGCGCTTTGCTAACAAGACCGAACACAATAAACTGAGAGTCTACAGCAGAGGAGGCAGGAAAAGGCTTTGCATTAAAACGTTACTGCTTAGCTCATTTTAACCGTTCTGTGTCGGACTGAAACTGATGATTCTTTTCATTCTGGATCAATCTGCTGATCATTCTCTCCATCGATCGATCGATCGTTTGCTTTGGAAACGTTGTGAAAACAGTGAGAAATGTGGTCACTATGAGCCCAAAGTGACGCCTTCACCATGTTTGTTTGGTCCAAAGCTCCACATGATTACAGACACATTCAGATCATTGAGAGGAGAAGCAGCCAATCAAGAAGAAGAAGAATCGGAGGGACAACCCCCTTTATTTGTCTCACAATGCTACATGCACATGCACGCGCACGCCATGCAATTGGTGAAACTTGTCCTCCGCATTTATCCCATCCTGGTCGTCCCTCCTCTGTGGCAGACCAGGAGCGGTGGGCCGCCACCCAACAGGCGCCCATGTTCGTCACCATTGGTCAGGTGGTGATCTTGCATGTTTTTAGTGGGGTATATTTCAAGGAGGAAGCCCCAGGTGAACACGGGGAGAACATGCAAACACAGAAAGGCCCCTTTCCTCGAGCAGCAGGCACTGAAGGCATGGTGGAGGACACGCCCCTGTGCCCACAGCGGGATTCGAACTGGGACCTGTGAGGTGACAGTGTTACCACTTGTGCCACCGTGCCACCAAACATGTGAGAAGATCAAACATCACATGATTCCACAGCAGAGATCACTTCAGTGATTATCAGCAGCGTTCAAAGCTCGCATGCTTTTCCATTTTCAGCTTCAAGCTTCTTTTTTCTGAGAGGTCAACGAACGCTGCTGTAACGGAGCAGCTTCCATCTCCGGCTGTTTGCTGCGCCTCCAGCGTGTGAAGGTCTGTGTTTGCTGTGACAGTGAAGTCATGAGCCTCAGCAGAGCTTCAGCAGAGCTTCAGCAGAGCTTCAGCAGAGCTCTGGACTCTTTGTTCACTGTGTCAAACACTGCAAACAGTCTGCAGACAGAGACGCTCGTCATCCAGTCAGGAGGCCTCAGACTGCAGTCACACTTCACTGTGAGTACGTCACATATTTAGTCTCCTGTCCAACTGTCCCGCCGTCAGTTTGGAGAAGTTTATTGTGTAAAAATGGAGTCAAATTTGCTCTTACTTGTCTAATGTTGTTGTTTACAGCAGGCGATAAAATGACTGGACACAAATCATCCCAAAAAGGCAGAAAGCTGCCGATGAGGGATCAGTTCACTGAATGATTTCATGTTGTGTTCAGGGGCTGTCAGACGTTCTGGAGTCAGTGAGCCGTCTGTGTTGCACAGACAGATGTTAACAAGTTTGCCAATGGGAAGTTTATAAAAACTGAAAGTACAGCTGAGTTTTGCGTCCTCAGTGATAATCAAACTGTCTGTCCTGTTGTCTTCACCGTGGACATCTGATCAGCACTGAGTGGCACCTGAACTCACCACCAGGTGAATCTAGTTAACTGCAGCTAAGGAGCAGGTTCACTGCAGCTGATTGAAGTTAAAGGTGGGGCGATCAGGACGTCATTATGGGCTGTGTCTGAGCTCGTTCTGCTCTGAACGCTTCTGTTTCTGTTTGTTTGAAGGGAAAATGAATCATTAATCAACACAATCCATCAGATTTGATTCGGACAAAACTTCAGAAAAAGATGTTTGGCTTTCAGTTTCGTGTCAGCCGTCGTTCATTCAAGTTATTTTCGTTCAGAGCAAAGCAGCCGACACTCTTCTGTTGATTATTCTGGTGTTTTAATGACACTCGAGGCGTTCTGTTCTCTTTCTTCCGTCTCTTTCATGCAGGATTTGTCTCTAATGTGAATAAAACATCAGCCGGCTGTGAACTGTGAAACAGTGCAGCCACAGCTCGAGCTGTTCCACCTGCACCACAGGCGGGGTCCGCCATCAAAGTCCAGCTCCTGGACGAGGCAGAGACGGCCTGTTCGGACGTCCCTGATTCATCTGGAAGCCAGACGTTTCACCTCACAGCTGCTGACAGGAAGCGTCACATTTTCCAGCTGATCCAAGAGGCTTTTCAAAGAGTTTATTTAGCTGAAGGAGCTCTTCATCCTTCATCCTCCAACTCTTCATCCTTCAGTTTAGCACAAACAGTCAGCACATCTGGAGATACGTGTTTTCCACTGGCAGGATCGGCGGGTGTTGAGCCCCCCTCTGCAGACCAATCAGGACTGTTTCCACTTGACATTAAGTGACTCGGGTTGTGTGTACCTTCAGCAGCAGGGTTCTGCTCCTGCTGTGTTTCACTTTGCACTAAATTAGCTTCCACCGTCAGCGGCGGCCTCGCGTCTGTGTGATCGGATAAACAGCTTCGCGGCCTGGAAACCTCCACCGGGCCGATGACGAGCGGCCTGGAAACACAGCCGGCGCTCAGACGATGAATGAGGCTTAATGAGAGCCGCGAACAGCAAAGACGAGGCGATGAAAGGCGGAAAGATTTGAAGCTGTTTGTTTTCCACACAGAGGATGATGAAGAGGCACATGAGGCTCTGTCTGTCTGTCTGTCTGTCTGTCTGTCTCCCTGTCTGTCTCACTGCCTGTCTGTCTGTCTGTCTGTCTGTCTGTCTGTCTGCCTGTCTACCTGTCCATCTGTCTCTCTGTCTCTCTGTCTGCCTGCCTGTCTGTCTGTCTCTCTGTCTCTCTGTCTGTCTGTCTCTCTGTCTCTCTGTCTGTCCGTCTGTCTGTCTGTCTGTCTGTCTGTCCATCTGTCTCTCTGTCTGTCTGCCTGTCTGTCTGTCTGTCTGTCTGTCTGTCCATCTGTCTCTCTGTCTGTCTGCCTGTCTGTCTGTCTGTCTGTCTCCCTGTCTGTCCGTCTGTCTCACTGCCTGTCTCTCTGTCTGTCTGTCTGTCTGCCTGTCTGTCTGCCTGTCTGTCTGTCTGTCCGTCTGTCTCACTGTCTGTTTGTCTGTCCGTCTGTCTATCTGTCTCTCTGTCTGTCCGTCTGCCTGCTTGTCCGTCTGTCTCTCTGTCTGTCTGTCCATCTGTCTGCCTGTCTGTCTGTCCGTCTGTCCGTCTGTCTGTCCGTCTGTCCGTCTGCCTGCCTGCCTGTCTGTCTGTCTGTCCTTCTGTCTCTCTGTCTGTCCGTCTGTCTGTCTCCCTGTCTGCCTGCCTGTCTGTCCGTCTGTCCGTCTGTCTCCCTGTCTGCCTGCCTGTCTGCTTGTCCGTCTGTCTCTCTGTCCGTCTGTCTGCCTGTCCATCTGTCTCTTTGTCTGCCTGTCTGTCTGTCTGTCTGTTTTTCTGTCTGCCTGTCCGTCCATCTATCTCTCTGTCTCTCTGTCTGCCTGTCTGTCTGTCTCTCTGTCTGTCTGTCTGTCTGTCTGCCCGTCTGTCCATCTGTCTCTCTGTCTGCTTGTCTGTCTGTCTCTCTGTCTGTCTGCCTGTCCATCTGTCTCTCTGTCTGCCTGTCTGTCTGTCTTACTGCCTGCCTGCCTGCCTGTCTGTCTCACTGTCTCTCTGTCTGTCTGCCTGTCCATCTGTCTCTCTGTCTGTCTCTCTGTCTGTCTGCCTGTCCGTCCGTCTCTCTGTCTGCCTGTCCGTCCATCTGTCTCTTTGTCTGTCTGTCTGTCTCTCTGTCTTTCTGTCTGCCCGTCTGTCTGTCTGTGTCTTTGTCTGCCTGCCTGTCTGTCCGTCCATCCGTCCGTTGTTGAAGACACTCAGAGGATTCTCTGGTCACTGGTGACACCATCTGAAGTCCAACACAAGTCAAACAGCTTTGTTTCTTTTCACCTCATTTAGAGATAGATTATGAATTTTAATCCTTCATTTAAACACTTTTGTCCAAATTCATCTAGAACTAAATCATTATCATCATATCCGACTGCCAACAACTCCCAAAACAGCGTGACTGTGGAGAGCACCAGAGACAGGCCTACTGGACCTTCACTGTCCCAGACCTTCATCGTACTGGACCTTCACTGTCCCAGACCTTCATCGTACTGGACCTTCACTGTACCAGACCTTCATCGTACTGGACCTTCACTGTACCAGACCTTCATCATACTGGACCTTCACTGTCCCAGACCTTCATCGTACTGGACCTCTGTGGTCACATGGTTAACGCTGTCTGGCACCAAAGCTCTTTGCTAGGTTCAGGGGGAGATCATGGTTTGGGATAAATCGGTACTGTTACACGCTTGAGGTGAAGTACGAACGCTGTGGAAATTAAAATAAGTCCACGTTGGCTTTCGGTGTCTCTCGGGACGCGAGCGTCTGTCCCCTGGGTGAAAAATCCAACATTCAAATGATTGAAATCATACAAAAGAAAAGAAACAAACCACATCTGAGAAGCTGAACCATCAAAAGGTTTTACGTGAAGAACGACTTCAACATTATCAAGAGTTCATCATCCATTTTGACTTATTGATTAATAGACTGATCATTTCAACCTTATTTGTATGAACTTATTGCCAAACATCATATTTTATCAGCTCTTCATATGTTTTGTGTGCAAAAATCTTAATATGTAAAGTAACTGAAGTACAAAGTACATGTTTGCTCCAGTTCACAGAGAATTTCATCTGTTTGGGTCCACTCGTGTCTTTCCTCCAAAATCCAGCTCACATTCAGTCTGAAGACGTCTGACGTGGCTGTCTGACCTGAAACGGTGGATTTTTCTTTGACTGTATTTCACATCCAGCTGTGAAGAGTCTGACAGCTGAGACTGAACGAGGGACATCAGACGAGGCGTGGATGTGTCCTCTCAGACCACTTAGTGTTAAAACTGTCTCTTCCCCTTTTCCCTAGAGTTGTCTGGCTGTCTGTCCGTGTCCCTGTCTGTCCTTGCTGGGCGTGTCTGGCACTCACCTGGCTCCGCCCACTCAGCAGCACACCTGGCGCGCGTCAGGCTGATTATGGCACAGGATGAAAGGGAGGCGGTTATTGTTAGGATAAAGGTCTTTTGTTTGACTTTACCTCGTCCCTGCTCTGCACACTTGTGTCCTAAAGATTCAAAGATATTAAAAGGTTTTACCAAACACCAACACTTTGACTGACGTCATGAAAACATGCCATCAGAAACATGGCATCAGAGACATGCCATCAGAAACATGCCATCAGAGACATGGCATCAGAGACATGGCATCAGAGACATGGCATCAGAGACATGCCATCAGAGACATGGCATCAGAGACATGGCATCAGAGACATGGCATCACCACGGATGAAACCTAAGCATGAGAGTGTGACACGGTGAAGCCTGCAGCAGAAAGCCTGCGTGTCTGAGTCACAGAAATATTCAAATAATTTGGTAAAATGAACACACAAACATGTCGGCGTGCCTCGGGCTGCGTCTCCTCTTCAGTCTTAATATAGCTTCAGCTTTTAATCCCTTTTCCTCCTGCTGGTGACATTTTATAATCCAGCGTTTCATACGATGACTAATCAGCAGCAGTTTGGCTGAAATGTTCCTGATCTGAGTTTAATTAAATCTCAGTTTGTTTACATGTTTAAAGTTTACAGACTGACTGTTAACAACTGAGATTTGGATGATTAACGTGCAATATTTACTACTTTTCTCTAAATTATGACTGAATTGATAAAAAAAAATTCAGATTTCTGTATTTGTCAGTCATGAAGTTGAATATCGTGTTTTTTTTTCTGTAAATTTTTCCTTCTCACAATGTTATGACTTCTCAAAATATGAGTTTAGTCTTTTTCCTCCAACTTTCATTAAATGATACATGCTCGGTGTGTATTTCGGACTCTGACACTGAGCCAAACATCTGACTGTCATCTGGAGCTTTGCAGAAGAAAAGAACTTTCCAGGAGCCTCAAACTGATCCGCATCACACACTCGGGGTCTGCTGATGTGGAATGAAGGTGTCCTCTGTGTTCTGGTGTCATACCGCCCTCTAGTGGAGCTCTGCAGTCATTACACTGCGGAGCGTGAGGAGCTTCATCTGGTCCTGATGCAGCAGCTGCTTCATCAGAGGAGAATCATCCATTTTCATATGAACTATGATTTGATGCTGAGCTGCATTTTGTTGCACTGATACTTTGTGTAACATCAATAAAATAGAATCTAATCCAAAGCAAACTAAGCAAGTTAAAAAAGTGATAAATATTATGTGATGGCCTGTCCACAGCTGGCTGATAGTCCCACACAGAGACAGAGACAGAGACAGAGACAGACACAGAGACAGAGACAGACGCAGAGACAGAGACAGAGACAGACACAGAGACAGAGACAGACACAGAGACAGACACAGACACAGAGACAGATTGCTGAGTATGATTGAATTTATTTACAGTTTGACATCAACTGTAAATGAAGGACATTTACATGATCTTGATTGAACTTCAGGGTGGATAGAGACCCACAACAAACAAAACATCTGACTGGAAAGGAAACAAATACAACCTCAAAGTAAATAAAGTCAAAGAAACCAAATTCCAGTGACTGACTGTCATAAACAGGATATTCAAAGCATCGGCGTGATGAAGACAACCACCTCGTCACCTCTCTGTGCTGCTACGGTTCAGCTGACCTTTAACTGATCGACGCCTTCTTTCTTCCTGTAAAGCGACAACACCTGAACCTCACCTGCATACTCTGGCGCACACAGCGCGTACCACACTGACACAAGTATTCAGGTCATTAACTGAGTGCATAGTTGAAGCATCTTTGGCAGCAGGTCCAGCTCTGCCTGTGTGATGTGACGCACACGCTTTGGACATCAGAGTCTGAGCACGTCCGTCTCTGCAGGTCCTCTCAGGGCGGATGAGGACTGGGTTCATTCTGGGCTAAGGCGGGGCCACTCGGGGACATCCACAGAGTTGTCCCTCAGCCACTCCTGCGTTGTCTCGGCTGTGTGCTCAGAGTCTTTGTCCAGTCTGAGGTCCTGAGGGTTCTGGACCAGGTTTTCAGTAGAGATACATCTCTGTTCAGCTCTCTCGACCTGAGCAGTCCTCCAGTCCCTGAGGCTGAAGCCCCCCACAGCATGATGGTGCCACCACCCTGCTTCACCGCTCAGATGGTGTGCAGGTGATGAGGAGACCAGTCCCAGACTCCCCCTGGCCTCTCTGCTGTGCAGCTGGTGTTGATGTTGTCCTTCTGGAGGTTTGTGTCCTGACAGCTCAGTTGGTCCAGGTGGTTCAGCTCCAGAGTCCCTCTGGAGGCCTCAGAGGCAGCAGAGTGACAGCAGAGGCTCTGATTCTTCTGTCAGTGCGACACTTCAGCTTTTCTCTCAACACGTTCAAACATTTCTGAAATCCTGTTGTTGCTTTGACATCATGGGGTACTGAGTGCAGACTGATGAGGAAAATGAATTTTAACTATTTCAGCATCCAAACACCAACAGAAACGAAAGGAAGCCCTGAGACATGAGAGGTTAGTGGGGAGAAACCAGATCACCTCAGCACGGGAAAAAGAGCGCTGCTGCGCTTTGACGCAGCGACCAGAGCAGCAGGTTTGGATAACTTCAGCCACACCACCAGCAGCAAATAAACCCCCGAACAGACGAGACGTAGACGGACTTAGAACTACCTGGAACTTTCTGCCCAAAGGCTTCTGAGTCACATTTCTACGTTTGGAAAACAGTGTTGGTCTAATTCAAAGCAGCAGCGACGCTTCGGTGAGTCCACCTCAGGCACAGAAAGGTGGGACTACTTCTGAGTGTCTGCACTGGACGCAGGTGGAGCGGCACGTGACCCTCTCTCCAGCTTCAGTTTCTCGATGCTGAGACGCAGGATTTCCACATCGAGCTCCTTCTGCCTGGTCTCCTCCTTCTTTATCTGCAGCGTCAAGCGGAGATTTTCAGCGGACTCTGACTCAGGCTTCGCACCTGCCGCGTCACCTGAATCACCTCCGGCCGCGTCTCGCGCGGGCAGCACACCTTTCTCCACCAGCTTCTTACATAAGGCCTGCTTCAGCTCGGGTTTACGGTCTGACTGAGGCAGCTCCACCTCATATCTGCGCGCCACTTCGCGCAAATTCTCTTTGGTGCATTTCTGAAGTTTGTCCCGTGAGGGACAGACGACAAAGTCTTCGAGTTGAAAAGGCATGTTTATGTCCCGGAATTAAAACTCAGCACGGGTCCAGGCGAGGAAATAACAGAGGAGGAAGAGCCCAAACCAGATTTATACCCTGCCGAGGAGTGGCCTGATCGGCGGGCAGCTGCTGGTCCAATGGCCGCCTCGTCCCGGCACATACCTGCAGTACAAGCACACACCTGAGCCGCACCTGACGCACGTCACGCATACTTCCACACTGTGGGAAGAAACGTACATCTGCAACAAAACACCATAACAACTCAGATATAAACAATAAACATGGACAACTTCCTCAGGCTGTGCTCAGAGGAATAAAGTACTTCTTTGTACTCAGGTGTGGTAATATGTAAATTGTACTTTGTGTATGCTGTAAATACTTGTTTATATACTTAGTTATATTGTATTTTTTACATTAATATAATATTATATCATATGTATTATACATTATAATACATATTATATAACTGTATATTTAGTTTTACTTGGTTACATCTTTATTATCATTCCTGTTTATATTTTTTGTTACTTGTTGAAACAGTTCTTTTACACATTCTGTGTTTGTCTGTATGTTTAATTGCTACTGCAACAAAATAATTTCCCAAATTGGAACCAATAAAGAAGCAGTCTAAGTCTAAGTCTAAGTCTAAGTCTTACTAACGCTGGTGTATGAAGATGTTACTCTTTGTATATTTTTCAGTACACTTGTCTATCAAAATAGGAAGTTAGCAGTAATAGAAGATGAAGTGTAGGCCTCCTCTTCATGTGAATGGCCTGCAGCAGTTTAATTCTACACGAGAACATTTCTCATGAAGTCTTTTTAAAGTTTGTTTCAGGTTTGGGTTTGAAGCCCCCTTTGTTGGACTGCTGCTGTGTGGGAACAGGCCGGGCGTCGGTGGAGCTGCTCTGGTGTTCTGCTGACGATGAATCAGCAGCAGCAGCAGCAGCTGTGCACTTCACAGCTTTAAGGTGTATAATTAAAGACCCGCCCTGCTGCCGAGCAAGTTGAACACCTTCTTATTTACGTTCATGCAGGAATTCATTCCTGTGAAAACACTCTGACCTCGTTGTAGTTCAGCACGTCAGCTCAGTTCACTGCTCTGAGCGCAGTGTGTGACGCTCTGACTGACAACCAACTGAGAACTCAAACAGCTCAAACCTCCGCTCAGGTGTGGCGCTGCATCAGTCTTTACTGGAAATGAAACCTCTACTGCCTTCCTAGAAACAGGAAGCTGTGCGTGTGTGTGTGTGTGGGTGTGCGTGCGTGCGTGCGTGTGTGTGTGTGTGTGTGTGTGTGTGTGTGTGTGTTTTGCATTCTGCAGCTTAAGTCACATAAATTAAATGACAGATGTGTTTATTTGACATTCAGACATCAGGTTTTAGCCGCTAGCAGCTAAAACATGATGTCAAACTGAAATATTTCAGCACTTAATGGACGGATTGTCATGAACGAATGCTTCAGACATTCATGGTTCCCAGATGATGAATCCTATTGATGATCCCTCAGTCAGTCCCCTCACACCATCACCAGGTCTGCGTTTTATTTATTGTTTTTGACTAAATTCCTGCAGAACTACAGACTGTCCTCTCGCCCTCAGCTGTCCTCTGTCCACTGCTGACAGTTCAGTCCTTCCCTGCAGGACGGTGGACACAATGCAGAGGACTTCAGCTAAAATCTTAAACATCCATCCGTTTCTTGTCCTGGACCAGGTGGTGGTGGCAGTGGGCTATGCACCGTCATCCAGGTGTTCATCCAGGTGTTCAGCCAGATGAGACTCATGTCCTCTGCAGGGTGTTCTGGGTGTAACCTGATGCATGTGACGTTATGTGAGACCATTATATCAGTAAACCTGCTGACACTTTAAATTAGTCTAATTTGGTTATTTCTCATGAAATATTAAGATAGAGAGCAATCGTTTCTCAGTGTGGTTCAAAGTTCATGTCTGTCCATGCTTGAAACGCGCTGAGACGTCAGACTGTTCAGACGTTCATTCATGACTGATGACCCTAATGAAAACTGTCAGTGATGGATGTGAGGGGCTTCTGTTCGCTCTGTCAGAAGAATCAAGCAGCAGCTTTAATGTCTCAGCTTTGCTCCTTTTAAAATATCATAGAAATTCATACTCAGACACATGGAGATGAGTGACGCTGCAGTCCTTCAGTCCTGCTCATGTTCTGGTTCCTCCTGCTCTGCTCAGCTGTGTTTTCTCCCTCCACAGAATAACTGGCCAACAGGTGAAGATTGCGTAAGTGAGCAGACACCCAGAGTCTTATCAGTGTTTTAGAGATGAGAAAGCTCACACATTGTGTTGCAGATTTCTATTTTTATCTTCCATTTGTGTTGCGGTTGCGTCAGCGATGCGGTGGAGCTGTGTGGGAGGCCGACCTGCAGAATAAAGCCGCCCACAGTCGAGCTCGTTCACTCTCACATTCAGAGCGCTGCGCTGAGAGGAGGCCCATCCTCCCCAGAGTCCCACAAACGATGAAGGTTGAGCCTCCTCCTCCTCCTCCTGGTTTACTTCACCACCCCGAGGTGCAGCTCAGCTCCCTCAAAGGCGATTAAACACATTTGTCACTGATTTTAAGGGCAGGCAGGAGGGACGCTTAAATAAAGCTCAACATGACACATTTAATGGGCTTTTAATGAATTTAAGCGTTTGAGTGTTTCTGTGAAGAACGTGAAGCTGTGAGACTTTCAATCAGCTGATTTCTTTTGGAAAAAGGGAAAACAGTCTTACATTATGTGATGTTTGGTGATGATGTGAGCAGAGAAAGTGGAAATAAAAGGACTGACCTCCACCTGGTCACATCATCAACCATGTTTAGCATTGTTGTCAGTCAGCTTTATTTTGAAAGTCTAACCAGACGTTGTATTGACATTAATGCTGCTTTGACCTCAGAGCCCTGCTCGTTGAAAAATGAAGCTGAAGGGTTCACAGAGCCTTCTGACGCGATGCTACAGGGTCACGAACAAACCTCCATGTGATGCATATTGATAAATATACTATTTTCAAAACTAATCATCTCTGGCCTTTGATCAACACTGTCTACAAACTAATCAATCAGAAATAACAGATGGATCTTTAACATAATAAGTCTTAATGAGCTCCAGTATGTCGGCCTGGTGTGAGCGGCCTGCTCCTCCGTGTCTGCAGATAATCTGAGTTCAGGTGTTGAAGCTGCTGTCAGGAGTGAAAATATCAAACTTCAGAGGGACCAAAGTTAGAAAACTGATTTTAACATCTGACAAATAATTAGCAGCTAAACAAACTGCTGAAAATCCATCAACTGTTAACCAAAACCAGCAGGTGCGACCTCCTCCCAGCCTCTGACGTGCTGCTTCCTGCTTCCTGTCAGGTGATCTGAAGGCGCCGCCGTGGATTCTGGGAACATTTTTTACTGATTCAACATTTAAAGACTCAGATGTTGTTTCTTCTGTCTCCTTTAGAGCACGTTTCACCTGCGTAAGCACTGTGCTGTACAAATGAAGCGCGCCATGCTTGATAACAATACTTCTAGTTGGCCTAAATACTGCTTAAATAAATCCTCCTGACACACATGTGAGCAGTTCCTCCTCTGTGTGTGTGTGTGTGTCTCAGCATGAATGAGGATTTGTCTGTGATGTGATCATCTGGAGGCCAAACATCCGCCCACAGACCCCAAACATGATGTCAGCTGCCCTCTCGGCTCCATCTGCTGCTGCCGGATGACGACGCGCGCCCTCAGTAACCGAGCAGCAACAGCAGAGGGAGCCGCCAGGATCCACATGCAGGACCTGGACTGGCCCGCCGCTCGGCGAGTCCACCCGAGAAAAACATGTTTTTCACCGCCGGTGTCATGCCTGCACGCTGGGATCCACCGGGGGGGGGCCGGGTATTTATAGGCTGTTAATGAGCATGTGTCCTTCAAGACCACGTTGTCCACGCTCATGGCCTCAGAGGACCAGGAGGGACACACATTTTCACATGTAGGACAAGTCAAAGCAAAACAAGTGAGAGACGTTTGTGAAAGGCTCCAGATTCTCCTGCAGCAATGAACACAAGCCTACAGAGGTTTGGAAAAACAAAAAGGAGTTTATTAAGACAACAAAAAAGGCCCTGAAAACTCAGGAACATCATCAGATACTTCGTTACGAAGCGGTCGAGGTGAACTTTCTTTACACAGAGAAGAAACAAATAGAAAACAAACTGAACTCCGGTCGGAATTCAAACAGGTGAGAGCACCACAGAAGTGTTGTCACGTGACGGCGAACTTTCCCCCAAACATCGCAAACAAGCAGTTACACATCATCCAGACCCGGTCAGGAAAGGGCGTAGTCCCCCCCCCCCCGTCCCACTTCTCCACGTGCTGGCTGTCCATGCTCCCCTTTGACAAAGAGACTGAGAGGAGAAGAGAGGAGCTGCCGTCCAGAGGAGCAGTGAGCCGTCCTGTGACGCCCGAGCATCAGATCCTGAAGCCGCTCACACTCACACATCAGCTGTGAGCACAACCCAGCTTTTCCACAGTCTCCTTTCACCGACCTGTGTGGCTGAGGTTGAGTGAACCAGTGAAAGGAGCTGCTCCCAGGTCAGTTAAAAGACAACCCACTGAACATTTGAAATGACAGACAGGAGGGGGCACTTCCTCTCTTATCTGCACAGCTTCACATCCAGCATCAGATTGTAAACAAACGGACATCTGGACCACCCAACCCCCACTAGCATGGTCTGCTGAGGCAGAGGATGGCGAGCCGTGAGCAAACCTCCCTCCCCCCGAAACACATCAACAAATTCCGGGATGCAGTGGTAAATAAATGAAAAGGCTCGGACTTCCTGCCTCTGCCTCTCCGCCGTGACTCAACCAATCCGTCCACACGAGGAGAAAAGCCATTGTTAGGACTCACAGGACTCCACCTTCACAGAGCTACACACAAAAACACTCCGCGGTGTGTTTTCATTTCACACCAACGGAGGTCAACGTTAGCCTTCAAACAAAGGTCAAATGTCGGCTTTCTTGCTAACGCAAAGGGCGGTTAAGTGAGTTTTGGCGGCTCAGACCTCCACTGCACCCCGAACGTCTGACCCACACGGAGACATTCAAACATAAACAACACGGCTCGTTAGCCGGGCGGCTAACAGCGAGCTGGCTAGGCTAACTGCTAGCCAACGTCTCGTAACAAACGTTACAGCCAAATCGATGAAAATTGGTGAAATTAGAAACATAGCTACCAGTCCCGTGAAATTTGATTCTAAACAGTCTCGGGTTTTGTGTCCATCCAGGGTCGAAACCCCGTCCACGGTCCGTCCGTCACGTTATCAGCACGGCACATTGTCCGTCGCCTTGGGGAAATCTCCACAGTCTGCGGCGGAGAACTGCAGCCTCCTCACGGCCTCTTTAATCAGGTTCCCCGATAAAATTAACTCCTGCAGCAACCGGTGCGGATCGTCCTCCTCCACGCTGATCCTCTTTTTGTTCCACGGTTTGATTTGGTCCCACTCCTGGTCGCTGTTAGACCCGGGGATGTTATACGGGCTTGCCCTGCTGCTCCCCCGGTGTCCCCGGTTCCGCAGCCGCATGCAGCAGCCGTTGCGTTTCTGCGCCGGAGCCGCAGCGCTGCCGCTGATGATGGCCGCCGGTTTGACCCCTGCGCTACTGCTGCCGGTGAGCCCGTGCAGGCACGACATGGAAACGGACACAGTCTTCTGGTGGCCGCCGTTATTGTTGTGGAGCTGCAGCGCCTCGCCGATCCTCGACACCAGCGCGTCCACTTCTTTGGAGTCGACGGTGACGGACTGCTCCAGAAAGATGTAGTTCTCCTTCCGACAGGGCATCGTGGCGGATGTTTTGTCGGGGTCCTGGTCGTGTTTTTCGGGTGTTTTTGTGGTCGTTACAAATGAGAGCCGCCGGGTCGCTCCTCGCTCGCACCACGCCGCTCGGCAGTAACCAACAACCCGAGTTGATTTGTAAACAATGGGTGACGCGAGCTGGACTGTACCATTTTCCCTGCAAGGGGGAGGGGGGTTATGTCAACCAAAATAAGCTGCAGGTCAAACGCGAATCGCGCAACGAGTCAGCCGGCTAACAGTTTGCAAAGTTATAAAGTTATTCACAAATCTGCAAAGCAATAGTTGAACCATAACGCTCCTGCACGTGTTCTTAAAAGTGAGCTGACTTCCCGCCTCGACCTGACCACGTTGCGGCGGTGGTCTGCTCTCTTCAAATGGACATTACATAACTCCAAACTGTCTGCTCCTGTCTGTCCAGGCAAAACAAACAAAGCGCGTTTTCTCCATGAAACAAAATGGTGAAATCATGCTGAAGCTCCCAAACACAGCGTCTCGTTTT
The DNA here is from genome assembly GCA_037975065.1 of Chaetodon trifasciatus. NCBI lineage: Eukaryota > Metazoa > Chordata > Actinopteri > Chaetodontiformes > Chaetodontidae > Chaetodon > Chaetodon trifasciatus. The sequence goes on from JBBMOE010000049.1 coordinate 1,236,704, forward strand.
TCTTTATTCAAGGCTCCAAACATGTTCATTTGTGAACAAGCACGTGATGAAATCAGAATATGTGTTGGAAATGATCAGAATGGGTTGTGTAACCACACAATCAAACCCAGTGTTGCAGCAAATGTTGTGACCCAATAGGGAATTTCAGTTATATTGCCACGTCAAATATGCTTTATCACACACTTTTTTATTGGTGCTGAGAGCAAAGATGCTGTCTCAATCACTCAATTTCAGCAGCTGTAAAAGAAAACACATTTGACTTCACTGATGTGTCAAACACCAAGGATGGAGCACAGCTGTGAAAATGTGATAAAGGATGATAAAACATTGGCTGTGCAGCATTGTAGCCCAAAGCCTCAGTATCTGATAAACTGAAGAATGATAGATGTAACACATAATGATGCGCTTTCTTTGTCTAAACACTTTAAGTCTCATTTCTGTTACACATTAGTGCCACATTTCTGCTTACTGAGGACATATCATGTGATAAAATGTCTGTGGCTGGACAGCAGAAGAAGTCTGTCATAGGCCTAAACGCACGGAGGCGGTTAGCGGCTGGCTGTGAATATGAGGTGTAAACGTGAGGAGCTGCCTCTGGCACCCAGCATGTATACAGTGACAATAGGAGTGGAGGGGGTGTGTGTCTATGGGAGAACACAGTGTACATTTCTGTTTCTGAGAAGCAGCACCCGGGCTAAACCTGATGCTCCAGTCAAAGAGAGAGCCCTCATGGCCATATAAGGAGCTACTATCACTGCCACCACGTGGTGCGTGAGCCAATCGGATGGCCCGCTGAGGTTTCCTGTGTGTCTCAATGGCAGCAGGAGTCCAGTCATACTGGAATCCAGTGAGGTTGTGGCAGTTAGTGGTGATACTGAAATACGAAACTGAAGTAAACTGTCATCACTTCCTGAAACACAAAACAACAGAACGTAGACGACTTTAAACCTTCTCCAAGTCTAAATGAGCAGTTTAAAGCACACAAATAAAATCTATTTCCTGAATAATCTCACCTTGCTTTACATACGCTGTCCTATTTCTATCAAAGGTGCATTTATAGATCACAGTCCATATATGAGGTATGATATTTCACACAGCAGGCGTGTGTTTGGTATCTGATCTGCTGCTGGTATTTGTATTTGTCTGGTTCTAAAAATAAAAACTTAAACTTCATTTGAACTGAACGTTAGCCCAGTTTGAAGTGTTACACAGGTGAACGACAGTAATACAAACAGTGTCGCTGTACACTGAAACTCTCGGCTTCTTTACGTCTCATGAGTTGTACAAAAAGGACAAAACTGCTTAAAAAGTCAGTTGAGCAGGAGTGGAGCACATTTGCTTGCTCATGGGGAAGTGTTGGCTCTCTGTATGTTAAAGAACATGGTCTCCAGCTGCTTTATGTTCTCGGTCTTTGTTGGGATGTGTATAAATAAACTGGACTGCACACTCAAACATGTAACAGCAGAGGAAATCTTAACCAAAGTGGTTTTCAACTATAGACTCGGCAGACCAGAAAACTGTCAGCGTGAACAATATGAATAATTTTGATCTTGGAAGTCTCTACCAAATAACATACTTTGACAAAACACACAACAAGCTCACAACACACAGCCTCCCTCATCAGATGAAGAGGATGAATCAAGAATGAAGATGGGGAATGAGGAATGGAAATGTGAACACATTCAGTTGTTTTCAATGGAAAGCTCCAGAACAGCTGCTGAGCGGCCTCGTGAGGAGGTTTGTTGATTTGTGTCTCTCAGGTCAAGAGTGAAGTTTTTACTTATACATGTTCGTTAAATTCAGAGGAATCATCGAGATAACTGAGGAATTGAAAGCTTTTTAACCGTAATCTGTGTCAGCATACGTCGCCTTGACTGGCCAAAGTAAACAGCAGAGAGACTGTTGTGGTTCTTCAGGGTGTAGACACAATAAAACACCTCACAAGCCAACAGAGTAACCCAGAAACGACACCCTCATTGAATTAAAACCTCCCAGTGGAGTCTGAAGAATGTAAAAACATCAGCTTTAAGCTGCTGGACTGGAATGCTCATGTTTTAAGGTGCTCCTGTTAGTGTGTCCACGCCCTGTACAGAGCGTCTGCTCCTGTTTCAACACTAAATGTAGGGAATAATAACTCATCCATTCCACGCTGAGAGCCTCTAAACGGCACAAAATCAACACTGAAATAAAAAAATGTGATTAAGAAATCAGCAGAAACGACTTCACAGTGTTCAGGTAAACAGAGAGGATGTCTAGAAGTCAGTTGAGTCACGTCTTCAACAGCCCTCCTCCCCCCTCTGGTCCGGCTTGCACCGCTGGAATCTTTGTCTTTACACCGAGAAGTCGGTCCACAACACGAGGAAGTGAGCTGGCAGAAAAGTGGGTCACACACTTCCTCAGCCTTTCATGTTTTCCTGTATGTGAGTCAGCGGTGGTTGTAAACAGCTCTGCAAATACAATTCCTGTTTGTCTGCACCAGCAGCTGCTGCTCTCACAAGTTCCCTGAACCCACCGTCACGGCAGGAAATGCTGTTCGTGTGACCTCATCCTCTTTCTTTGTTTGTGAGTGTGTGAGACCGACTGTAATCCCTCAGTGTGTGTGAGATAAACAGGAACATTAATAAGATGAATAAACCTTTCAGATAACAGCACACATGGAAAACACTGAGCAGCTCTGTTGGTCCCTGTAACGAACCTGTGGGTCGGGATCACACTCTCAGCTGCTGAGGGTCTTCTGGGTTTAGAGGCAGGGTCTAAATAAAGAGGTGAACCGTGGACCAACAACAGTCTTACAGTTGGTGTTGAAATAGAAACCCAGAGGTCCAGTTTGAAGACTTATCAGGTTTATCTTTTGAGTCTGATATTTGGCAGAGTCTGTTAGCAGCTGCGTGAGGCTGGACTTCGGCTTGTAGCTAAATGCTAACTTCAGCAAGCTAATGTGCTCACAGTTAGCTCCAAACACAGTGTACAGTGGGAAAACTTTGACCTGCTGCTGGAGCTCAGTGAAAAGTTAAAGATCGCTAAAGCGATGAGGATTCATCCTCTGGGCCTAATTAACATCTGTACCAAAGTTTATAGCATTTATTGTTGAGATACTTCAGTCTGGATCAAAGTGGTGGACCAGCACTGCCCTCCACACAGCCAGCTGCTAGCATGGCTAAAAGCTGTATGTAAACAGATTGCTGACGATAACATTGTCTGATGGCATTATTGGTTGTAATTCATATAATCAGAATTCTGCAAAGTTATCATTGAAAGTATTTTGATATGAAATGTTACACAGTAAGTCATGTTTTGGGTGTTGTTCACATCATGCTGCTACCACAAATACTCACTAGAGCAGCAAATGTGGATTAATCCGCTGCTGAAAATAGTCCCCAACAAATGCACTATTTATTTATATGCTGTTTCTCCTGCAACTGAACTGAACTCCATGAGTATGTCCTTGTGAGACAGTCACTGGTCCACTGCAAGGTGGCTCCAAGGTGGAAATGCTCATAATGTGTCTTGTAGCATATGAAAAGTGGCATACGCTCATGTTCACGAGGTTAAACAGTTGATTTTCATTAGAGGGCTTGGAGCAACAGACAGGGTGGGGACAGACAAACATGTTGTTGTTTTGGCTCTGCACATGGGCTTTGTTGACAGGAGAGAAAACATTGAATATATACTGTCTGATCTCTTAAAAGCTGGTTCTTGCTGCCTGACTGCCTCAGCTTCCAAAGCTTAGATCCCAGCTCCATGCAGTGTGTGGAGCTATTAGGTGCTGTGGCTAATTTGAGAAGTGTATCTCTAAAGTGGGACCCCTCTTGGCTGCTACAAATCCTTTAAACTTTCCATTTGTGATCATTATTCTAACTGTCCATACTTTACTTCAGCAGGCATACATGTGGTGCCACTGAAGCCGGCTGAGCTGAATGGAGAGTGAGCAGAAAAGAAAGCAGGCCTTTCAGCCAGAGGATCAACTTTGACAACAGTTGGTCGGCTGCCAGCAGCTCGGGTTCATCGAGTTTGTTTCCTCCATTCAAAGAGAGAGAGAGAGCGAGCGAAGCCATTTTTATATCGCCGCTCTCTCAGACACGCCTCTCTCTCTCTGAGAGGAATGTGAGGAGGTTGCACATGGCAGGAAGTAGGCTAATATCAAAGGATTTATTTGTTGCTGTGGTGCGAGCCTGCAGGCCTGTGGTGCTGTGTTGTAAACATGCACAGAAACGTAATCACAGCCTCGACTACGAACAGTCCGCCGACAGAAAAGTTCCTGCTGTGTTTTTAGTAACGTGGCTGAGGGCCGCTCAGCTCACCTGAAGCAAACAGCTGAAGTCTCACACAGCACTGAAAGGTTGAGACACGTCCCTTTTGCATGGTGGGACAGCATTAAGCATAGCATGTAGCATGTAGCATGATGCTACATGCTAACTACTCTGACTACCTGGGAACAGTTTGTGTTTGTCCTGTTTCAACACGACAGGGTGCACGAAGCAGCTCCACACTGTAAAAAGAGACGGTGGTTGTTTTTTTAATCCTCAGTGGAGTCAGAGAATCGGACAGTCGGACACAAACCTGCAGGTTGGTCAAACTTGTCTGCAAGAGAAAACAAACACCCTCTGCTGTAAACACCCATCACAGTTTGCTTCAACTTTGACCCACTTCACTTACTGTTTTTGTGTTTGACAACATTTCAGGTGGGCTCGCTCTCACTTTCACCTGCACAAATGTGGCTCAGATGAAACCAGGTCTGAACAATTCTCTCCAAAAGGTGACTCACAAAAATGAAATGAAATACTGGATCAGATGAAACTGATTCTAAACCAGCTTTAAGGTGTAAAATCAAACAGTGGTGAAGACTCCAAACACCAACACAGCCCTCCTAAAACACACACACACTGCAGTGTTCAGCGCTGCAGGACGAGTCCCATAAGACAAATATACGAATACTACATGTTAGCCATGTGACCTGCTCCATAAGGAGTAGATCAAGCCGAGCCAATCACCACTTTACGCCTTCAAAGTTACATAATCCTACAGCCACAGAGACACCATGTACTTCATGTGTGTGTGAACATGAGCTGAGTTTCTCCGAGCCCTCCTTCCTCCTTCACGTTTGTCTGCCCGAGGCATTGTGGGATTGATAAACAAAGATTACGCAGTGACTCTTTGGGTCACAGCGACCTGATCACTTCACCTCATGTTACTGAGCCTCTGAATGTCCAGAGCACACAGGATGCAGACTGCAGTTACATAACACCACGTTAATGTATATGTATGTGTGTGTGTGTGTGTGTGTGTGTGTGTGTGTGTGTGTGTGTGTGTGTGTGTGTGTGTGTGTGTTTGTGTGTGCATTTCTGCTGACTGGAGAACTTTGTGTTCAGAGGCGGTCTGAGCCGCTCCCACCCTCCACAGATCCACCAGCTTTCTTAAACGGAGCCATTTATCAAGAGTCTGGATCCCGGATGGCGTTTCTGTGTGGAGTGTTTTTCACTGCGTCGGCTTTGTTTTTAACTCTCGCTGAGGTTCACTCCTCCCTGCAGCGCTCACACTCCTCTGTCACTACACTGTCTGTGGTGTGATGGTCAATTCTGGACACGCAGGCAAATAACTAATAAACATGTCTGCCTTTAAATAAAGAAAGTGAAAGCAGATTAATAAAAAAGTGTTTATATGTTACTTTTCTCATTTAAAACAACAGAGCTCTTGTTTACTATGACCAACGTGGTGAAAACCATCTTTCTTCATGTGTGTCTGGATCTGCTGGGAGCTGTGAGCTCCACAGTGCAGCTCCTCGTGTAAAAAGACTGCAGTTACCATCTCTGACCTCCTGACTTTGGTGGTGCTGTTTTGCCAAATGATCACAAAGTACATTTCCTGTGTAAGTTTTAGTCATTTTACTTTAATGTTTACATTTTGTGCTACGTTATTCTTCTTTACTTTGTACTGTGTAACAACCCAACAGTACAGAAGTAACACATTAACACGTCAGTTATGGTATTTTAATAATATTAGATGTTAATATAACACTAACAAAAGGTGCTTTTACTGTTGATGCTTTGGTACATCTTGTTGATAATATTTATGTACTTTGGATGCAGGATGTAATATTCCACAGCTGAGGAAACGTGTATTGATGAGTGATTTCTCCTTT
>JBBMOE010000049.1:1250342-1257169 GCA_037975065.1 Chaetodon trifasciatus
GCTGAAACGTTCATTACAGCCTCGACATCAACGTGAATCAGACAAACACGCTTCTCTCATCTCAGTTTCACCTGTCGTGGAGGTAAGAATGTCAAGTGTCCCGAGGCCGAGGAAGAGTCACAGGTTCATTGTGTTAACAACAGTAACATTTACAAGAAGTGTCATGGAGTGTAATGGAGTGTCATGGAGTGTCACAGAGTGTAATGGAGTGTAATGGAGTGTCACAGAGTGTCACAGAGTGTAATGGAGTGTAATGGAGTGTCATGGAGTGTCACAGAGTGTAATGGAGTGTCACAGAGTGTCACAGAGTGTAATGGAGTGTCACAGAGTGTCATGGGTTCTGCTCTGCAGAGTTACGTTATGTTACGCTGTGTTATGAGTGTGAGTTGCTGCTAGCTGCTGCAGAAATGTTCACTATGTCTGGTATGTCAGTGAACCACATGACCTGCTGCCATTACACACACACACACACACACACACACACACACACACACACACAGGTTTTGTGTGACATCTGATACAAAAGACGCCTTTTTGTTGTCTCCTTGTGTTTTCGGGGCAGGAACGTGTCTACGGTGTCTCAGAGTGACCAATCAGGTCTGCAGAAGAGTTTTAGGTGGAGATAAAAAACAAACAGATGAGCTGATGATGCTAAAGCTACGACGTGTTCAAGAAGAACAAACCCAACAATGTTCATCTCAACCTTCCTGACTTCCTGTCTGTGGCTGTCAGCTCCAAGCTCATTGGTTCCTGCTGAAGATGCAAATCTTGAACAAAACTTCACTTTCAGAGTTTGTAATTTTTAAAAGTAATTTCCTCATTTAGCTGCTCGCTGCTGCTATCAGACTACTTTCCTCCTGAAGTGAAGTCAATAACAGCTGCTCAGTGATGTCTCTCCTGAATCTCTTCAGCTCCGTCACCTTCACTGTTTTCAGGAGGAAGCAACCTGAGCGACACACACGTCTCAAAACTTCAACCAATGAAACCAAAACTCTCAATTTCACCATGAATCCATGCTGAAGGAAGAGAGAGAAAACACACACACACACACACACACACACACACACACACACACACACACACACACACACACACACACACACACACACACTGACTCTCCTGTACAGATCTACATCCAGCTCTTGTGTCATTCTTCCTGTTTTGGTTTCCAGGTACCAGCTCCTTTCCTTCCTGTTTGGCTGTCGTCCTCCTCCTCTTCAGCCGTCACCTGAAGACGAAGAGGAGGACTAACGCCCCCACCTGCACTCCTGTTCCTAATTCCCTAATCAGCTCCCGGCAGCTGAACCTGACACTTATCCTGAGTCCTCTGTCACGGCTGCTTCAGGTTCAACCCTCATCTCCTTTGCTCTGTTTGGATGTTCGGGCCGTGATCTCACACCCTTTAAAATCACCTGTCAGGCTCTGGGAACGTCAGAAATTCACAACACAAACAGCAGTAACACCTTGTTTTCCAGCCGCCTGTTTCATGTTGGTCTACTGGCTCATTCGGGCTGGTTTATGCGTGTTGAGGAGGTGTGGGAGTGTTTGTGGCATCACCTGCTCGGTTCAGGCTCACAGGTGAGTCGTTTCTCATCCTACCTCACTGATAAGTACAGCCACAGTGACATTTAGGAAGCGGCATGATGACAGAAGACCTCATCAAATGTAACTCTTGTCTTCTCAGCCGGCTGTAAAGTCTGTGTTCTTCACATTTTGTCAATCAGCTGAATTAATGTCTAGCACTTCCTGTTTGCAGCGAGCTCAGCTGTGTGTCATGTGTGTCACTGGATCACTTTGATTCTGAAGGAAACTCAAAGTGAAGATTGTCAGGCAGGTCCTGCAGTGAGTGGACTTAACTCCCCTGGGACACCTTTGTCTCTGTCTCTTTTGTCTCTGTCCTGCTGGATGTCTTACAGACCATAATGATCAGGGTTTAAGGAAGAATGATTTTTGGGGACTTTTCGTTGTCGTACTGCAGGCGTCCACTGGGACACACGTGTCTCACCTGAGTTCATGTCTCACCTGCACCTGAAGTAACAAGCAACACTGCCCTGTGTGTGTGTGTGTGTGTGTGTGTGTGTGTGTGTGTGTGTGTGCGTGTGTGTGTGTGTGTTAAGCGCTGTGTAAGGGCTATTGTTGTTGTTGTTTTTTTTAATGCGGTGCTGTTTACAGTCTGAACGCTGACTGTAAACACTGTAAATTCCAGGATAATCACACCAACACTGACTTACTGATTAACAGCTGCAGAAAGTAAACACACATAATAAGGTCAGAAACATCACCCATAAACCTTCAGTTAGAATCACATAAAAGCAAAGATCATCATCGCACAATAAATCAACAACCGCCCGGCAATAAAAACTGTGAGTCGGCCAATAAAAAGAGGGCTGAACATTCACAGTAGAGCCTGAACCTGAACCCTGACAGGACCCCTGAGACCAGGTCTGAACCCTTTAAACCCTCTAAAGACACTCTGAAGACCTCAAACTCTGAGCTGTCCTCACAAACATAGAAGCCCAGGAGCACACACACACACACACACACACACACACACACACACACACACACACAGACTCATTGCTGTAAACATAAACACGTTTTCAGGACTCAAACACACACAGTTCACAGTAGCAGGGTCACATACAGCCTTCACTGTGATTGGCTGTTTCTTCACTCCTTCCTCTGACCCCATTGGCTGGTTAAGCAGCTGAAACAGTGAAAATGTTTGTGCTGCATGTGCCTCAGTCATGCGCCATGCGCACACACACACACACACACACACACACACACACACACACAGTTTAGGTGTGTTACAGTACAGTATTAGTTACAGTCGTGCTGATACAGAATCAATATTTTTCCAACGATTTGTCACAAATAAAAATATGTTTGATCTAAATCTTAAAACTTAGGGGAACAAAAATTTTTGGTTTCCATGATTTTTAATTTGTAGAATTAAAATGAATAATATTCAGTCTTTAGTGTCTGTCATACAATAATAGAGCATCAGCTGAGACTACAGAGGGAAGGAATACTACTACTACTACTACTACTACTAATGTATATAATGTACTTTTTACAGTATTTATGAGTGACTCAGCAGTACTGGCTGCTGCCACAGGAGGGCAGCATGTCTACAGCTCATAGTCTGAGCACACACTGCATCTGAGACAATGATTGGTTTGTGTGTGTGTGTGTGTGTGTGCGTGTGTGCGTGTGCGTGTGTGAGATCTGACACGTGACGTCACACATCAAAGCCTGTGAAGTGTGTGTGTTGTCATGGTCGCTGATCGGAAACAGAGAATCAGATTTCTTCACGTCTCGTCTTGAACTCTTTGTGTTTTCTGCAGTCAGACGTGAAGAGAGGAAGATTCTGCCTCTGCAGACTTCTTGTTTAAAACATTGAAGGACGATCAAAGAGTTTTCTCCTGCTTCAGTTTTATGGATGCTGCTCTTCATCGTCAGCTGTCTGAGCTGCTTCATGTCATTCAGTCTGTCTGAGTTTCGCTTTTCTCACCTCACAGTTTTTGTCCTGGCGGCTGAGGCAGAGGAGCTGCCCGTGAACGGAACTCTTCTGTTGTTCCACTCTGATGAAGGTGGAGACAAACGGTCCATCGGCTTGTTCAGGGTCACGTGATGAAAGCTGAGCTGCAGTTTGTCTCACCTTCGCTCGAGGTCGTCCCCGTCTGTCCTCTTCCTCTGCAGGAGGTTCGGATGCTCTCCTCGATGTGTTTTCTGAGCATCTTTCAGATGAGCTGTAACGTGTCAGCTGACGGTTCGGCTGCTGTCCAGCTGTTTGCTGCTGCTGGACTCCAGATGGACTCATGTCACAGTGTCCTGATGGACGCCTGAAGGAGGACACGCTTCTGAAGTAAGACATGACATACAGAGAGTCTGAAGAGTGATGAAGAGCTCAGGATGTTTCATCACATGATCTGGACTTAATGTATAGAAAAGTCAGTACAAGTACACTTTTACTGTTTGTGCTTAAAGTATGTATGACAAATACTACTTTAAAAAAAGTGTACTTCTACATATCGTTAAGCTCTGCTTGAATGTATCAAAAATGAATATCCTAATTACAAATACTTTCAGTAATACTGAAAAAAGTATACTTAGTCTTTTGTAGTACACTGTTAGCTTCATTAAAGTGTACTTTAATTTCACTTCATTTGAAGTATATTTAAGTATATTTCCAACACACTGGTACTGTGAGTGTGTTTTGAATCCTGATTTTCACTTTAAGTGTACTTCAGTACACTTACAGCATCTATTTACACTTCAAATATCACTAAAATGGTACTCAAGGAATACCTGAGTGTACTTGAAGGGGAGAGAAACAGCACAAAGAGTACAGAGTACTTTCTTCTCTCGGTGTAACTTTAGTGTAGTATTTTCAGCTGGTACTGCACTGCTGTACTGTGATCGTGTAAAACTTCACAGTGACGCTGCCGTTCTCTCATTGGTCAACACTCTGCAGGATGCAGACATCTCGTTTGAATAAACTTTATTGAAATTTGTCGTTACAGATCGAACAGTTTGATCGTAGAAGTTTCCAGCCAATCAGAGCAAAGGTGTGATTTAACGCCCACGCAGCACCTGTTCAGGTGAAGGAGTTCACCTGTGCAGGAGCAGCGCTCTGAGGACCCCATGATGGGACACATTTAACCCGAAGCTGAAGCTAAGCTGATGAAGATGAAGATGATGAAGCTGAAGATGAAGTGCAGGGCCTTTAAACCCTCACACAGAGGAACGTTTGTGTTCTCTGTGGTGCTCCATCACCGTGTTCAGCTGATGCAAAGTGATCAGATGTCCTGTCTTCTTCATGTTCTACATCTCCACCCTCCTCCTCCTCTCCTCCTCCTCCTCCTCCTCCTCCTCCTGCCTCCTCTGACGGGTTTTCTGGCTGCAGTGGGCTTTTAAAAAAACATTGGATTCACTTCTTTTAAAGCAGCAGCTCGCTCGTCCGTCGTGTTGCATCATCTTCAAACGCCGCGCTGGACGAGGCCGCGCCGCCCGCTCACTGGGCTGAAACCCTCACCGGCTCGGCCCTGCGAGGGGGCTGATGGGTAATGAGGGGGTGAATCATGAGGCTCGGTGTGACAGCAGAGGGACACACACTCACACAAACAAACACACACACACACACACCTTTATGCTCAGATTAATGCATTTTCTCCCCTCGAGCGAAGACACACACCAACACTCACCTCCTCTCAGCGACATGCAGCACATTGTTAAAGCTGACATGCACACACACGTTAAGGACACACACACACACACACACACACACGAGGACGCGTGATTGAGGTTCCTTGTTTCCAGGTTTTAGCGGCTCTCCCTGAAAAAGCCAAACTGTTAAAAATTTAAAGTGATTTTCATTTGAATGTTGTGTTCGCAGCATCTGAAGGTTGTTCAGCAGAGTTCACACGCTGCTCTGCTGCTGAGGACAGCGGGGGACAAGACAGGAGAGGAGGGGGAAGGACAATCAGCCAAAGTTCGTCCACAGAGCGCAAAGACATCGACTCTGTGCAGGTACATCATTAAACACTCACAGGAACGAGAGAATGAGTGGAATTAATGGACGTCAAGGACACTGGACGTGTCTGTTTGTCTCATTTCCAGACTGAGACTGAGACAAAGACCACAGCTGTGCAGCAATCAAAGCAGATTTGTGACAAACTCAAAGATGATGGGACACAAACTCAGACTCGCTGGCAAACGCAGAAAAAAAAAGGGAAGTGTGTGTGTGTGTGTGTGTGCGTGTGCGTGCGTGTGTGTGACCTGAAACTGGAGTTTTAGCATGTTTGCTTTTATTCCGGCGCCCTCTGAAGGTGGACCTGAATGCAGAAACACGTTCAGGTGAAAAATAATGATCATACAACATTTTTGGTGCTTTGACCCCAAAAAAGACACTAAAGCTGTGAAACAGTCATTTTAGAGGAATTGTTATTATTATTGTGATCATATTTTTTATGATTCCATCTGTTTTGTTTAAAAACAAACAAACAAACAAACACAGATCATTTAATTCAGTGATCGAGTAAGAAAAACAACAATTACAGGAAACGGTCAAACAGTGAGAATCAACAAAATAAAAGCATCTACATAAAGTTATTTTATTTTGGAAAACAAAAAGCAGAAAAGAATGAGCTGCAAACGTGACGACACGGCGTCATTACTGTAGTACAAAGACACACACGTGTACTCTTACTTCAAATAGTAGCACACACACACGTGCACACACGCACACACACGCACAGAGGATCAGACTCACAGCTGATTTGACAAATTTCTCTCTGATTTGGCTTCATGTGCTTGAACGTGTCACATTGGAGTTCGTCTAACACACAAACACGCACACAGACACGCACACACGCGGGCAGGCGATCATGCGTGTAGCTCTGATTCCTGATGTGACGAATGTGTCTAAATGTGTGTGTGTCTGTGTGTGTGTGTGTGTGCTCATGTCACATCAGTGTGTGTGTGTGTGTGTGTGTGTGTGTCTCATGTCTCGCTGGCCGTCTGTCTCTTCTCATCACACAGACTCGACGTTTCTGCTCTCAGAATCTCTTCTGTCTGTTTCCAACATCTGGCTTTAGGTGAAACTCTGTGTGTGTGTGTGTGTGTGTGTGTGTGTTAATAGTCTCCATGTGTTTGTGTGGCAGTGTGTCATCCTGAGGTTTCTGTTCTGCCGTCTGTCACTGAGGTTTTGTCACTTGAAGCAGAATCAGAAAACCAAACTGGATCAAACTGGACTTGAATGGTCAAACTGGATCAAACTGGACTTGAATGGTCAAACTGGATCAAACTGGACTTGAATGGTC
>JBBMOE010000049.1:1266853-1291853 GCA_037975065.1 Chaetodon trifasciatus
GGAGGGGAGGGAAGGTGAAGGTTAGAGAAGAAAAGAGGCCAACGAGGGAGGCGATGACGGCAGGGAGGAGGTGAAGGTTAAAGCGATGAGGAGGAGGAGGTGTGTTAGAGGAGGAAGAGGAAGGGGGAGAGAGGAGTGATGAAAGATTAACAGCCAGTCAATCAACTCTCACATGTGTTGGTGATCCACACACACACACACACACACACGCACGCGCGCACACACACACACACACACACACACACACACACACACACACACACACACACACTGTCTGTGGTCCTGACTAGTGAAGTTTGAGCCTGGCAGGCTGTTTCCTGCTGCCCTTCAGTGTGTGTGTGTGTGTGTGTGTGTGTGTGTGTGTGTGTGTGTGTGTGTGCTGAGGACAGACAATAGATAGAATCTGTTTCAGACAATCTGACTGTTGGAAAAAGTGACGAAGGGATTAAGACAGACAGTCCAACAATAAACACACACACACACACACACACACACACACACACACACACACACTGGATGTGTCCTGTTATGAAAACATGCATCATAAATGATGTTTTCCACGTGAGGCTGCGCTTATACAAGTGTGTGTGTGTGTGTGTGTGTGTGCGTGTGTGTGTGCGTGTGTGTGTGTGTGTGTGTGTCTGTGTGTGTGTGTGTGTGTGTGTGTGTGTGTGTGTGTGAAGCTCAGTTTAATCCCTTTACAACATGTAATTGAAGCTCCTGTTTAACAGCTTTGGATTGAGGACATCAAACACATTTATAGCAAAACTCACAACAACCAATTTCCACTAAACTCACAAACAGAAATGTGTGATGGCTCTTATTGCCCCCCCCCCACGCCCCACGCCCCCCCGCGAGCACAGCGGATGTAAAACAGGAACATTAATCCTCGGCTGCTTATTGATGAGAAAGTGCTCGTGTTTGATTGTTCAGGCCTTTCATGTGGACGTGTGAGGCTGTTTTGGACGTGACAGGATGTCTTTTTCACCAGAGGACAATAAACAGCTGAAACACACACAGCCTGGACAGCAGAGACGGACTGACGCTGCCGAGTCCCAGAAAGGTGTCCAAACCCCTGCTTAGTCTCCCAGCAGAGACACTTCAGACCGGCTGAGAAATCCGCGTTCTTTCCCACAGTCCTCGTCCAGATAACGTGATTCTACCGTTCGACCTTCGTTTGGCGTCTTCAGGAAAGTTCTGAGAGACTGAATCTGTCACCTGGAGCTTGACAGCAGGTAACTTGACCCAGATCTGAGCTGAGTGTCGGTGTGAGAGCCGTGTTGTTTTAAGCAGGAGTCCACGACGCCGCGAGCCGAGGACGGCCAAGACAAACAGCAGAGTGTCCTCCTGGGTGGACAGAAAAAGACTCGCTCATCGACGAGCTCTACATTAAACTCCACCAGTGGCTGGAGCACAAAGGGGTCGTTGTAGCGACGGACTCGGAGAACCTTTTAGCCTCTTTCAGCCGCTTTCGGTGCACGTTTCCTGTCAGCTTCAGTGTTTCCGTCAGAGAGAAGCAGCGGCAGGCCGGACCCTCGTCTTCACTCCGTTAACGTTGTGAAACGGTTGTGTTTGTTTATATTCAGGCAGCAGAGCTAGCAGGTGAGCGTCAGGAAGGATCCTGGTTTGGGTCAAATGAGCGCGTTACTGTTACAGACGTGTTGTAACTGAAGTTCGTTATGTGTGTCAGCGATGAGCTGTGTGTGTGTTCGACCGTCCCTCCACATGTGGACAGCCTTGCTCTTTATACTACGTCACCTGACTTCCACCTTCGCTCATGTCATCATTATGGCGCCACTAGAGGTCGCCACCGAACAATAAACATAAATATGAGCAGCGAGTTTTAGCTGTGAGCTAAATCTGTGTCCATTCCAGTATTTAAACGATTCTCTATTTAAGCCACAACTTCACCAGGTTTCCTCTGAGTCACAGAGGCTGACGCATCACCTGGTGCAGCATTCAGGTACCGTGGGACAGAAACACCAGCAGTACCAGTGAAGAGACGTAAAAACGACCAACAGCTTTCCCAAAAAGAGAAAGTGATGGATGCGTTGACATGTGAGGAGCGAGCGTGGAACAGAGGACGTTTGTCTGTGACTTCGTCAGTGATTCGGCCGTCTCTCTGCTCCGTCATTTGAATCCTCGTCGTTGTGGACTGAAGAGTTCGGTTTCTCTCTCAGAGGTGGCAGAGCTGTGACGTCTGAACCCATCAAGGACAGGTGATGAAGAATTGATGGTCGGACGTCTGAGCGGTGACGCCGCACGTCGATGTTTTACAGCTCAGCTGCACTCAAGGATGGAAATATTTCATGTGAGGACGGAGGGAGCTCAGGTGTGGAGGAGAAGCAGGATTAACTGGAAGTACTTTGATGAATCCTTTTAAACACACAGTGAAACTATGAGCCGGTGAATGAAGTTCTGTGCAGCTCTAGTGAGCAGATAACCTGACTCTGTCCGAAGTCCAGAAATACACCAACCAACACGGCTGAGCTCGTGTTTGCATACAGATTAAACAAAGATACGACCTCCACCAACGTCTGAAGACTTCTTACACTTTGATGAAACATGTGGAGGCACACGTTCACACGGTGAAGAGCACGCGTGCTAACTGATCCTAACTGCTTCCGGGTTTGATGCTAAGCTAGGCTAACCACGTTCATGGAGCAGAAACGTGTCTGTGCAGCAGCTCCAGCCAATGAAAGCGTGTGAAGACGACAGATGGAGCCGCGCTGCTTTCGCTGCACAAAGGTTAAGAAGGAAAAGGTGGAGGAGTGAGCTTTGCTCCTTTCCCTCATTTCCTCACCGGCTCTGCCGTCACGTCGTCACGCTCGGCCCTCAGCGCTCGGCCTCGGCCCCCGTGGCCCTCTGCTGAACCGAGCGGGGGCCTCATTACGGCGGCGGGGCCTCAGAGGACGGAGGGCTGATGTTTAGCAGCTGAATAACCTCCCCCCCGTCCCCGCCCGGAGGAGAACGCCATTCATCAAGAGCCGTCAGGCCGTCAGTCACGGCGGCCGGCAGGAGGAGGGAGGCGGCGGTCATTAAGCTTCCTGAGGCCCTGCAGCGCCGCACGGTGCTGAGAGCTGCTGAAAACCGGCTAAGAGCTGATTATTGAGAGAAATCTGCTGGAGTGAGGACTCACACAAAGTTCAAACTCACACAAACACTCTGCGTCACGCTCGTGGATGTTTCAGCTCATTACACACAAATAGGACAGTTTTTTGCTGTTTTTCTCTCCATCCAGCTGCTCTGTTTATTTCCGCCATGTTCAGTTTGGACTGTCTGGACCTGCAGTGCAGACAAACGTGGATCAGACTCTCATCAGATTTTCAGATGCCGAGGAGAGGGGGATGACTCGGGGTGGAACCGCTGGCTGTCGGAGGAGAAGATCTTAATATAGAATCCACTGACTCGGTCACTTTTCCCCCGGAACAGAGAGAGCCTGCAGCGCGGGGTTTCTGCATGCTTCACTGTTTACCACAGGATCACTTCCTGCTTCTCAGCCGTTCCACACGCTCTGGAAAAGGTGCGTCGCACTCCGCTGTCATCTACGGTGAACCACTGATCACTGTAAGACAGGTGATTAGATGTCTGTGTGATTTGGATCTATGAACGCTGATGCAGACTCAGACTCTGTGAGTTCTCACCGGCCAGATGTCCATTCAAACCACAGACAGTGTGACTTAACGCCCGTTTGCGTCCACATGAGCAAACTTCTAACAGTGGAAAATAAGGCAGAACATAATGGAAACGTGCCTTTGCAGTTTGAGGAAGGTCACAGAGTCCTCGTCGCTCCACACAGAGCTGAGGTCACATCCTTCACAAAGAGCACTGAAGTAAAAACCAGGATTAAAACACGCAGTACAACAGTATCACATCACCACTGTGTTGGAAATCTACTTAAATCTACTTCAAATGACGTGAAACACTTTGATTAAGCATGTTAATGGTGTTTAAAAAATAAGAAGACTTTACTTATTTATTATATACTTTTAATTAAAGACCTGCAGAATTAATGATTGATTATTAATTTTAACACATTCATGCAGAACTTCATGTTCTGTGTGGAAGTCCACCTTTTAAAAGTGTCTGTCATACCACTCTACGTGTGCTTCTTATGACTTTTCTGTGCTTCAGTCATATTTCTAATAAACTGTTTGATCTGAGAACACCACACACACACACACACACACACACACACACACACACACGTACGACCTGCGTGGTCTTAGATTTTGGATGCAGGTGAATGATGCATCACGCTGAGCCTCGTCGCCATGGAGATGCAGACAGTGTCTTCTGGGCTTTAGAGTCTCTTCAAACTGAGATTAAACACGTTCATTGAAATCTTTTCTGAGCTCTGAGAGTTCAATAAAGTTGCTGATGATGAATCCGCCGTCTGACCTTCGGCTTTTCTCACAGACGCCACGTTTTCTTTTTAGAGGTCACGAAGACAAAGTGAGAGACGAGTCGCAGAGACGCTGAGTCCACGCTGAGGCCCAGGACGCGTGTCGACTTGAAGTTTTTGTCCCTGAGGTCTGAGACATGTAGAAACAGATGATTGACAGTTGGTAGGACGTCTGCAACGTGTGTCCAAAACCACATTCAGTCCCTCTTCGTTTGTTAGTCCTGTCTGTGGCTCAGGAGGTCGTCCACTCAGCAGAAGGTCGGCGGTTTGATCCCTCCTGTCCTCCAGGCTGCAAATCAAAGTGTCCTTAACAACCAAACCCCAAATTTCTCCCGACATCCAAACTAAAGCAAAATAAATGGAGCCGGTTCATTATTCCTCCCACTCAGAGAGACTCCTTCAGGTGTGGACGACTGTCACAGAAAAGACATCGTCCACTGCAGGCAGCAGGTCCTCGTCCAGCCTGTGCTCAGGCTGATTAAGAGCGAGAGCTCCGAGTAAAAACCAATAAAAGTGCGATTTTCAGAAGAATTGGTCCAAACGCAGCTTCTCCAGGTCGTTCTGTGACTCCACGGCTCAGGATGAGAACAACGAGATCAAAAGTTATTGTAAAAACTTTTTGGTGACACAGAAAAATGTTTTTATTTTTGCATTTCCACTCAGTCCGTGTAAACAAACTGAAGAAGTTATTTTTGAGTAGAAAACTAAGATGGAAACATCTCGTCTCCTACAGTCTGTAGGTGAGCAGCGCTGATTGACAGCTCTTTGAAAACACCATTATTAGAGACAGAGCGGAAAGAAACAGCTTCAAAGACCCACTGTGTGTGTGTGTGTGTGTGTGTGTGTGTGTGTGTGTGTGTGTGTGTGTGGGTCTGGCACTGTTCCAACACTGAAGAGTCCAACGTCCATCAAGTGTTTCTCTGTGCCACTTTTCTCTTTTTTCATTCATTCCTGTGTAATTACTACTGTTACTGGTCATAACGTGTGTGTGTGTGTGTGTGTGTGTGTGTGTGTGTGTGTGTGTGTGCGAGCACAGAGGGCAGTAATCACACAGTTTGTGTCTGTCAAAAACTTGTCAGGCAGCTCAAGCAGTGACATTAAAGGGAAATACCACTCAGTTTAAAACGTCATTTGGAGCCTGTTATTCATCTGCCACACACACACACACACACACACACACACACACACACACACACACACACACACACACACACGCTCGTCAGTCTGGTAGAAACATGTGTTCCTCACTCGTCGGTTGGGTCGATGCTTCTCAGATTGCTGTGTGACATTCTGGACAGATGGAGAGTGGAGGATAACTGTCGCTCACCTCCTCCACCTCCTCCACCTCCTCCACCTCCTCCACCTCCCTCCTCTTAATTCAAACCATCTGTCCTGACTCTGGACGTCTCAGGATCTGCTCTGGCACTCGCATAACCCGAATCCAGTTTTTGTCATTGATTGTAGAAACTGGATCTGCGTCACATGTGGAGGTGGTTTGAAATCCGATTCTCATTGGCTCAGACGCGTCTCTGGCTGCTCAAATCAGATTTCAAAGTGTCTTTTGTGTCTCTCACACAGCGATGACATTAACGGAAGAGCATCAGAGCGGCGAACCAGGTGTCAGTCCACCACCCAGAGTCCCGTTCTTCCTCACCTGCAGGTGGAAGGAACAGGTTCCCATCCTGTGGTCAAGTTAGCAAGAATAAATAAACAGCGTGCGGTTACACTTTCAAAATAAAACAATTCAGGTGTCTCACAGATGGTGAGATGCATGAATGACAGGGGCATTCCTTAACGCTCCTCATCGCCCCCTGCTGGCACTGCACCTTCATTAACCTCTACGTTTCACGTCTGGGCGAAGTAAAACGTGACACTGACACATTATCCTCTCCTGGACCAGCACGTCTGTTACACGTCTGGGATTTGAACCAGCAACCTTCGACCTGGCCTGCCCTCCACCCTCCTCATCCTCCCTCTCTGTTTGACAGATGTCTGAAGCCAAACAGCAGCAGTTCAGGCCGGCGGTGCAGCAGCGTGATGGAGCTGATGGTGTCAGATGGCGTCAGTCCGCTCCTTCGTCACTCTGCAGAGGAAGAGGAGGAGCTGCGATGAAGTGACCCCTTGCTTTGAAAAGGGTTCTGGATCTTTCTTCTGTGTGATTGTGAGGCTGATATCAGCTGATCTCATCTCTCCTGTCTCGACCAGCTCGGGGGTAATCATGTTTACACGGCGGCGTCTGTTTAGCGCTTAATGACACGCTGCGAGCTCGCCGCCGTGCTATTAGACCTCTTTATCTTCCATCCTATTATACATGTGATCTGATTCTCCTCCGCGCCGCTGCACATTTACATATCCATTCACTCACACTCCACTGACTAATAAGTTTCGGCTTAATTAAGCTCGTTTGCATGTGGTGAATCACATCATGCGGCATAATGAAATGAGCCCAGTGTGATCGCAGGTTGTCAAGGTGTGTGTGGAACAGCAGGTATATTTAGCCAAGCTGCCTCTGAGTGAAAACATACAGCATCGCTGCGTGTAACCGAGCCGAAGTGAGCCGCGGAGCATTGTGGGTGAGCACTGTACGGCCTCCAGGAGTCTGCGCCTGCTCACACCTGCTCACACCTGCTCACACCTGGTTGCCTCTGTCACATGTTGGTCTCTTGACTGCTCGAGGTTGAACAGAGGAAGCAGTGTGTTCCATAAAGGCTGAGATTTGTTAAGAAAATGACCACATGAAGTCCTTTAAAGGTCAGCGTCAGGCGTCAGGACTGCAGCAGAGACTTCACCACGATAATGAGGATTATTACGACTATTCGCTGTTTATTTGATTGTTTTTCTACATCGTTTAACTGTTAGATTATATTTTCAGTCTGTGATTAAACACACATGATGGAGTAAATGCGCTTTCAGCGTCTTCTTCACGTAACATGAATCTAATTCTGGTGGAAAAATACGGCTGATTTAGTTTGTGCAAAGCTGAGATGTGTAGAAACTTTTCCTGAAACTTTCTGTCGTGTTCAGTTTAATGTCGGACGGATGCTGTGATTCAGGAAGTCCTCCCAAAAAAGCCCGTTTGAGGACCAGGATCTGGTTTCAGGGTTGAGGTCAGAGTCACGTCAGGGTTTAGGGAATGTGTTGTGTGTTGTGTGTGTGTGTGTGTGTGTGAGGGTCCTCGCGAGTATAGAACACACCAAGCTGACGCAGTGATGTGTCATCAGTGCTTTCTGTGTTGAGACGCTCTTTGTCTCCTGATGTGTTGATCAGCTGTGTTGATGCGTCACACCTGTGCAGGTAAAACCTCAGAAACCAGCCAGCTCACCACGTGTCCTCGTCTCAATCACTCAAACATCTGCGTCATCGTCAGCGTCATCCAGCTCACAGCCAATCAGCCACGACTGATGCAAACACAGGTGTGACAGGTGTACCTTCTCATGCAGGTTTCATCAGTCGCTCATGAGCTCAGCGTGCTGCTGCGACGTTTCGTCCAGCAGCTGAAGACACAGCGTGAAGACGCCTGATGAAGACAGACGCTTTGTCGTTTGTCGTTTGTTGTCGGTGAGCTCGTTCTGCGTGCTTTCTGCCTCAGTGCAGCTTTTTCCAGAGGTCCTCGTCTGAGCGCTTCCTGATGGAGGACTCTGAGCAGCGTGACCGATTGATTGGACGCCGCAGCCAACATGTCGCCAGCGTGCAGAGCTGCAGAGCCGATCAGGAACAAACCGAGCCTGAAGCAGCAGCTCGCAGCTACACGAGCTGCAGACGACGACGTTTCAAAGGCGAGGACGTCGAGTTGATTCCCCGCAGGAGGACAGACGCCTCATGAAATGGAGCCGCTTCCTGTCAGTCTGACGAGGACGCACACGCTCTCAAATGACCCCAGCACTGAATTATGGGTCAGATGTTCTCAGCTGGGCTCTCGCTCTGTAAGTAGACCTCCAGGTTCTGGATCTGGGTCCTCTTTAATCCACATGAACACAGGAGGAGACGAGGAACAAGATCAGGAAGTAGAATATTTAGGATGTGGTATGAAGACGAGCTGATTTCAATTAGAAACAAGTGGAATTAACACAATAATCTTCATCACTGATCCAAGTTTTCACATGTGGACAAAATAGATAGATCAGACAGCTCATTTAAGGTGGAATTTTTCACACTGTATGAAAGCCTGTTTTTGCTTTCCCACCAAAAACTCAAAGTTTCAGTTTCCTCCTCAAACAGAGTCCGATGCAGAGAGCGTCCCCAAAGCGTCTCCACGTCTCCTGTCCAGAAACATGAAACGAGTGGCGTCAGCTCAGCCTTCACCTGGTTTAATCAGAAAGAAAACAAATGAATCTTACATGCTCATGTGTTCATAAGTAAAATCCATCATCTAACATTTAAAATGGAGAAAAAGAAGATTCAAAATGAAAAGCCTAAAGTTTAAAGATGGCTGATAATCTTAAGAATAACTTGATTTCACTCCTCACTGTCTGTTTGATCACATGCACAGACGCAGAGATTAAAGCGATGTCACTCATCCTGAACGTCATTTCACCAACCTCCTCCTCTCCTCCTCTCCTCCCCCTCCTCTCCTCCTCCTCCTCCTCTGTGGTTGAAGGCCAGAGACACTCCAAAGTGAAACACGTGCAGATAATTTCTGCGTTCAGACTGAAGTTTTCCGAGCTGAGATCCATTCAGAGACACTCGAGAGGATTTCCTGATGATCCACGCACAGACGGCTGATCTGAGCTCTGACGGAGGGAGAACGGGTTGATTCTCGCTGAAGAATGAAGATCTTTCCTCACTTTAAACCCTCGAAGCACAGAGAAAAGAACATATTGATCTCAGCAAATTGCCCTTTTACCGAAAAGCTCGGCGTTGATGAATGACGCCGCTGCGGGCCGTCATCACTCCTGCAGACAGGAAACAGTAAATGGCCTCAGACTGAGGCTTTTAAAGCAAGGCATTAACAGTGGCAGGTTCTGAGGTTTGATTCCCAGTGCGAGTATGAAAGGAACAAATCATAGCAGGTTAGAAATAATAAAAGTAAGCTGAAGAACCAAATGAGAGAAAAGGCTTCTGGGACATGAGTGATTATGAACGGCTGTCTGTGGAATGATATCAAATAAATAAAAGATGGCGATACTTTAAGAGATTTCTGACTCCATCCCAGAGGTGCTGGATGAAGTTTAGCCTCATTCCTCCACTGGTGAACGAAGGACATGTACTCAAGTACAAAATGAGCTCCACCTGAAGCGTCTGCAGCAGTAAAACGCAGCAAACACATGAACGCAGCAGGAATGAGTCACAGACAGCAGATAGAAACACTCTGACAGGACAGCAGTTCTCCTGGAGTGAAGTTTTTAATGCAGTACTTTTACTCGAGTGAAGCATCTGAATACTTCTTGAATCGTTGTTGTTCCCCACGTCAAAGTAGGACAAGAACCTGCTTTCAGTGAAACCCTTAAAACACACTGAGGTCGTCTCACAAACTGGACCCACAAAACAAACTGTGGAGCGAGAAATGTGGACATTTTGAGGGAATTTAAGGGACATCCCTTTAAAAGGACACGTCTTTGAAACTGAACTGTGGTGGATTTTTATTGCAATAATACTAAAAAGCACTGCTGTCAGTGATGCATTAATGTCCACAGTGTACACAATGGAGGTCAAAGGTCAGCAGACTGAAACAATAGAGCAAAGCAGACGGTTTGATGGCGGCATCGATGACCGCGTCTCTTTGTTTCCACGCTGTGATTCATCTTCATTTACAGCTGAAATCATTCTGACACAAACATGGTAATATACTGCGTCTGTAGTCCAGCGTATTCTGAGGAGACAGACTGACCTGCAGGACGGATTCCATCTCAGTGTCCATCTGTGGACTGATGGATGTGTCCCTTAATGCAGGAGAGACAGTCTTTTTCTTTCCTTGGTCTCTCTCTGGTGCTGAGGACGAGGAGGAACCCGGTCTGTGCAGGTCCACCGTTACACCAGCAGGTGGCTCTGAAGCCAGACATAAGACAAGCATGTCAATTTTAAACAGACGTTACTTCTGACTCTGAAGACGTAGTTCACGTTCAGACACCTCGTCGTCACGACTGAGCAGATCGACTCCCAAAACAACACGTGTGAACGCTTCCGACACCAAAACCGCCTCCTCGGGCTGGACTTAAAACATACGTACGTTACCCTCCACCGTCCTCCATATGCAGACTTTCTTGCTCTTTATACGACGTCACCTGACTTCCTGCTTTGCTCCTGTCATACTCACTCTGACCACTAGAGGTCGCCATGGAACAGTAAAGATAAACACAGGCGGTAATAACCAGCTTCGCACAGACCAGCAGCTTAAAGAAGCTAAAAACTGTCCTGATGTCTTCGTCTTGGTCTTTGTTCTCTTTCAGCAGACATTAAGTGTGTCTGTTGTTTTGGTGGTTGCTGTCAGTTCTGCTGGTGTTCAGTTCGTTAACAGATGCTGATTCTTCCACTTCTGACTCGTCTGACAGCGTCAGCTAGCCATGCTCTCAGTGCAGATACACTGTTCTCCGCCTCGGTTAGCATGTTAGCATGCTAACATTTGGTGTTACAATTTGAATTGCATTTCGTCCTCTGGGGAACATGAATGACTTCATGACCAATCCAATAGTTGGAAAGAGATTTCAGTAACAATTCAAACATGAAGCTCACGATGGCGCCGCAGCAAAAGTCTGAGCGTCAGCGTCAGGAGGCCGTCCGTGGACCACGAACGTCTGAACAACGTTTGCTCATTCATCCGGTACAATCTGATCCGTCTCACTGTGAGCGAGGACGGACCTGCTGGTGGCACGACATGAAAAATCAATCCCCAAACTTATTACAAGTCGTCCTCTTTGAATATACATGAAGCAGACTTCGTGACAGTCCATCCCGCCGTTGTTGAGTTATTTCAGTCTGCGGTGGACCGACGGTCCAACATTCCCGTCCTCAGAGCTTCGCCGCCGGCAAGACTGAAAATTTAACCACTTTTGACATTTTGACATGATGGCCGCTGGCGTCTGGCTCATGTTAATGGTCAAAAGTGGTGGCGTGCTGCACATTAACAGCGTAGTAGTTACTGTAACATGCGACACCACCTTTCTGTCTCTGTCCCTCTCTCATACGCAGCTGCATTAGCACCACCCTGCAGACCTGGGATCTGTAGCTGCAGGTGCTCTCAGGTCATTTCTAGTCCAGTTTACGTAACAGCTTCCTAATGAGTGGAGGTGAAGGTAAGATGAATGAATGAATATTTAGATGTGTGTGTGTGTGTGTGTGTGTGTGTGTGTGTGTGTGTGTAAAGGCAGCATGAGGTCACACAGCAGACCTGTTCATACTGTCTCAGCCTGCAGCTTCAGGTGGACAAAACAAGCTCACATTCTATGATGTGCTGACTCACCTGCATCTCATACCTGTCTGATGTCCAGGAGCCCTGAGCTGATCAGGTCATCAGGTCTCTCTCTCTCTCTCTCTCTCTCTCTCTCTCACCTGACTCAGCATGTCAGTGGGCGGGTCCTGCCACCCGTCAGTCAGACCCGTTCCCGCTACGTGATTGGCCTCTCTCCTCCTGGTTGGGCGGTGCCTGCGGAGCCACATGGGGTCTGCGGGGTGTCTCCGCGCCCGTCAGTCTCATCCGTCCTCCGGTGGAGACGCTCCACACACTCTGGAGCAACTTGGCGCATCCTCATCATCGTCATCATCATCTGGACGGAACATTTTCAGCTGAACTGAGGAAAATATAGTCGGAATATTATATTTTACCATCACTTCTATCTGTTACTGCGTTTGTACCAGCGGCACAGAAGAAAAGACATTCTATTCTTTCACTTGTGCGTAAAAGTCTTTTTGATTGAATTATTAATAACATTAATAAGAGGAGAATCATCTTCATGCTGTCTGATATTTTGGATGGACTTTGAGCACTTCACTCACCAAACAGGATTCACTCATTCATTCGAGCTGTTAAACATAACCCTCTGATTGAGCAGCTGCTACTTTCCTGCATCAGGAACTTCACTCTTTGCCGCACAGACACATTTCTTCTCTTTTCACGCGCTTTGAGTCGGGTCTCCAGTGAAGACAGACCCGCTCTCGTGGCTCTGGTGGACACTTTGTTGTCTTCTCCAACAGAAACGGGTTTGATGGAAACATGATCAAAGCCGCGACCGGAGCGGTTCTCCCGCACAGCCTCCCCCTCCACCTGCTCCCGCTGCTGCTGCTGCTGCTGCTGCTCCATGCCTCGCCGGTGTGTCAGTCCGCGCAGCCCGGGCATTCAGCGCGCTTCTTCGGACAAATAGCCGAGAACTCCCCGGCTGGGACGCCGGTGGACGGGGTGATGCTGCCGCTCGGAGTCGGCGGCTGCCCCGGCGCGGACCTGAACGCCAGCCTAATGGGGGATTACGCGTCGGATTTTAGGCTTGTTCAGTACCGCGGGCACCGGGACCACCGGGGGCATCTGGGTTTGGTTTCCGCCAAGCCTCTGGACCGGGAGTTTATCGCGATGTACGAGCTGACTGTGGAGCTGCCGCCGCGGTGTGTGAGGAGACCGGCAGCAGTCCAGGTCGAAGTGTCGGACAGGAACGACAACATCCCTCGGTTCACCAGCGGGAACCAGACGGTCGACGCGGACGAGCTGACGCCGCTCGGCACCGAGCTGGCCCGCCTTGACGCGAAGGACGGCGACGCGGACAGAAACGGACGCGTCAGTTTTTACGCGTCACCGAAGTCTCACCTGCTCCATGTGGTTCCACAGACCGGGCAGGTAAGGCTGGTCGGGTCCCTGCTGGGTGTCAGCCAGGTGACTCTGCGCCTTTACGTGATAGACGGCGGAGACGTGGCGCTGATAGGTGAACCGGTGTTCCTGCGCATCAACGTCCGCCGCTCCAGCAGACCCCTGCGGAGGCCCCGCGCTCTGTCCGAGGAGCTGACCTACAC
Source organism: Chaetodon trifasciatus (assembly GCA_037975065.1). NCBI lineage: Eukaryota > Metazoa > Chordata > Actinopteri > Chaetodontiformes > Chaetodontidae > Chaetodon > Chaetodon trifasciatus. The sequence goes on from JBBMOE010000049.1 coordinate 1,280,190, forward strand.
CGTGACCGTCCCGGACCACGTCAGAGTCGGGGACCTGGTGTTCACGGTGCCGGACCAGAGGTTCGAGCAGCGGTGGTTCGAGGTGATATCCGAGGCCGACTCGCCGGTTCAGATCGAGCGGGACTCGGGGCGTCTGTACCTGGCGCGCAGCCTGCGGGAGCCCGCTGAGGTGGTGGTGAAGATCCAGAACCTGCGAGGTAAGAAGCCGTTTTTCTTTCCGTGCGTAAAGGCGCAAACGGGACGAGGTTTCCCGCTGAGTTCTGGTGCTGGTCCTGGTGACGCTGCGGCAGCAGCAACTTTTGTTGGATTTCTTGATGAAGCTGCAAAATCAAACGTTTCACTGGAATGTTTGACGGCTCAGCTCGAGTCTTTTTATCTGCTGCTGATCACAGCAGAGTCACTGATCCTGCTGAAGCGGACTCGGTGTGTGTTTGGGTTGAATGCTGCGGCTGCTCTGAGGAAACGTTTGATTCACAGACACCAGCTTTAGAGAAGAAAATGTTCCTGCTGGCCAAAGCTGCGATCTGAAGGTCTCCAGCAGGAACCAGCTGCAGCATCCAGGGTCACAGAGAGAGAGGCGGTGTCGGCTCTCCTCTCAGCCGCCTCAGAGAGCTGCAGGGCGGCTACATGTTAGATAGTTAAAGCAGAAGGAAATCAGTGTTTAAAGCTGAGCTAATCTTATTCTTTGGCTCTGATATTGTTTGTAGAGTTTGTGCAGGGCCTGCAGGAGTTTAAAGGGTCAGCGATGAGATGTACAGAGTGGTGGACAGACGACGGACAAACACGTTTGGCCCTTTAAAACAGCAGCAGAATTTTCCTTTAAGGACTGCGTGGTGTTTATTCACTGAAGTGTGTGTGTGTGTGTGTGTGTGTGTGTGTGTGGGCTCGTTTCCAGCAGAGTTTGAATCGACCTCAACCGTCAGCGGCTACTTTCCACTCTTTCATTCATTCCTTACAACCCTCCTCACATCATCGCCAAGTGTGTGTGTGTGTGTGTGTGTGTGTGTGTGTGTGTGTGTGTGTGTGTGTAAGGGAGACACACACACACACACACACACTTACAGAGACACAGACAGGGCGGGTGTGTTGCCAGCAGATCGTTAAAGGACAAACAGAATTGACAGTGTTTGTGTGTGAGGTGAACAGAGAAAACACATCTCAACTCCAACTTCACTTACCTTACCTTACCTTACCTTACCTTAACTTGCCTTAACTTAACTTAACTTGGCTGCACTTTGAATGGATAAACCAGCAGCAGCAGTGAGGGTTTGAGGTGGTGCAGCTCAGGATGAAGGTTTGGACGTTCCTTCACAGCCTGCTCTGTTCACTGCAGCTGCTCTCTGTCACGGTTAGAAGCCTCTTAGTTCACATGAACAAGCTTAAGAAAAGGAACAATGTGGAGGAGAAGTTCTCCACAATAAAACAAATCTCACCAAGAACTCTTTAATCACAGGGAACTTGATCATTTTGATTTGATTGGTTGAACTTTTAAAGACAATTTTAACTCTGACTTTGACGTAATTCTGTTAATGGAAAATGAAAAAACATCTGAATCTGAGCCACCTTTTACCAAAAAGCAGTAGTTCTAATAGAAACCTGTTGAACGGTGTGGATTGTCCAGAATAATAGGAACACTGAGGCTCCTTCAAATGTGTTTTTTAAAGCTGTGGCCACCAAATCTGAACTCCGTTCACCGCCATTGTGTTTGTGGTGGAGGAAGAAATCTGAGACTCAGATATCTGAAAACCATCTGAACTCACCCCCCCCCCCCCAACAGGTCAGCACGGACAGGTGAGGACACCATCTGGGTTAGGGTTAGGGACTCAGACTCAGAAATATTTAAAATCACAAGTGAACACAGTCAACATTAACCTGAAGTGAATCAGTGTCACTGGACTGTTTGGATGAAACCACGTCCAGATGCCCCCCCTCCCAAAGTAAATGTTTAACTAAGAGCCTAACCTCTCCACATCTGGTGGGCGGCGGTGGCTCAGTGTTGTGGTCAGATCTGCCCAATCAGTCGATCCAAACTGCATCTCTGCTGTTTATTTGCAGAAATTAGTCGTGTTTGCTCACCTGGAAGTCTCCCAGGTCTGAGCGCTCGGCCGCCAGCGGGCCAGAGCCCCAACAGGAAGCTTTGTTTGTGTTAAAGCAGACTGCAGAGCTCAGGTCGGCTCTGGAGAGAGAGAGTGTGTGTGTGTGTGTGTGTGTGTGTGTGCGTGTGTGTGTGTGTGTGTGTGATTTGGCCGACACGCTCTGAGCGTGCTGTAAACTGGCCGGCTGATTGAGGCGACCTGTCTTTCGTCTGCAGCGGTTGTGATTTTGATCTGTGGGAACGAGGCCTGGGCGGCCGCACGCTCGGCACGCTGGCCTCTGATTGGTCAGCTGGCTCAACAGATTCTCTCTCTGGAGTTCAAGCTCTTCCTCTACTCACTTTAATTAATCTTCATCCTGGAAACTTTCACTCTTTTCTTCACCCTTCTGCAGAACGTGGTCCTGCTGTGAAATGAACGGTTTGAGCTGCACACCTGGACGTCAAGTCTCTAAAATCATTCTATGTGTGGACTGTTGCTCCTCCACGAGTCTGAAAAGTCTGATCCGTTAAATATAAAACATGTAAACTGAAGAAAATCATCGACTGACAGATTTATCGACATCTCCCACCAGCAGGGAATCTTTGAGTTCACGGTCTTGTTGTAAAGACTTTGGTTGAGCTGTCACAGGAAGTTCAGACACTGAGCGAGGAGTTAAACACACACACACACACACACACACACACACACACACACACACACAGGTCTCTCTCTCTGGCAGGTCATCCATCACTGCAGATGGCAGCGACTCTACTGACTCTGTTTTATCCTTGACATTCAATAAATGTACAGGAAGCACACACACACACACACACACACACACACACACACACACACACACACACACACTTGTTTGTCCTCTTGTTTATGTGTGTAGACCATGACTTCAGGCAGCTTTCCTCCTGTGTGTGTGTGTGTGTGTGTGTGTGTGTGTGTGCTTGAATTGACTGATTTGAAGTGAAGATGATGAGCAGATTGTAAACGAGCACTGAGACAGACAGATGGACGGATGGATGGACGGACGGACGGAGTGAAACGTAACAACGTCTGAAGCTGCGGTTTAGAAATGTTGTTTGGTTGTTGTTGTTGTTGTTGTTGTTGTTGTTGTTGTTGGACGTGAAAATCGTGCTGCATGTAAAACCACAGCGCAGCATCTCTGTGCTCATGCTGTGGAACAGAATAAAACCCAGATGAAGCCTGGAGGCTGAAGCAGCCGCTAGCTGTCAGACTCAAACTTATCCAAAACTTTAGTCTAATTTAAACGTGTGCTTTCCAAAGATTCACACTCGTACTGTTGTTATGAACGAAGAAATTAGCTGTAGAGCCCCAAACTGTTTCTGTTCCAGCTGTAAACGTCTTCATTTCTGCTGTGATGTTTGGGACGTTTGGAGGCGAGATGATCTGCAGCATCAATGATTTCCACCCAAACAGCTGCGTGTGACAGATGTTTGGTTGTAACGTTGGTTTCCTCGTCTTTGGCTGGATGATCTTCTCAGTCCTGATGTTCAGAGTTTGATGTTTTTCTGTTTTATGGACAAAGATCGAGATGAAGGTGAGGGAGCGGCCTTTGGTCTTCGCTCTGTGCTGATGTTCTTCCTGAGAGCCAACCATAGTTTGTTCAGGACAGAGGAGAGTCTGCAAACGATGGAGTCCATCACGTCTCATCAGCGTCAGGAGACGGACGCTCCCAGTTAAACTTTCATCAGACCCAGTAAATATTTTAGGACGGTCGTCTTAACGTCTCGACGCGTCGCACGCGCTCAGTCAACAGTTTAGATCTCTGCTGCTCGTCTCACTTTAGGCCGCAGACACAGTTGTCAGCCTTAATTAAGCTGCACGCTGTTGTTTCTGCTGTCCCATCCAGAAGAATCTGATCACAGAGCAGCTGAATCTTTGAGTCTTACTGAACATGATGACGTACACTTGTTAAAAGCTGAACCTGCTCGGCTCCAGTAGGGATCTGAAGAGATTTAGAGCTGAAGAGTCTGACGCTGGATTCACATGTGAAACCAATAAAACCAAAAAAAGTGACGCAGACCTCTGAGAGCACAGACCTTTTATTCTTTACTGTCCCATTAACTGTAATGAGTGCCTTTATTTGCATATTTAAATGAGAAAATTGTTCCTTTTGGCTGCAATTAATGCAGCTGCCTGCACAGCGACGGCCGCTCGCTCATTAAACCGCAGCTTCACTGTTAGCTAATATTAATCCTCTCAGTCGACGCGTTTGAGCACAGATACACATTATTACACACACACGGCCGGTCTGTCAGGCTTTCTACACAATTCCTGTGGTTGGCAGCCCTGGGGTGACACACACACACACACACACACACACACACACACACACACACACACACACACTAACAAACACGTGGTGTGGTGGCAGGTTGCTTCAGGCCTCAGGCTAAATCCAGAAATAAAGACAATAGAATAAACAGGAGAAAAAACTGTGTGTGTGTGTGTGTGTGTGTGTGTGTGTGTGTGTGTGTGTGTGTGTGTGTGAGACACCAAACACTATAGGACTGCGTGTCCTCGAGGCTGCTGAGCTTCACAGTGATTGTGTGTTTGTCACTGTCACATACATTGATCACAGCAGTCTCAGTATGTGTGTTTGTTTGTTGGTATTTCACTCTGTGTGTGTGTGTGTGTGTGTGTGTGTGTGTGTGTGTGTGTGTGTGTGTGTAGCTGCAGGATAAATTATTGTGACCACTCACTGAGGCTCCCCAGAATGACCTTTTTAAAAGGCAACAAAGCAGCAACACACACATAAATAACGGTCCGTTGTCCTCACATTAAACAGACGGCGCAGCTCGTTATGGTCCACACATGTTCTGCAGAGGAGAACACACCAGCGTCACTGAGCTTAGCCTAGCTTAGCACAGACACTAGAAGCAGAGGCTAACAGCTAGCCGAGCTCCAGCAGAAAGGACGTGTTTGTGTGTGTGTGTTAACAAACAGAGACTCCATGTTGATCAGCGGGCCTGTGAGGTGTTGATATACTAAGATCCAGTCTCATGCTAAGCTAAGCCTGACTCAGGATCTGTTCTTAAATCTTACATCTTATTCTTGGAGAGAAACTGAATAATTTCCCAAAATGTTCAACTTTCCCTTTAATGATGCTGGAAACAACGTGTGTGGATGTGTGTGCCATGTTGAGGCTGCAGTGACCATCTCAGCCTCCGGGGGCGCCGGCAGGACTATGAATGATCAGCCATGTTTGTTTTCCGATGCGTCCTCATCCACCCTCTCCGCTCCACCACTTTGTCCCTTTCGTTTCTGCATCTATGCGCTGCTCTAATAGCTTATTGACAGCCAATCAGCAGTAGCCTGAGGCGAGACCGCGCACCAATCACCAAGTAGGACAAGGTCATCACATCCGGACCGCAGCAACACGCAACACATGACATGCTACATGCATCCAGCGTGGAGCTACTTTTAATGAGCTCGTTTGGACCAGTTTGAACGATTGAAGTGAAAGGAAACCAGTTTGTTGCTGGTTTGATCTTCGATGATCAGTTTTTATCGCAGAGACTCACAAACATTCACAGCTGAGAGGTTTTTTATTGTTCCAGCAACATTTAGAGTGACTATATTCCAAAAAACAACACCTGCAGAGCTCACCTGGCCACATGTTGTGTCTCATTTCTTTCATCTTTGAAGGCTTTGAAGGGCAGATTCATGCTGAAACCGAAAGAGAGAGCCATGCTAACCCCCCATTCTAGTCTTTATGCTAAGCTAGGCTAACACTCTCACAGAGACAAATGAATGTTTCTGTAAGAGCTTTAAATCAGTGAAGAATAATAGAATTTTCTGTTAATACTGAACCACAAATTAGACTAATTCCTTCTTTTATAATGTCTGTATGCTTAAAATGTGTACTTTTAGTGTACTGTGGATATCAGTGTGTAGTTCACGCACAGATACTTCGTGGAGGGTGGAGAGACGGTCTGTGAGGTGACAGTCGGGAATCAACCCTGTGAGCTTTTTATGGCACGTTTGCCTCCACGCTGAGGGCTGGATGGTAAAATGAGGTGTGAAACTACAGAGTGAGGTGCTGTGACCCGCATAAAACCACATGGAAACACCTGATCCTCACACACACACACACACACACACACACACACACACACACACAGATAAAGACACGAGGCGGTACAGATGTGTCCCACAGAGCCCCCAACTGGAAACACACCTGGTCAACAAACACACACTCAGCTCCTCTCACAGAGCCTCTCAGTGTCTCTCCAACACGCACACACACACACACACACACACACACACACACACACACACACACACACGGCCAAGTGTCAGATCTCCAGAAGCCTTCATCTGTGTTAATTAATGACAGTCTGGAGCCGACATCAGAGGACCCACACACACACGCACACACACACACACGCACACACACACACACACACACACACACTCTGCAGGGTCTCCTGTGATACCCTGAGTAGAGCAAAGTGGTGATCAAGGCTGTGGCCCGGGTGTGTGTGTGTGATGTGACGATGGCCGCACACACTTCTTCCATCTTTATATTTTCCAGCTGTTCTCTCGCTCCTGTTTCCATCCTGCAGCTCTTCGTTTGACCTTTAACCCCCCCACCTCTGACCCTGGTCACATGACCTCAGGTGTTCTGACACTGGGGGCCTCTACAAAGAGTCGAACGGCTCTGCTTTTGCCGTAATGTCATTCAGCTTCACCCGGCTTCACGCTGCACGTGTTCGGCCCGTCAGACATTCTGCAAAGCCGTGCAGTGAAAGCAGAAACTCATCGTTAGTCATAACGAGGATCCTCTCACACTGTTTTAAAGCTCTGAGGTGTTTTTAACCGGCCTGCCTGGACTGGACTTCCCTCTGTTTGCTCTGAACCGTCAGGAACAACGGGAGCTCCTCTTTTTGTGCGTCCTATCAAACAAATTCACCGGAGGATTTCAGTGTCCAGCGATGGTGGAAATGCTGCGGATGAGCCAAGAAGTCCTGGCAGTATCAACTTGTTTTTGTTATCATTATATAATAACATTTTAATGTGATCAGCAAACAAAAGTTTGGGAACCTTAATCCTCAAATAGCAGCATGGGTGAGTTTCCTGAAACCCAGAGGAGCTGCGGCGTCAGCAGAGATTCTGTTTTATCAAATGAAACAGTCACACAGATTCAGTGAACGTGTTACTGAGGGACACTGTAATCTCTGAGAAAGATGCTGAATTCATACACAACTGAAACACATGGATTCAACAGGGCGTTTGCAGTCGCTGTGCTAGTTTAGATGAAATTACGAGAGAAAGGTCCAAACAGAAAATCAGAACATGTGTTGGCTGTGACTCTTAAGTGATGAAGAGGAGCGATTTTACACCTGAACTGAAGGTTTTGCTGCCGTTCAGTCAGCAGATAAAACAACCAGCTGCTCGTTCAGACGTCGTTCTGCTGTAAAAACAAATGAAAGCGGACAAAAGTCTGGAGGCAAACAACTTTCTTGTTAGCGTTGGGTCCACGATACCAAAGTGCTCCCGATGACTGCCGTTTGGTTTTTCTGGGTGCGTAGCAGCAAAATTTCATCCACTTGAGCAACCATCGGAAAGTCACTTCCTGCCCTCCACCTGCACAGAAGAGTGATGTAACGTCTGCAAACAACCTCTTGATCCTTTTTTGTGTTACATTTCCTAAAAAGTTTGATTATCTCTCCAAGGTTTTATGATTTATCTTTGTTTACATGCTGTGACACAAACCCCTCGAGAGACATCTACCAGCTGTGTGCAGGCGTTTAAAGGTCTGCACCACCTCTGATGGAGGCGGCCTTCACGTTTTAAATGTTGGCCTCAGATCTCGTCCTGCCTCAGTTGTAGTTGAGCTTAAAGTCGCCTGATGCTCAGACATTAACAGCATCTCTGATGGTGGATCAGGCCCCGAGTTCACTGTAAGCTTTCCTCTTCAAGCTCCTTCTGCCCAGTGAATTTGTGATATAAGTCATCCGGGTGGAGGCCGGACAGCTGGTCTGAGGACAGTGACGGCGTAACGTTGAGGACTGAATGGACGGACGTGCTGATGCAGCTCTGCTTTCAGTCTGTAGGAGGAGTTCCGCCGTGGAAGCCTGATATCTCTCAGCACTGGTGGAGCGGTGTCAGATGTTTTTCCTCATAAGAAAAGGAGCGTGAGCAGTGAGCGATGAGGACAGGACGTGTTCGGATGGAGCTTCACGCTGTGAACAGGGGTTACGTAACAGCAGTGAGCAGAGACGTCTTTTCTCTCCGGTTTAGTCGAGCTGTTCTTCTCGCTGTCCTGCGCCGACACACACTGATAATACAAACCGACTCCCTCCTCTCGTCTCGCTCCTCCTCTCTGCTGAGGGATGAAGAAGAATCTGCAGACTTTACTTCTCCTTCAGTAGCTGAACAACATCATCAGAAACAACCTCCGCCCGCATCCACCCGGCTATGAACGCACGCCAGCGAAGCCACAAACAAACAGTGACCCAGCTGTGTGCACATGTTTGCTGACATGTATGTGAGAAATGCTACACATCTGCTTTCTGCATGTAAACCCCCCCTCCCCCAGCACGCACACACACACACACACACACACACACAAACACACACACACACCCTCAGGGCTGTTACACATCATCGTGTCTGTTCATGTGTGTGTTGACGTGTCCTCGCTAATTGTCTCCCATCACACTCTGCTGCTGCTGTTGTTGTTCTCTTACAGCTGAGGGAGGATAAATTGATGGTTGGATGGATGGATGGACGGATGGATGGACGGATGGGTGGATGGATGGATGAATGGATGGATGGGTGGATGGAGCGTGGCTGCAGACTTTTCAGGCCAGATTTTCCAGCTGGAGCTGCAGTTTGTGTCTTGCATCTTTGTGAGGATAATAACAAACAACAGGAAGTGAAAGTGATTTACTGAAGCTTCACATCTGAAATATGAAACGACATCACTGAACCTACAGCACAGAGCAGGCACGACTTCACTGGATTATAATTATTATGCATTAATGTGTTCTAAAGGTCATTTCAATTTCTGACGGGAGACATCATTTATGAGCTGATTTATATTTTGCATTAATATTCAGAATCTGCAAAACAACGAGTGACTAATAAATGTAGTTGAGTAAAAAGTACAATGTAGGCTTAAAAAATGCAGCACAGCAGAAGTATAAAGCAGTTTAAAATGGAAATAGTGAAGTACAAGTGTCTCAAAACTGCTCTGATGGACAGCACTTGAGTAAATGTACTCAGTTACATTCCCCCTGTGGCTGCCTGAGGCTCACCTGTAATTTAACGTATGTAGAATTAAAGGGATTCAAACTGAAGCTTCTGGTGGGAAAAGACAAACGATTTTGAGCACAGAAACATCCAGAGTTCATGGATGAATGAACAGTGAAGACGTGAGACCAAATCTGAGTCTTACGCAGCAGAACTCAATATAATAACCACCAACAAACAATTTTCTATTTCCACATGAACAGATGGCAGCGTTTTTCCATTCGTGTTTATTAAATCTGAGTCTGAACCCGAATCTGCACACTTCTTTCTCTCGATTGGACACGTCCATCTCCTCCACCCGCCGGACGAATAATCTGAGATTACAACCACACATTTATAGAATAAACACGTTGACCGTCTCTTGTCCGTCTCTGCTCAAAGTTTCTGAGGACGACGGACTCATCGGAGCTCACGTGAGACTTCCAGCCGAGGACAAAATGGACTGAGTGGTTTGCAGAGCGGCGATATGTCAGTTCCATCCAGCAGCGGTTTGTGACCTTCACTGATGCCTGCGGCGTGAAGAATCACGTTAACAACCTTAACTTCTCCAGAGTGCCGGCCTGTCACTCAGTCTCCACCGTGACTCTCCTCCCGCGCCTCCCCTCTTCCTCTTCCTCTTCCTCCTCTCCCTCGGGCTCTGATTCGTCGCCCCGGGGAGATCGTCTCTGCGGGTGAAAGGACGGACAGAGAGATGACTCTCGACTCGCTTCCTTCGCTTCGAGTCAAGGTCGCGGTGCCGGTTTAAGAAGCGTCCTCCGCTCTGGAGCTTATCTGCCCTGAACTCGTCTCTTCAGGCCAGATAAGCTCTTCAGGGGGATCAGAGGCCAGAGTCAGGGGGGAGATGGTGATCCCTGTCCTCCAAAGAGCCCCTCCCACCACCACCAGCATGTCCCCGAGCAACAGGGAACTTTTACACTTTGCCTGGAAGTCTTAAAATGTTCTCAGTGTGCTCTGTCCCCTGAAGAAGACACTGTCATGTGAGCTTGTCTGTCCGTCCTTCCTGCAGCTTGTCCTCATCCAAGTTAACGAGGAACAAACTGTAAAAGCACTTTTGGGATCTGAGACTGTATGAATGAAATTTACTCAACTTCACCTGAGAAACGCTGAAAAAGCTCAAAGCAAAACATGAGCGCTTAAAGTTCTCGTTAGGCAGAAAACGATGGAGGACGATCCCTAACGAGGAGCCATCAGGAGGAACGTCTCTGGTGAAGACAGCTGCTGTGCTGCAAGTTTAAAGTCAGTCCTCAGATTTATAATGAATACACAGCAAATATCAATTATTGATTCGGTTTCTGAGAGTTATTTGGTTGAATTGAGCTCAAAAGTTGAAATTAATTCATTGTTTCAGATTCCAAATGAATGAAGCCAATCAAATATGAATGAGACAGCTGGAACACTGCTGTGTGTGTGTGTGTGTGTGTGTGTGTGTGTGTGTGTGTGTGTGTGTGTGTGTGTGTGTGTGTCTGAATTTAATCAGTTTAAGTTCATATTAGCATCACATTTTACTTTCAGACCAGCAGCAGCAGCAGAGCCACATGATGCTGATGTCTCTCAGAGAGTGTGTTTCAATAAGAAGAAGGGCTTTAATAATGGCTTCACACACATGCTCGCGCACACACACACACACACACACACACACACACACACTTTTGCTTACTTGCTGCTTATCACCTCTCTCTAAGCCGTGGGAGAGGAGATATTGTGGACGTTGGACATTTTGAGGAGGCAGCTTCGTCTCCGGCAGTAAAAGCAGGATTTTTGTGAGTCGAAGTAAATATGGTGGTGAACTTCCTGTCACCCCCACCCACCCCCACCCACGCTCCCTCCATTACCTCCACCTCCCCACCGCTCTCCCTCATCTGGAAAGTTTTCTCTCGTCTTCGTTGCGCTGATGTTCAAACTGTTTAGCAAACACGCTGTGGGAGGTGTCATGTCACGTGTGTTCAGACGTGTGGCAGGGAGGGCGGAGGAGGTCAAACATGGAGGTGACAGGTTCATCGAGCCAAAGTTTGAGAGAAAACTCAGATATTGACAGAAGCGTTCCCTCTGCGCACTCTTCCTGTGAGTTACAGTCAGCGGATGCTGAATGCAGTTACTGTTTATCCTGAGGCCTAAATTAAGAGAAACTAAAATAAAAGCAGGATGATGCAGATTTCTGCTTCGAGTTTTGGTGATGTTGATCTTCGCTTTGTGATTCATGTTTTGTGCTGGTTTATTTTAAACATTGTGAGGTTTTTGGTTTGCAGCGCGTCGCACATCGTCCCTCTGCGGATCAGAGTCAGTGGGACTTTAGGAT
>JBBMOE010000049.1:1294353-1314353 GCA_037975065.1 Chaetodon trifasciatus
AGTGGTTGAACCATAAAAGAGGAAGATGTCTGATCCAGACTTTGAATTTTAATGTGTTTGTGTTATTTTTATTCTCTGGTGCACTTTGTCGTTGAAGATGAGATTTTTAGTTTAAATGTTTTGACATTTCTTGAAACGCTGAAAAACGAACGATGACTGTCACGCTAACTTCACGCAGTGACTCTTCAGCCAGGTGGAGGTGAGATGGCAGTCGTGTCTCAGTTTCAGTGAATGCAGCGTCATGAGTGTCTTCAGGGAGAGACTGTTCGTTTCTATGATATCCTGCTTTTCACGGCGGGCGCCTTCGATGTGTGCACACGTTCGCCTTTTGCCCGGTTTGTACGACTCTGTCATGGCGGCCTGACTGCGGTGAGCAAAGCTCGGAGTTCAGACGTCCTGCTGAACTCGGGTCACAGGGTTACAAACAGAGCTGTGCTTGATGCAGTGATGGACGAGGTGTGTCCCGTGCGGGCTGCAGGTGTGTTGATGAGCTTCAGACTCTAAAACAAACAGCAGGCGCCTCCGTCATCACCAGCGCTGGAAACTCTGAACCTGCCTCACTTTGTTAAATGAGACGTGAAGGAGCAGAGGTGTGTGTGTGTGTGTGTGTGTGTGTGTGTGTGTGTGTGTGAGGGGTATTCTTACATTCAAACAGAAACACTGCTGATGACAGACGCCATGTTGGAGCCCTGCAGCTGAAATATCATCACACGACTTCTTCGTCCTCATGTCTGTGGACACCTGATCTGCCCCTCTGTTCTGCTGTCCGCGCACTAACTCTGTCCTTTTCAAAGGAAGTCTGGTATTGTTCCTCCAAGTCTCGGTTTGAGTGTTAACCCATCAAACAGTGAGTAAACCAGGTCAGTGAATTCCTGTGTGTCAGCTGCAGTAAACGTCTCGCTCCAGCAGCGGCAGGGAGACACTGTCCTGTCAACACGGCCGCCAGAGACTCCATTTCCCAGAAAACACTGCTCAGAAGTGACTTCTCCGGTAACACAGGAGGTGTCAGGAGTTTAAGACGTGTTGACAGACGGCGGGATGTGATGGATTGGAGCGGCTCGTTGGGCTGACAGCAGCCGTGTGGACACGTAGAGACAGGTTTCTGCAGACAAAGAGGCTGAGTGGGACAGACTGTCCTGTAACGAGACGTCAATCTCTCGGCACGTTGTGTGTTGATTTCACACTGACTGATGAATGACGTTTTCTTAGGTCGCAGTTGGGCGTAATTACAAACCATCAGAGACGTAAGCTACTATTAACAGAACTGATTCTGGATCAGTCACAGTGTATCCCAGTGGCCAAACACTGTACTGCAGCAAAGGTTTCCCCATAGACCACCAGTACACAAGCTGACTATGAAACCTTAAAACACTTGTTGAGTTGCACAGAGAGCTGAAGGCGATGTGAGTGAACATCAGTGTCTGGTGTCCAGTAGATAGTCTGCAAAGAAAACGTTTGTCATTGCGCTTAAAAAAAAGGATCAATATTGATGCATCAGAAGCAGAAATATCACTTTTTTAACTTCACACTTTCTTCTTCCTGTCAAAAAGTACCCACAATGCAACTCAACCACCAAAGTTAGTTCAACGACTGTGGTGTGTTATGCTATTAGCGGCTAATGTTAGCCTGCCGCAGAGAAGAAGAAATTCCACACATCTGTTTTCCACAAACTGAACTGACTGTAAATATTCTTCATTTCAAAACGTGCCTGCTGACAGAAGACGTGCTCTTCATCACGGACTTAAACTGAGAACATTCCACCTTAAGAAAGTGGAAACAGGCCTCAAGTGTCAAAAGATACCAACTTTGATGGAACTATGCATCAAAGAGTCCCCACAACATGAGCAATACACACACACACACACACACGCACACACACACACACACGCACACACACACACACACACACACACACACACACACCTGACTCAGCACGGCGTCTCATTGAGCCCAAAACAAGCTTCACCAAGTAAAGCTGAACATACAGCCTGGAGCCAGACCTCCCTCACCTCCAGCACCTCCTGCGGGGCACTTCCTCCTCTTCAGACCCTCCTCATCCTCCCCCGCCTCCCACCACTCTTTCTTCTCGCCCCCCTTTTCCTTGCTCCTCTCATCTTGTCCTCATCCTCTTCATCTTCTCCTCTCTCACCTCCTTCTCTTCGTCACTGTATTTACCCTCCTGCTCCCTTCCTTGTTGTCCTCCTCCACCACTCTTTCTCCCTTCCCTTTCTCCTTCATTCCTCTCTTCTTTCCGCCTCCTTGTCCACTTCATCTTCTTCCCTGTCTTCTTCATCCTCCTCTCAGTTTTTATCCTTCCTTCCTTTCTCCTTCCTAATCCTTTTCTCTCTTCTCCTCTTCATACGCCTCTACCTTCCTCTCTTTATTCCTCTTTCCTCCTCCTCCTCTGCCCCCACTGCTTTCTCCTAAGCTTCCTCTCCTGCTTCTTCTCCTCATCACCCCCTCCTTGTGTTCCCCTCCATCCTGCTCTCCCCCATCGCTCCTTTCTTCTTCTTTCTCCTAACAACAAACACAGTCTGCTTCAGATTCCACCACCCACTGCTGCCTCACCTCCTTCTGCCACACACACACACACACACACACACACACACACACACACACACACACACACACACACTCGTGATGTCTGGAGGTCGCAGTAGTTGAGGTCAGAGGTCACCATTCAAAGGAGTGTGAGGCAGCTTTGATCAAACTCACTGGAGAGTGTTTGTAAAGATGGAGATGATTTGGAACTCTCTTCCTTTCTTTTCCTTCCTTCTCTCCTTGTCTCCTTCCTCCCTCATTTCCTCCCTTCATTTCTTCTTTTCTCCTCCTTTGAGCTGTTTTCTCTCACTCCTCTCTGCTGGTGTGTTTCCATCCACCTGCTCTCATTTTCAATTTCAGTAAAAAATAAATGATTAAACGAACCTGAGTGGAAAAATGGAGGGAGGAGAACGTTACGCTATGAACATGTGACTTCAATGTCCAATGAAATCTCCTCTGGAGAGAGGAACCATCAGTGGCGAGATGAGGAGGCTGTAACCTTCCTCACATTAACACTAAACCAACAGAAATCATTTCTTTTAATTGCAGCACCTGGCCTCCTCCTTCTTCTTGATTGACACTTGAATGGAGAATTAGCGCCACCTGCTGCTTTTCTCCATGAACAACTCTGAATATTCACATTCAGTGTTTTCTTCTGCTTCTTTCCTGAAGATTCAGATAAAATTTGTCGTGCAGTTGGATGGAAACTTGGTTACCGTCGTCTCCTCTCTCCATCTTCCTTTCAGTCACTTTCCCTCTTAATTTCTTCTTCTTTCTTTTCTTCTCTGTGTCTCCCGTCTTTCTTCTTCTCTGCCCTCATTCTTCCTCTCTCCTGCTGGATGCCTCGGGTGTATCCTCAGATGTGTGAGGGCCAAAAGCAGGGTTGTGTGAGGCTACTGTGTGTGTGTGTGTGTGTGTGTGTGTGTGTGTGTGTGCCAGCTGGCGGTGTGTTCAGAGCTGGTGGAATGTACCGCGGGGCTCCACAGCCTGCGACTGGGAGAGATAAGGCACCGGACACACACACACAACACACACAACACACAACACACACACAGAGAAGCAAACAGAAGATGCTGCCAAAGACAGCTTCGAGTGCACACACACACACACACACACACACACACACGCACATATGTACACACAGCTGATCTCTGTGACACACACTTGCACATCAGCTCGGATCAGTCAGTCGCTCAGTAAACAGGCTGGAAAAAAGCAACTGTTTGCTCAAACGGTTGTGGAGATGAGGAAGCCAAACAGGAGAGATTAGAGAGGAAATAATTACGCAACAGTATAAACAAAACAATAAAATGTAACAGTACACACAATACTGCAGTACTGTGGAGACCACACAGAGGAGCTGTGTCAGCGCGTGATTCTGCTTGGTTCAATAAGGAGGAGGCTGCGTCTCAGACAACAGAACATAAATGAGAGCGATTACGTGTGTTGTGCTTGTAAAAGACAGGTGGAAAAGATGCTGTGAAGATAAATAATGATCATTTATATTTCACCTCTGCCAACTAAAGCTTGATTAATGGTTTCATGGATCTGTGTGGAAAAGATGGAGGGCCTCTCGCTGACTTTTTCATATTTAATCACCAGTCCAGTAAAAAATTGGCCTAAAACAGCAATCCAAGACAGACCCAGGGCTAACTGACGGCTGTTCCTGTGTACATTCATGGTTTTGGTCTCTTTTGAAAGGCAACACTGAACTTTTCTCCCCGTCGTCAGAGTCCCTGTAAGTGCTGCTGGTAGATAGAAGATAATAGAAGCTTGAACAAACTGAAGAAGGTTTTTTTTCTGCCTTGATGTTTTTTGCAAATAGATGCTGGCAGAGGATTATTTCTGTGCTTTATTAGCTGGAAGACATCTGTATTTTCTTATTTTCTCTTATGGTATATCAAGGAGTCCTCCAAAAAAAGGAAATTTATTATATATTTATCTATGTAAATATCTATATTTGTAGTCATAAAAATCCAGATTTTGGTAATCCATATTCATATTTAAGGTATCTTTACGTAGCTTTTTGCCATATATATTTATATTGAGGTCATTTCCTAAATGTATCACTTCAAATTGTGTGTAATATTGCTGTTAGCACTGAAATACCTGATTGAGTTGACCAAGCTGTAAATAAGTCACTGAAGCGGCAGAGCTGCATGTTAAGCATTTCATTGGCTATTCAAAGCGTCAATCATCTGCACACTTCGCTTCTCACGTTAAAGAAGAAAAGGTGGGCCTTCTGTTTAGTGGATAGTGATTGGTTGCCGTGGTTTCATTTGGCAGATTGTGTTTGGTCAAGTTAGGTTTCATTTGAGACTCCACCGGTAATTGGAGACAAGATGGCGCCCGCCTCTTTCTGTTTCCGGTCGTTATAGCGGTTAAAACCAGAAGATAAGTCAGCCAGCTAGTTTTAAAGGAGAAAACATCTTTCTGTGGATTACAGTCATGTTTTGGACTAAATGTGTTTGCCGCAGTGGATCCTCTGGACCTTTGTGGATGTTTCCAGACCGTTTCTGTCGGAGTGTGGTGGACCTGTGGCTCACTGAGAGACGCCACCGGTGAGTTGCCTCAGTGTTGGTCAGTTTTAAAAACGGTTGTTTTTATGTTGTTGCTGCTTTATTGAGCCTCATGTTGTGGTTGTATCTTCAAATGGTTTGCATCCATTCGAGTCACGTGAATCGCACTTTTCTAACGGTGTTTAATATGAGTAGAAACTTGGCGTTTGTGTGAATGGAGGCGGAGGAATGTCCGCGGATGGGCCGTGAGAACAGTTCGATTAAAACGCAGTGCTGCCCTCAACTAAAGGAGTGTGTCAGGGTCCTAAGCGGACGACGTGGGACGCAGGACGTGGACCCGGCTGCAGTTTAACACCGTCACACTTCTTGGACAGTTGTACATGGCAGTGTGTGAGTGTGTGTTGCAGGAGAAGCTCGTTGATGGCAGACCTCCTGACTCACATTCATGTTGAATCAGATCACAGCTGTGAGGAAACTCACATGTCCTGTCTTGTCAAAGATTTTGGTCCAGAGCGAAGTGTCTCAGATTTCTGTGCATGAAGGTCTGAATCGATGACCGATGAATCGTCATGTTTGACTTTTAATATCGTTTATATTATTCTCTGTGTGGTCAGGGTTTGGCTTCCAGGCTGTCGTGGGCATGGTCCGGCTTCTTATCTCAGTGTCAGTCAGCAGATTTTTGTTTCATGGATTTGACCCCGAAGCCTCATGTTTGTGACCTTCCTCTTCCTCCACCATCATCATCTTATTTCCACCAACCCTTCACCAGCTCCACCCTGAGGGAAAATGTCTTTTTTTTAGCTGATTAACTGAGCACCATGAAATTCATTGAGTACATTCATGAAGCTGAAGCGTCTTGATCTTTCGTGACCTTTCCACCTCTCTGCCCTCGGGTCACAGTTTCCACTGGCACACAAGAAATGTTGAAATCCAACAGGCAGTTTGCCATGAAACTACAACTACGGCTCCATGTCTGCAGCACGCTGCATGTTACATGATGTGTGCGTGGACAAAGACCCACGAAGGCCGGAGAGAATGTAAATGAATATTTATCACTGAATAATTTATTTTTCAAAAAGAAGAAAGAAAGAAAGAAGAAACCCCAAATGTTTACATGCTGTGGCCTCTCTGACCCTAAAAGTTAGCTAAAACACACACTCTTTAATGTGTGTGTGTGTGTGTGTGTGTGTGTGTGTGTGTGTCGCAGCTCGACACAGCGACACTCTAACACCCAATTTGTCTCCATAAAGCTCAAAGATCAGAAGAAACGCAGCAGAGATTTAAAAAGAAAGCAAGAAGAGGAAAAAAAAGCAGATTTGGAGCTAATCAGAGAACAGGAAGTGTCGCCGTGGCTACACTAACAACTTCCTGGTTCCTGCTTAATTGGAAAATTAACGAGTGGAGGAAGACGGCGGTCTGTCTGAGCAGCATCTAAAGACACTGCTGCTGTTACATCTCCCTCATCCCTCCATCCTTCCTCCATCCCTCTACATGTCTTCCATTTCTCCTCTAGCTTCATCCATCTGTCTGTCATTTCCTCCACCCGATCATCACCCATCCATTACTCCTCCATCCCTCCACCACATTTGTTCATCCTTTTCAATCCCTCTCACTTCACACCCGTCATCCACCCTTTCATTTCTCTCATTCATCTGTCCATGTCTTCACTCCATCCATTCATCCATCCATCCTGCCCTCCATCTCCTCCCGCATCCCTCCCCCCTCTCTCCTCCACCCTCCTCTTCCTCCACGCTAACAGGATTAGCGCTGCGTCTTAACGAAGCGGAGGAAATAATTAGTCCTGTCACTGATAACATTTCCACGCCTCATTAGAGGCCACAAGTCCTGCGTCTCTTCTCCTGCTATGACTTTCTTCTCCTCCCTCTGTCCTCCCTCTGTCCTCCCTCTGTCCTCCCTTTATCCTTCGCCGTCCCAAAAACACATCTGAGCATTGAACAGGAGCAGAAGTGAAGCTGCAGTTCCTCTAATAACCTCTCACTCAAAGAATATGTGAGACGTGGGGACATCTAATGGACCCTGAGTGGAAACATGTCCGTTCATTTGTTTTACGTTAATAAGCAACAGCTTGAAGTTGAATATCTGCTTTCCCTCCTTTTATAGTAGCACTGGCATCGTTTTTTTTTTTTAAGTTTTGGTAAGCAGCAGTTCATACAGACACTTTGACAACATCTGCGTAGCTGTCCACTCCTGTCAGCTTTGTCTTCCCGGTGAGCTAACCGTCGCTCAAGCTAACCGGCGAGTGGTTTGGTGAGCTCTCCTGAGAGGTTACCGGGTACCAGGCGTCTGTAGCCTGCTGCCTGCTGCCTGCCTGCACCGTTATTTGTTTTTGAAATCCCTTTCCTTATTGGTGGTTTCCGGTCAGGTGACGGCTGAAGACGTGCTCTGCAGGAGTATTACAATAAAACAGATGTTAAGAACAGGTTAGCGGGCATCAGAAGCAGGAGGATCGATGGTTTATTGATCTGAACTGGAGGACACCGGCAGCTGCAGCCCTTTTCTCACGTCTTAACGGATGGAAATGCTCACGTGAGCGCAGACAGCGCCGTTAAACAAAGACGTCAGGCAGAAAACGCCGCATCATTTCATGTGCAAATGAAGCTCCTTAATCACACGGCGCTCAGTGAGACTCGCTCAGATGTCTGAGTATTAAAACCGCTCACTTTCATTTTTCTGACAGAAATATGCTGCAGCCTGAGGACAGATGGACAGAAGATGTTAGCGTGCGAACACACCTGCTGTGTGTGTGTGTGTGTGTGTGTGTGTGTGTGTGTGTGTGTGTGTGTGTGTGTGTGTGTGTGTGTGTTTTCTGTTTGTCCACTTTTTTAGATCTGTGTTTGTGTGTGTGTGTGTGTGTGTGTGTGTGTACAAACAAACACAAAGGCTGCGCTCCTGCTCACTTCTGAGGACCCACAACACCCAGAAGCAGCCACAGATCAGGCGGAGGGGCGACACCGCGGCCCTCTGCCAGACAAAAGCCGCGGCACTCTGAGTGGAAGGCGCCTGTCAGAGCCGCTGAATAGACCCTTTGTCGCGCTCTTTAGCCCTCGTTGTCGGCTTAATTGGCCCCTTCAGCGGCGAGGTGGAGATCTCCTCCTGCAGCCGAGGACCCGGCCAACCGCCGCCACGCTGAGAGCAGCGGAGAGGTGGAGGGCTCATGTTTCTGCACAGCGACATGATGGGTTCATGTTTAGAGGCTCACTGTGAAGACAGGCTGGATGGTTGCTGTGAGCGTTACGAAGGCAGGACAGTGTGTCTCCATCAGGGAAGTGCTCTGAAAGACGCAGGACGAGACGAAGCATCGTGCAGGTAGACGATGATGCCAGGTCCCACCAGCAGATTTTCAGGATTGTTAGTGTTTAATTTTCTGGTGGTTTTTCGTTCTAAAAAGACGACAAAGAATCATTCAGCCATCGACAAACTATCCCAGCTCAGGGCTCACTGACTTTGCTTGTTGTGGGGCTTTCTACTGTTCCACATGGTCTTCATCAGCAGATGGAGTTTGCTCAGACTTTGAAACTCTCCCTGGTTGTGAAAAACGTGGATGGTTTCACACCTCTCATCAAATCATCCGTTCATCTCTCACTGTGTGAAAGCATGCTGCTCATTTGCTCCGGCTCATTTTGACCTCTTTAACGTACCTGCTGGCTTTTTAAACAAACCGTGCTCAGCTCGTCCAGGTGTGTCCTGCTTCCTGTTTCCTTCTCGCTGCCTTGGATGTCTTCTGTGACCATGGTGACCAGTGACGTTAGTACTGACCGGTGTGTCTCTGCTTCTTCATTATTGTTTGTCTGGGAGCCAAATTGCTCCTCAGGGGTGTTAAAGTTTTACTATATTCTGACAGCAGCTTGGTGTGTAGCCGTACAGATGAGTAGAGGAAGCATAAGATAAAGTCGGGTTAGCATTAGTTCAGATATGAAGTCGTCTGTTCTCTCTCTGTTGTCCTGGATTGCTCGTGTCGTCTGAAAATGGCCGAGGTCTCGCTGATCTGTCGTACGTCAGCGTGCGCTGCCTCGCACAGATGACTGCTGGCATTAATGACCGAGATGGAACCAATCATCCTCTTCATCTTCATTAACTCATTAATCTAATAGTTGTATAACCAGATGAGCCTCGTTCTCTCTGCAGGCCTTTAAACCCGACCAGATGCTGCTTTGGTAATCCGGCAGAGGACCCGGTGAGGAGCTCTGTGGAGCCCCAGGAGAGCAGATCCAGAGTCAGCTGGTCCACCAGGTTTCAGCTGGTCCAACAGCAGATGGACATGAACAGAGTTCACCGTCGCCGAGCGTAACAGGCCGGCGGTGTTAAATCTGTTGTCAGTTCAATCCAGCGGATAAACGAGGGGACGCGGGAGCAGGATTATATGCTCAGATTAGACCTGGTTCAAACGTTGTTACAGCGAGCAGCAGCTGTGATCGTGTGTCATCAGAGCCC
The DNA here is from genome assembly GCA_037975065.1 of Chaetodon trifasciatus. Taxonomy (NCBI): domain Eukaryota; kingdom Metazoa; phylum Chordata; class Actinopteri; order Chaetodontiformes; family Chaetodontidae; genus Chaetodon; species Chaetodon trifasciatus. Next base: position 1,303,866 of record JBBMOE010000049.1, read on the forward strand.
AGAATACACAAATAATATGATGGATTGGAGTGTTAATGATGCAGCCGTAAACATGAGGTTGAAGGTGTGTTTGAACGTCCTGTTGAGGCTCGTTTGGGCAGAATCACGTCTGAAATGTTCGATCCGACTCAGGATGATGTCTGTGTTGTTAAAGCATGAAAACGAGGAAAAGAACACCAGAAGCTTCTGTAAAGCTCTCACTCTCACAGTCTGCAGATTCACCCCTGTCTGTTAATCATTAACTGAGTCTGACACACACACACACACACACACACACACACACACGCACACACACAGATTAGGATTCAGTCAGTGTCTCGGTGTGTCAGCTTGTCTCGTTGGCCTGCCGTGCCCTCTCTCTTCACTCTCTCTCTCAGCCTCCATCTTTGTTTTCAGCCAACAGTGGTGGTCTTTAACCCCACCTGCCAATCACAAGTGAGGGGGGCGGGGCCACTGAGGTGGGAAACCATAGAGGTGATAGAGCGGGAGGGGCCCGGGGTCCCGTGGGTGACGGCTCTCAGCAAGCAGCACTTGTTCTCTGGTGTGTGTGTGTGTGCGTGCGTGTGTGTGTGTGTGTGTGTGTGTGTGTGTGTGTGTGTGTGTGTGTGTGTGTGTGTGTGTGTGTGTGTGTGTGTGTGTGTGTGTGTGTGTTAAAGAGTGACAGAAACAATGAGGCGTATTGAGGACATTAAGGGCATGACAAACATAGTGTTCATGTCCTCTGTCATGTCAATAAGGAGACGCACGCACGCACGCACACACACACACACACACACACACACACACACACACACACACACACACACAGTGAAACCTTAATTGCTCACTGGGTTGTTCTTTCACGCCTCGTCGTGTTTGGAGGACGTTTTGATCAGGATGGGTGATGTGCAGCAGAAAGCAGGAAGTGACATCACACTTTTCTCTAAGGGTCTATTTGCTCTTTTCAAGCATCACTCCAGTATCCTGCAGGATGATTGGCTCTCTGCACAGTGAAAGGCGGGACTTAGTTCAAACCTTCTCTGTGTTGTTTTCTTTTGTGTTTGAGGTCGTTTCTTCTTGGCGACTGAGAGAATAAATGATGGCCGCCGTGCGTTACAGCTGTGTGGAGCCACTCTGTGTTCTCTGTGTGATCGATAACATCTTTTAATTCTTTTAGATGCACTTATTGTTAGTCGCTTGGTGTTTCCATCAGGCTTTGTTTGGGCCCTCATTGTTCATTTTAAGTGAGTCTGAAGTGAACCTTCACCTGCGGTCGTCCTCATGTGATCTCCTCACATTATCTCTGTGAGGTGCTGGTTGGCTTTTGGCCCCGCGCTGGTTGATTGGCACACAGGGGGCGGGGCTTCTGCTGCCCTCTGACCTATAGCACAGCTGAGTGTGCGTCAGGCTGGATGAGTGACGGCTGTTGAAGCAGACATGTTGTAGTTGTCGTCTCCTTTATGTTTGTGTCTGTCTTTAACTCTCTGCGTCTCTCTTGAGTCACAGAGTGAAAATGTAAAGTGTGTGTTTCCATCAGCTCGCTCCAGGATGAAGCTGCTGTAGAAGCGTCCTTTAAAGAATTCATGAGGCTGGAGGGTGTTTTTAGTGTCGTCCCATGTTGGCTATTTTTCAAGCTTTCACATGAAAAACAAAACTTTAAAAGATTAACAACAGTCACATAAAGCCAAGTGTGGTGAAGTCCAGTCAGCCTTTCCATCGGCCTCCACCCACAAAGATCTGCAAACATCTGCAGAGCCTTGTAGTGTGTGAACCATGAGGTGTTGTGAGACCACGAACAAAAAGAAAGAAAGGACGTCTTCATGAGAACACTTCATGGATTTGTGGTTGTGACAGGGACATGTGGTGACCCGCTGTGTGGATGTTGGCTCACGTGTGTGTGACGTGCAGAAAGCCGTCCACTCTGCAGAGGGGCGTCTCATTCGTCTGTGGACGTGCCGGCCAGCCGTCATGTGATCAAACACTTCGAGGAGTTCTGGTTTGGATCCTCGCAGGGATCAATGACGTTTCAGAGCATTTCATCATATTTGTGATCATCACAAACTTTGTTCTTTCGCTTTGATTAATAGAAATATAAATGTGTGTTTCCAGTGTTCACCTGCTTTCACTGTCTCAGAGCTCCTACGCCTTCAGGTGAATGTAAAAGGAGGGAAAACCGACCGACCTGTCGGCGACGGCTCGGGTCGGCTCGGTTCCTCCTCTCTTGGACTCGTGTTGCGTCCGGGCAGAAATAAGAAGCCTTGTTTCAGCACTGAGGGAGCTTCAGGCGGCTCCACTTCCTGTTTTCTGATTCAGGGTTTCCTGATTTCCGTGAAAAAAACAAAAATCTTTGGAGCTTCTGTTTCTGCCTCGTTTGGCTTCTGTCTCCGAGTTAACAAAGCGCCACATGTATGTTCACGTTTTAATTGAGTTTCCCTGACAACCCTGTGTTCAGGCCTGTTTCACTTTGTTCTGATCCCCCTTTGGGTGTTAACAAACACTGCTGCGCACGCACACACACACACACACGCGCACACACACTTCCCCGGCAGTTTAATTAAATCCATTAAAAGCCTTGTAGGCGCCGGGCGGCTCGGATCAATCCTCACCTGAATGGCTGCTGACTAATTGTTCCGTTAACGGAGGGTTAACGGACAGATCAAAGGCTCCGGCGGCATAATTAGCAGAAGGGAGAGAGAAACGGAGAGAGCGAATTAATGAGAAACAAAGGATGCTGGGAGTTTTCTTGCTGGAACATTAAATTCAAAGAAAGACAGATTGGGGGAGAATTTTCTGTAAGGGCTGTGAACCAATGATCGCTCGTGTTTCTCCAAATTAAGACAACATTTCCCATCAGCCCCTCTGCTTCCTGTTTCCTGCCCTGAAGGGGGTAAACATGTTGGAAGTGACTGCTTTCATCTGGAATAAACTCCTGAACTTTTCAGCTTCACTTTCCCTCTGAGTGTTATAAGAGCCAGCGGAGAGGAAGAGGAGGAGATGAGGCACGAGGAGAGAGGAAGAAAGGAGACGGACGTCGTGACTGCGGAGGAGAAGGAAAAGAAGGGAGAGACAGCAAGGAGAGGAGAGAGGAGCACCAAAAAAATGGATGCAGGAGATCAAAGAAAGTAGAAAATTAAACAATTAGAGGTAATAAACAAATAGGAGGAGGAGGAGGAGGAGGAGGAGGAGGAAGGGTAAAAGGAAACTAGACAACAAGCAAACAAGAGAAGAAGAAGACAACAGTTTGGATAGGATATTGACGAGGAAGGAGAGGAGCTTGAGAACAAAAGAGGAGGAGCGGAGAAAAGAAGAGCGGAGTGACTGGAGACATGATAAGAAGGAGGAAAAAATGAAGACGAGGTGGAGGGGTGACAAGGAGGTGACGGAAGAGAGGAAGAAGGAGAAGGTAAAGAATAAGAAGAAAAGGATAAGGGGTGAAAGGAAGAGGAAGAGAAGAAGAAAAAGGAGAGGATGTCAAAGAAGCAGATCAGGATGAGGAGGAGAGAGGGAGCCATGTCAACATCATGAAAGGAGGAGGTGACAAAGGTGAGGCAGAGAACAGCTGAGCAGCAACAGGAGAAGAGGAGGAAAAGGAGGAGATCAGGGAGCAGCGTGGTGCTGGGAGAGAAAGATGAAAGAGAGGAGGAGAGTGGATGAGGGACAAGGTAAGAAGGTTAGACGAGGAAATGACAGGAAGAAGAAGAAGAAGATGAAGAAAAAGAGGAGGAGAAGAGAAGGAGAAAGGGTGTCAGGAAAGGAGGAGGTGAAAGGAGGAGCAAAGAAACCCAACATGGTGAAAGAATGAAGAAAGAAATGTGGAATGAAAGTAACATCAAGATCCAGAATATAATGAAGCAGAACAAAGAAGAGAAACACAACTCTCACGCCCCATGGGTGTGTGTGTGTGTGTGTGTGTGTGTGTGTGTGTGTGTGTGTGTGTGTGTGTGTGTGTGTGTGTGTGTGTGTTTTATACATCACAGCCTGCAGGGTTGCTGCAACTTTTAGCCTCGATGTCCATCCGGCCTCGATTACAGCAGAGCCCGGCAGGCTTGCATCACACACACACACACACACACACACACACACACACACACACACACAGAGGAAGAGTCTGCAGGCTGTGTGTGTGTGTGTGTGTGTGTGTGTGTGTGTGTGTGTGTGTGTGTGTGTGTGTGTGTGTGTGTGNGTGTGTGTGTGTGTGTGTGTGTGTGTGTGTGTGTGTGTGTGTGTGTGGTTTGCCTGCCGGCGCTCCTCTCTGCTCTGATCGGACGAGGTTTTACAACATTTAGCGTTTCGCCTCCTCCTCTCACATCCTTCCCTCCCACTCCTCCTCTCTCCTCCTCCTCCTGTCCTCCCCTCCTCCTCTCCTTGTCTCCTCTTCTTCCTCTCCTCCTCTTCTTCTGTCCTGAACCTCCCTTTTATCTGTCATCTTCTCCTCATGCACTTTCTGTCGTCTTTTATCTTTTAAAGTCTCATTCTGTTGCCTCCTCTCCTCCTCTCCTCATATTTATTCTCCTCTCTTTTCCTTCTTTTTGCTCATTTTTCTGACCTCCTCTCCTCATCTTGCCCTCCGTCTCTCCTCTCCTTACTTTTCATCATGTCATCTCCTCTTTGCATCTCTTTTTTCTCCTCGTCATCCCTTCTCTTTAAAATCTGTCTCTTCCTTCTTGTTTTCTTTTTCGTCTCCTCCTTGTCTTCCTGAATCACAGCCTCTCCTCGTCTCCTTGTCATATAGTCCTCCTCCTCCTCCTCCTCCTCCTCTCCTCTACGCTCTCCTGAGCCTAATTTCTTTCTCCTTCTATCATCTCCTCTTCGTCTTTTCTTTTCATCCGCTCCCTTTCCCTCCTTCTCTACTCTTGTCCACTTGTATTTCCTCTCCTGCTCATCTCTTCTTCTCTTCTCCCTTTTCTCCTCTTATTACCTCCTTTTGTCCTCTCCTCGTCTCAGTGTCATCTGCTCTTCTCCTCCTGTCTTTTCCTCATGTTCATCTCTTCTCCTCCCTCCTTCCCTTCTTGTCACATCCTCTAACTTTCTCCCTGTCACATTGTCCTCCTCCTGATCCTCCTTTAATTTATCATCTACTCTTCTCCTCCTCTGCTCGTACTTCTCCTCTCCCATCCCACCCCTTTACTTCTGCTTCATGTCCTTTAATCTCTTCTTCTGTCTCCTGTCTTCTTCTCCTCTGTTTCGTCTCCTTCTCTTTCTCCGTCATCTTTCTCTGTTTTTCTCCCTCTTGTTTCTCCTCACTGTCTCACTTTTGTTCTTCATCTTCTCCCTCTCCTCCCTCTCCTCCCTCTTTCTCCTCCTCTGTATCACTGTCTCCACTCAACATGTCACATTTCGGTGCGGCTGAATGAAAATTAGTTCTCCGTTTTTAATCTGTGATTGACGATGTGCAGCTGATGTTAGCGGAGCTGCGAGTCATGTGGCCTCCTCCTCCTCCTCCTCCTCCTCCTCCTCCTCTGATCCTCAGCGTCTCACCGACAGGCCGACTGTCTTCTGTGGGATTTGAGTTACTTATTAACAGACTCTCCTCCGGACCTTCAGGCTTCATTATGGAGGAGAGTGGCGTCTCTCCTCTGAGCTGAGCTCCATTAGACGCTCCTCCGTCTGTCATCTGAGCGTCTCCGTCTCCTCCTCTGGGCTCCCTCTGTCACATCCTGGTGTTATCTTTATCGCTCTGACTGATCCAGCTCTGCTCCTCTCTGTCTCCATTTGTACTCCTCCCCGGAGGCTCTCTGTCTTCGTCTTTCCATCGCTCTCATGCGCTCCGTCCTCTCTTCATTCAGCTGATTTCGTCCTCTTTGCTTTATTCTCAGCGTCGACCCCAAATTTAAAGAAACCTCCGTCGTCTCCAACTCGGCCCTCTCCAGTGGTTAAAATCAACTTTGTCTGAGGTGACCTTTGTTACAGCAGAAGACGTAATGAACACGTTCCTCTGCTGGATTCTTGTGTGTGGACATATTAGCTGCGTGTTAAACCTCCAGTCAAGAAGATCTATGAACTTATTGATCCCACACAGCACCTGCAGTGCTGTATTACAATATTCAAAAGTCACATTAAACTACGCCCTGCATACACTGTCCATAAAAAGTACCTGCAAAAACACAAATACAGTCAGTTAATAAGTTACAGTAAATAATTGAAGTGTGTGAAGAGTTCAACAGTGTCACTGATGTTATTTCTTTACAGTAGTGCAGGATGGACACACTGAGGTTATTTACGGTATTAATTTGACATGGTAATCGTCATGTTACAGTAAAATGATCCTCGCTGCTGCTGCTGCTGCTGTTTCCAGCTCAGAAAAGCAGAACAGGATCTTCATGATGAGTATTAATTTAAACACCAGTTTCGGAACAAGTTCTCCTTTGCTGCCCGTTTTCCTTTTAGTTAAAGCTGCTAAACATTTTCTTACAGTTGCTGAAAATCTCAAAGACGCAGCAGCAGCCCTTCATCACGCCTCCGGCAGCTTCCTGCCGTCCTCTGCTTCCTGTTTCCGTGTTTGAAACGCAGCAGCGGCTCGTGGTCTCAGTGTCCGAGCCGCTGCTGATGAAATGAAAGCTGCGTTCAGGTGGTCTCCGCCGCGCACATGCTCGCCGTCTCTCCGCCTCTGAGTCAGGAAGTCACCTCCAACGCTCGTCCTCGGTCTCCCGAGGCTCCGACACTGAGTCACGTTGGGCCGCTGCAGACCGGCAGAGTTCACATGCAGGTTTTTAAGTCACTGTTGAATCCACAGCGGAGAAGGTTTCCTGAACACAAACTGAAATATAGATGACATCCAGCTGAGTTCACAGGATCTTTTCGTTTAAGCCTTTCAAACAAACTGAGTTCAGGGCACACAGCGACAGAGACGTGTCCACGTGAGTGCAGTATGTGGCCAAAAGTAAATGGACAAACAGGCGGATGTGCTGCTCTGATAGCCTCCCCTCTCCGGGTGTTTGCTCCCATTCAGACACCAGAGCATCACTGATGCTGGTGGTCAGGTCAGCCCTTCAGTCGGTGCTTCACTTTACATCCCAGAGGCATTGGGTGGGGTTGAGGTCTGGGGGTGGGGTTGAGGTCTGGGTTCTGTGCAGGCCAGTCGACTTCTTCCACAGCAAACTGAGAAAAGCGTTTCTCTCTGGAGCTGCTTCGGTGTCCTCGTGCCATGCATCGAGCTTTGTCTTCAGGGCGGCCACGCGGCTTAAATCACAGAAAGTGTGAGGGCAGGATTCGTGTCATCATCACATATTTGACTGTACCTCAGTACAAACCTGCTCTCTGGTGATTTACTCTTATATTTACATAGAGGAGAGTAGAGATATGTCACTGGAAAACCTTCATCATCTGATCCTACAGCATGAAAATCTCCATATCTGGAGATGCAAAGTTTTCATCTGACAGTGGAACTCTTCATCCTCTTCACTGTCAGCGCTGTAGTACTTGAATACTGCTGTTTTGCTTCTTTGTTCAAATTTCCCTCGTACTGAAACTCTGTTTGGTTGTCGTGTCAGTAAATATGAGAGCACCAAGGCTGGAGAGCACCTACACACACACACGCACGCACGCACGCACGCACGCACGCACGCACGCACGCACGCACGCACGCACACACACACACACACACACACACACACACATCTGACGTGTGCCATCAGTGAGGATGAGTCAGGCGTTAACATTTCCTTGACTGTCTCTTTGATGTGAGTCATCTTCACTCTGCTGTTGAGTCCAACAGGAGCGCAGAGGAAGATCAAGTGAGACATAATGAGAACGCTGTTTGTCATGTGGAAAAACCTCACAACTCCAACTTTGGTCATTTCCAAGGTTTTCACTTCGCTTTAAGAAGGAGATGGTTCAGTGTGGCCTGAGAAAACTCTACATGAAAGCCTTCAAAGACAAAAACGTCTCACAGTTGTACTGAAGACAGCCCAGACAGGACTGGATTCATGAGACCTGCCAGGTCCCATTATTACCGACAGGCACTGAGCAGGACGCCCGAAAGACAGACTGACGCTGCTCGTTAGCTACTGGCTGAAATAAACTATCAATCTGTGATAAGTTAACATCAGCTCACATGAGTCGACATTAAAGTTGGACTTTGTTCTGTTCTCAAAGCTGCAATTTAGCTTTGAGTGGAGTGATAGCGTAGCTTTTCAGCCAATCAGGCTCAGCGTGTTCAAACAGTTTGAGAAGTCGGGCTGGGTGGAAATATTTGAAATGAGTTTGGATCAATACGAAGCTTTGCCAAAGTAAAATATAGAAAAGTTTCCTGAGTTAAATCAAGGATTATCTGAAGTCTGAGCGAACACATGAAGCCAGCTGTGACACTTTCGATGCTGAGGCTGGACACACAGTCCTTCTCTGGAGATCTTTATTTTACTCTGTGTGTTGATCCGGGCTGCAGATTTTCTGAAAAGTGGTTTACTGGTCAGGATGGTTTTTGTCTTTCATGTCTCTCACACCGTGGCTGCCATGTTGGAACCAGCAGACACAGAATGTGTTTATATGCTAATTCTTGTCTAGTGTGGAAACATGTTTTTCTCTAACTCTGAAGCCTTGTTTGGCTACACTTCAGGGACCACCAGGGTTCAGGAGGTTAAGGGCCCCTCAAAAAGCCCTTCAGGACCCCTTCAGGTCCCTGAACCACACTTTGAACACCGCAGTCTGCACCTTGCTGACCCAGAGGGCCCCCCTCCAGCTGTCTGCTCTGACCTCCACCTCCATGATCATGATGACGATGATGATGATGATGTCACTGCGTGGGTCGCTGTTGCTGTTGTAGTGAAGAGATGATGCGTTGTCATGGAGACGAGATGGGAGGCAGATTGAAGATGACAGAGACGATGATGAGAGTGAAAAGAGAACAGAGTTCCCTTCCTCCTGGGACACACTTCTGTGTGTGTGTGTGTGTGTGTGTGTGTGTGTGTGTGTGTGTGTGTGTGTGTGTGTGTGTGTGTGTGTGTGTGTGTGCGCGCGCTGCAGGCTGCTCGACAGATGCTCTCATTAGTCAAACAGGCCGTCCGCTGTGTGAGCCTCATCAACCAGCACTCTTCATCACGATTAACCCGACCTGCTCCGTCTCCCTGAACTCAAGCTGAGACAAAAACAGAACCGGAAGACAAAGAAGTACTTCAGCATTTTAGAAAATACCTTTTTCAGATCAGAGTCCAGCTCGCGTCTGTCTGTGCAGCACAGAGAGGACAGTCTGCCTCCTGCAGTCTTCATGCTGTGGACAGGTCGTCAGGTGTGGCTCCACGGTGTCGGCACAGAGACATAAACCCAAACGAGGCTGTAAACGCTGCACTGAAGAGCTGGACAGGTGGATAACCTGTTAGCACATCGTTTCATTTCTGTTTGTGAACACAAACAAATCAGATGCAGCATCAGGCATCTGTGTTAGGACAGAGCCAGGCTAGCTGTTTCCCCCTGAATCCAGTCTTTATGCTAAGCTAAGCTAACCAAACCTGACTCCAGCTCTGCACTGCACACAGATCAGAAGAAGAATCGGAGGAACAATCCCCTTTATTAGTCACACATCTACATACATGCACACACACGCCATGCACTGGTGAAATTTGTCCTCCGCCTTTATCCCATCCTGGTCGCCTTCCTCCGCGGGCTGCCGTCGACCGGCGCCAGGGGAGGTCAGGTGGTGATCTTCTTGCATGTTTTTAGTGGGGGTATTTTAAGGAGGATACTCCAGGTGAGCATGGAGAGAACATGCAAACTCCACACAGAAAGGCCCTTTTCCTCATGGTGGAGGACACACCCCGGTGCCCACAGCGAGAATCGAACCCGGGACCTTCAGCTGTGAGGCGACAGCATTGCCACCGTGCCACCGATGATATGAGAGCGATAGATGAATCTTTATCTTGCTATTGGGGGAAAAGCAAAAAGCATTTATCAAAATGTCGAACTATTCCTTCAGCGCAGCTTTCCCCTTTTAGCTGCTGCAGAAAACACTAAACTAGCGTTGCACCACCCATCTAAGAAGTCTTAGCTTAGCTTGTACCACCTGCTTCAGGCTTTCTAATAAAAGCTGAACTCCCTGTGGGCTGCTGAAGATACCCAGTGACTCCACACTCTGGTTTTAACTGGTAAATCTTTGGCACAGTGTCATGTCCTCTGTCTCAGCTGAGTCTCAGCTCAGTGTCTGCATCCACATTTAACAAGATGAAACTTCTCTTATTTGTCCAGAGAGCTGCAGCGTCCCTAACAGCCATAAGATGAACAACATCCGAGTGTCTGAGCAGCGCTGACCGAGCCGTGTTTACATATTCAGAGCCCAGTTAGTGAGAGAAAACCATTAGCCTCAAACCATTAGCCTCGGCTGATCGCTGAGCCAACAGTCACCTGTTACCGAGCACAGTACAGGCATGTGATTTTAACCCTTTAACCCATCACACACACTCTCAGGTAGGCAGAGGAGGTGTGTTGTTTAGAACAGCCTCTTTGGTAATTGAAAGGAAATCCCAGAAGCCCATCATACCACCGTAAAGTACAGCATGCAGCCTCAGTCTCCCAGTACAG
>JBBMOE010000049.1:1319353-1321336 GCA_037975065.1 Chaetodon trifasciatus
TTTGCTCCATCTTTTTGGTCTTTTCCTCGATTCACCTCCCCCTCCAGTGTTTTTCTTCTCTCCCCCTCTTTGCTCCACTGTCATTGATCCTCTCTGCAGCCATGTCAATAGAAATCAGGCCCATGGATCCACTGGTTGTCTGTATGGATTGAACTCGGGGGGCCGCTGAGGCTCCTGAACGCAGTGCCGGGGGCCCCGCAGGGCTCTGAATTCCCTTCCGTGGGAAACAGGGCTCCTCGCTGCCAACCGGAGCGAAACGGCGCTTAGTTTCAGCCTCAGTACGCTGGGAACTGAACAGCGACGGCTGATGCAATGATGTCATCAGTTTGCTTTGTGGACACAGCGGCCATATTTAATTTATGTCGCTCCAAAGTCTCATCTGATCCCATTTTTTTGATCTCCAAACCTCCAGTTTGTGTCACTGCAGCAGCTGGACGTCAGTATTAACACGTTCTCAGTCGGCTCCAGACAAAGACACGAAAGTTAGACTCGTTCATCGTTCAGTATATTAAGATCAGTGTGTGTACTGCTGAAACACACAACTGTGCACATAACAAGCACATAGTCATACATGAATACAGTGTGTTAAAAAGATGCATCTTTTCAGTTACTGTCCAATCTGAGCTCAGTCTGCACGGTGAAACATTGTCTGACCAAATATACGTGATTTTTTCAACCTTTAATCACATTTTCCAACAGCCAAATAGTATTTAAAGAAACTCTGGATTGTGTGGGACTTTGTCCTGGAAGACTTCTGCGTCCTGGACAAGCGGGAGACGTACTGGTCAAATATTATCTGTGTTTTTGTCAGCCTGACTGTCAAGTGTCTGACAGCGCTCTGGAAAAGAGACAAACCTTTTCCTTAAAGAGCGAGATCCTGTTTATTTACCCGGAAACAGCTGTTCTATCCAAAGGCACCAGAAACACTGATTTTACCATCGTAAAACAAACAAACAAACAAAGCTGGACAGAAACAAAACAAAACCTTCGTGGTTCGTCTCTCACTGCACATTGAATCCACGGATCAGGAGAGCAGCGAGAGAGACGTAAAGACGTTTAACTGGCTGTTATTTCTGGTGCAAACCTTTCATCGGTCGGTCGACCAATCACAAACAGTTAATCCTCTCACCACTGGATGTGAACGACTTTCTCCTCTTTTTTCCACTTTCTGTTGTCTTCCCTCCATCCTCCTCCACCTTCTCTGCTCCGACCACAGAATTAAACCCTAATTGAGTTTTCATGTTGCTGTTCACTCCTGCGCACTCCAGAGAGTCCAGAGGTCGTCCACGTCTCCACCAGGACTTAGAGATGGCATCAGTGGTCAGGGAAACCAGCCTTCACACACACACACACACACACACACACACACACACACACACACACACACACACACACCTCCATCACAGTCTAAAAGCTGTTTTTTACAATAACAAATGCTCCTGATGCTCGTCGTGCAGTCTGAGGCTGAAGAACAGCGAGTCAGACGTTTGCTGTGGGACGATGATGGAAAACATCAGACTGTCTCTGATGAACGTCGTTGTTTGTGCAGCTGAAGCCTAAAAGCAGACGTCACAACATCAGCCGCACAGTTCTGGTTTATCCCTCGTGTTGTGTCGCAAGACGGCAAGCGCAACGACGAGCCGACAAAAGGTTTTGATGGTTGATGATGGTTAATGATGGTTTTGATGGATGATGATGGTTTTGATGGTTTTGATGGATGATGATAGTGTGATGGTTTTGATGGTTTTGATGGATGATGATACTTTGATGGTTTTGATGGTTGATGATGGTTTTGATGGTTGATGATGGTTTTGATGGTGGTTTTGATGGTTTTGATGGTTGATGATAGTTTGATGGTTTTGATGGATGATGATAGTTTGATGGTTTTGATGGTTTTGATGGATGATGATACTTTGATGGTTTTGATGGTTTTGATGGTTGATGATGGTTGATGATGGTTTTGATGGTGGTTTTGATGGTTGA